>LPNX010950377.1:0-191274 GCA_001517045.1 Pseudotsuga menziesii | reverse complement strand
TGTATGTATGTATGTATTTATGTATGTATGTATGTATGTATGTATCAGGAACAGTCAATCCAACCCTCGTTCAGTTTATCAGGCCATCAACAACAACACATTCCCTTATATCAACCATAAATGACCATTAAATGACCATTTTCCATATCACCCAAGAGACCACACTGTAAACTACATTTACTTATCCTGGCAACACAAGAAATATACACATATTCATTAAGATTATTGCTCTAACATTGTAACCATATTTCACACCATTCACTTTCAAGTATTGAGACACGAAGAGTGCATCCACTCCCTGGGGTGTAATCAATATTGAAAAATCCTTCTATGATATAACATCGGAAAAGTGTGCACCCTGATCCGGTGTGTATCATGTAGGCCCTATTCATACTCAATCAATCGGTCCAAATGGAAATAAAATAAAAACATATTCTACATATGGAATTTTAACAATCTAACATGCATATTCCTAGATAGGGTCACAGAACGCTTATCCATTTGCCGAGGCAATATTCCTTCGTTAAGGAGGAATGGGGGCTCCCTTCTTTGAGTTGACAGTCCCTCAGTTTTCCATACCAATTCCTCTTTTCATTTTGTATCCACACATGTCTTACTGACATAACCCATACCATCTCACTCATGTTGCTTACCAAACATGTAGTGCAGATAAGACATTTCCAAAATGTTCAATGGAGTTTCACCTGAAACCCATTTCGAAGATAAGGGAAAACCTTGCCATGAAGTTTGGCTCATGCAGGCCATCCCAGATGATATTAATGCAGTGTGTACCCCTGACACATTCATTAAATAGCTAACAGTCAATCATTATTTGATAATACAATCCAAATTGATTGTTCCATAACCAAGCAATAACATTATTAATTAAATTCAATGTGAATTTGCAACTCTGTTTACTACAGAAATTGATTTGCTTGGCAATGAGGTGATCCTTATTTTTGGATATCTTGTAAGAAGCATCAATATGCCCATTATAATTTCATGCTTACTAACATAATATGAATACCCACTTACAATCCATCTTCCTAGCACAATCTTATGCAAGCCAATAGTGATTAGTAGTTGTCAACAATTTCTTAAATCCAAAATTCACAAATTCAAATTTACAACTCATTATGCATACAAACTATTATCATAGCCATGAGACTCTTCTCATGAGGTTTGGCTCTTCCACATGGTATATTCTAGCCATTTCCATGGTTGTTCTCTTATTTCCATGCTCCAAACACTTTGCCTGAAACCTAAACTTCAATCAGCCAAACACTTGGTAAGTCTTGATGCATATAACTTTTTCCATTGCTACAGCAATCACTGAAGCATTTTCATAATTTATAATATTCAAATATTTCCAGTTCTTAATCGTATCAATATTACCAAAACCCATTTACTTCATGCAATCATTATCACACTAAAATGTACATGGTACAGTCACATCATTTATGCAATTAAATGAAATGTTTAGATACTCCTTACTTCACAAGCGTATCATTCTTGCCACCTTGCTCTTCCATAGAGCATTTCTGGAAGCCAATGGATCATGACTACCGACTTCATGCACTTACTATCCTGTATTCATAACATCTTTTAAAATGATTCTAGAATTGTCATCAATTCATTGTTTCAGCTAGTAGTTATTCATAATATCACATGCACTTATCTCAATGCATTCATGCAATGCATCGCAATATTTGCACCTATAATTATGCAATCAATTACTCACATGCGTCATAAGCATCCATTCAATGCATAACTACAAGATTCATAAAATCTTTTAATGCATACCCATTCAATGTTATAATGCATTGATTCAGGAGTACTATGCATTCAAACATACCATGCATGGCGTAACCATGACTACTTCATATAGGATGCATTACTATAATAAAGATAATCAGTACTTACTTTCCTTAGGATACTAAGCTCAATCAACATATACAGGCATGGCACATTTCTATATGAATGTAGTATATCATTCAAATATCTACATGGTATGAGGTCTCTTACCTTTACCACCCCATGCAATTTGTCATAATCAAACCATTACCTTCATGAGTCCTACTTACACCCTTGGCATGACTAATTTGGTTGGTCCTTTGCAGGAGATTGTAGAATTTTCTCACCAACTTTTGATTATGGACTTGTTGCCTTATCCCTTTCTCCAGAGGATTGCTAGTCACATTTGTCAGCATCAACAACATATTCAGCCAGGTCCATGTTGTTGTTGGGTTCTTTTTTTCCACCAAGGCCAACACCAATGCAATAACTATCATTAGTGGTTCATTATAAATGTATAATCCTCAATATCCTATGTATGCAAAGCATATCCTTATACATTTCATGTATAAAACTTATGAAATTTAGTTATAATCAGAAAGATAGGGTTTAAGGAAACTTCCCTTTTCAAGTCCCACATCCTTGCATGGAACTCCTCTTCCATACAAAAGCTAGTTTGACTTCCTGGTCTTGCTACCTCTAGGCATGCAATTCCTGGATTTGTCTATATTGATAGTAGCACATTTCTCTTTCAAGCAATCACTAGCACTTTACTCCTACATACTTAAATTTTGGTGAATTTCCCTTGTTCCCTGGTGGAAAAGCTTTCCAACACCTATCCACATGCTTTATTCTAACCTCAAGTGTGAAAACCACACCACTTCTAGAATGTTGGAAAAACATATAACTATATTTGGTTGGGAATGCTAACTTCATTCACCTAGAATTTTATTCCTTTATAGCCCTGAAACTACTGAGAACCTCAATAAGAAATTTAGTACAAAGCACACTAGCTAGAATTTGCTGAAAATCCAACCGAAAATAGCTGAAAATTGCTTGAAAAATCCACTTGAAACCCCAGTTTTTCTTTCTCCCCATTGGGTCTCTTTGCAACTAATTTTTCGACGTTAGGGTGGCCAAAAATTCTAATTTTCCCTGTGCTCATCAGCAATGCCGAGGACTATGCATCGGCAGTCGAAAACTCTCAGCATTGGGTGGCTAGCTGTTTATTCTTCTGCAACGACGAGCGGTAAATTGTTTGTGGATTCCATGGGATAAATAAGTCATCGGTGGTTGGAAACTGATACCACTGAGCATTGGAGACCGGGACACTAATCATCGAAATGATAGTCTGACTAGAATCCGCAACGGCTAACTCATAAACGCTTAAATATTTTCAACGTTTCAGCAGGAAAACCAACTAAACTTTTGGTCGGAATCAGCGAGAAAACTGACTGTTCATCGATTGTCTGTTGCTTATTTCCTTCTGATGTTTCGGTGGGAATAATGACTAAAATCCTACTCTGTATCGGTGAGAAAATCAATTGTTCTCAGGTGCGTAGTCATTTGAACAACCGCAATAGCGAGAAGGAATTTTACTATGATTTCCGTGAGTAACTTGACTAGGCTTCCAATCAGTGATGTCAACTACTGCTCATTGGGCATTTCGACAATTGAAAATTGTAAGTTCTTCTACTATATTGGCGAGTTACTCATTGGATTCCTTTCACCGCATAGGGCCTATTGTGGTCTATAATCCTGCATCTGATTAGCGATTCATTGGTCTATTTTCATCCACAGTATCGGGTCTGCAATCGTCTATTGTTCCGAACTTCATCGACAATAGCATAGACTAACCATGTTGCGTTGGTGGTCAGGTTTCCTATGCATCATACAGATAGTCCCTTTAGCTTCTGCAATGGTGGCCCACAATCGAACTACTTCTGCCTCTAAAAGCTATGGCATTGGTGCTTGGATGCTCTCCTCGTCGGGTGGTTAGTCCTTTCGGAATCCGCAACGGTGGACATTCGGTCAACAAACTTTACCTGACGTAGCTCATTGGCAACGGAATCAACTAATCATCTACGATGTCATCAACTAACCATCATCGATGGCCAATGATTCTATGACTTAGAAAAAATTTTGAAATTTTTTTCTACTCTTCCTTCCATTGATTCTGTTGGCTCCATCTCCCTTATCCTTCATCAATCAAAGAAACTGCTTGTCACTACTATTGTTTGCTAAACACCGCAACATCAATGACTGGATGGACTAGTGCATTAGTGGATTAGTTTAATCAGTAGCCACAATGGCAGCTCGTCATCTTTGATCTTTTCCTGAACGGTGGCCCAATCAGCAAATGACTCTCTGTCAGTGAACTGAAGCATAACTTGATCGGCATCGGCAATTAGAACTTTTCTCATTGGAAGGCTAGTGCTCTAGGCTTCTGGAACAGTGGGCACACGAACCACTATCTTCTTCCGATGGCTAATGATTTTGGGCCTTAGAAAATTTTCTTCTTGCCTTGTCTTCTGCTGCATTGGCTCTTCCATATTCTATTCATCGGTGATTCCAACGACTATTCTCCTCCGATCACCGATGATCCCGCTCCTTAGAAAAAATTCATAAATTCTGCGCCATCGGCAGTCGGAGGCTCTACAGGTCAGATGCATAGTTGTCTAGCCATCTGCAATGGTGGGCACTCGATCAACTATTTTTCGTCGACGTCCATCATTGGTCTCATCTACTAATTTTTGCCGATGATTTCAACACTTAAACAAAATTTTGAAACTTTCATCTTCTATCGACAGTCAAAACCACTAAGCACTACGCGTCGGTGTTTTATTTTACATGGCAGCTGCGACAATGGATTATCAAACAGCTAAGCATCAGAGATCCAACTGTCTAAGTGTTTCGATGTGCTGATAGCGAAACACTTAGAAAAATTCTGAATTTTCTTTTACTGCATCAGCAGTCAGAGGCTCTATCCATTGGAAGGATAGTCCTATAGCTATCCACAATGGTGGGTCTACAATCCCTTGATCCCTTACGCTGTTCAACGATGATGAACACCACTAACATGCTTCGATGGCTGACAAAGTCAACACTTATAAAATTTTGGAACTTCTACACCATCGACGGTTGGATCAACTATCCATCAGGTGGATAGTGCTTTAAGTAGCCGCAATGGTGGACACATCCTCTGCTAACCTCTGCCAATGTTTCGGCGATCGCTTCATCATAGTGGCACCGATCCCCGATGAATTTTAACACTTAGGCAATTTTTCATGGATTTCCTTGCTGCGAGTCCCTCGTCAAGTGGTCTCTCGAATAGATGATCCGATGCATCAATGAGAATTCACACTAAGTCCTTCAATGATCCAATGATCCCATACTTAGAGGAATTTTCAAAATATTCTCCTATCATGCAGAGGTTTTCTTCTATTTTTCCTGGTTTCTTCTGGGTACTAGGCAACTTTCCTTTGCTATCTGATCTATCATGTCCCATTCAGGCTCATGTTGCAACTAGATCTCTGATACCACACTATAACATCCCTGACCCTCTGACCGATGAAGAGGATGCTACTAACGCCAAACACACAGGAAAATAGCCCCATGAACATGAACATGCATATAATGTTGAAATAAAAAGCTTAAACATAATACATACTAACATGCGCTTCATATACATAGTGGAAGCAAACATACATTCATTCAAGCATGCCACATGTTCATCATATTCATCAATCAGTAAATATAAATGCAGATATGAAATTTTCAAGAATACTCATCTGATAAGAACTCATCCTGCAACTAGCTATGTCGCTACAATGTTCCATCCAACCATAGGCCAGTGTGCTCATCAATATCTCAGCAACACTTCCACCACCGAGCTAGGCATGATTCCTCAAGGAATAAGGGTCAAAGCAGGCTTACACATAGCCAAGGTACACAAACTAGCCAAGCCCACATAGTAGGGTTTATCAGGCTTTCAAGGATCTAGGAAAGGCTAAATGCTAAGATGGTGACCTAAAACACTATTTTTCTCAAGCATACCTAGCCTCTAATCCTACTCTCAACAAAATAAAGACCAACCACTACATACTGCAGCAAAGAAAACAGTTCACAGCTTTGTGAAGAAGATGAAGACCACGGGGTGACAATCCCAAGCCAAAATGTGAAACATAGTTCAAGTCAAACAATGCTTTAGAGTTGTTCTTGGCCCTTGCATGGAAAAAACAACTCAGTAGTAATCGCAGTAACCTCAGCAACCAAGAAGCAACCCAAAAATAGGGTAAATCAATAGCCCCAACTTCATAATGGAACCGTGGCAACAATCCACAATACGCAATGGACAATAAATCGAACTCCTAGCATGGATAAGGGAAAACTTAGCCAACAAAATTTTGAAGAAAGCACAGGAAACAACAATGGGAACAAGGATACTCCCTTAATAATGAAGGCACAACACGCTTTCACAGCAACCACCAATCAGTGAAGAACTATAGCCAGGGTTCCACGACGAAGTGACAGGACACTACACTGTCCAAACCTAAACAACAATGCTAGAAAACAATGGTCCTTTCTCCACAAGGAAACTCTAGCATATTTTCACAGATGGCAAGGGTGTATTAAACACAGGCCCTCAATGTGAATAGGAGGGAACATTTCACAAAGAAAACCACCACAAAAAGGGAAAACACAGCAGTTTACAGCTCGCGATCCACCATGAAGGATGGAAACAATACACAGTCCAGTAAAGCCAAAGGAAAACTGGTTCTCTGCATGAATGGAAGGAAAACTACCATAGACTAGAAATTAGTGTGAGAGAGGGAAGGAAAACCCCCAGATAATGGAATGTGTATCTTTTAACTCAATCCGCATGAAGAAACTGAACAGACTCACGATCTGGTTAGTGGGCAAACCAACCGCACGACATGGAGAGGGAGAGTAGGCATAGGTGTGGTAATGGTGTTTCTACCAGTAAATCACTACCCCAAATAATAAGAGAACAATAGGGTGGTGACACATGGATAACTCCCAATGCCCCCCACAGGTAAGACAACCCCCCCTTAACCTTTGGAATCATGCCCTTTTCATTTAACGTTGCACCGTCGTAGCTGGTTGTAGGTTTATTTTAAATTGATGTGCATACTTGCATGATGCCAAAACTATAATGTGTTGGATACCACAATATTCCATCAGTAATGATATCCATCGTCGAAAAATAACACAACCTAATCGAAGGTGGTGCTTTTGCCTTTAGCTCCACACCATGATTAATTACAATATATACATCATTTACCTTTTAATGCATCAGGGTGAAAAATGGGGGTATTAAAACAATAATAATTAGATGACCATTAGACTACTATAAATACACATTTGTATTTGATCTACACCTTTGGAAGTTTTGCGAGAGAAGGAAGGCATCCATCTTGGAATACCACTCTCTAGGGGCCTGTTTTAACCCATATAGTGACTTCTTTAGCTTGCAAACCAAAGATGGATCAGTGATGTAGCCCTCAGGATGATTCATGTATATCTCATCATGAATATCTCCATGTAGAAAGGCTAACTTAACATCCATAAGATGCACTTCCCAGTGCTTGGATGCCGAAATTGCCAAAACTAGCCGAATGGAGTACATTTTTGCAATTGGTGCAAAGGTCTCATGGTAGTCCACACCTTGGACCTGAGAGAAACCTTTTTCCACCAGACTTACCTTATATTTGTAGGTGCTTCCATCAACAGCAACCTTGGTCTAAAACACCCACTTGCATTGAAACAATTTCCTTCCCAGAGGAAGAGAAACTAGCTCACAAGTAGTGTTTATCTAAAGAGAATTCATCTCTTCATCCATGGAAACTTGCCATCTTGGATCCTTCCGAGCATGGTAGTAGGATTTTGGATCTAAACTAATCATCAAGTAGTAATTTTTGGACAACAAATTATCAGGACAAGAGAGTACAATACCTGTTATTTGGAAATTAGACTGGGTTCTCCTTGGATCATCCAGATTTCCAATGTTATCTCTTGCGGAGGAGAGTGTCTGTCAAGCCCATTTGGGAAGATGATTTTGCACTTCAAGTTCTGATTCAGCATCCGATGATTGCCACACACTGATATCAGAAATCAGAGGATCCAAATCAGGGTCATCACCCCAATCTAATCATCCAAATTTTCAGTAGAATAGGAAGGAAATTCAGTAGTTTTCTCCTTCACTAGTTCCACCTCCTAAAGAGGCTCATTGAACTTGACACTTCTCTTGATGATGATCTATTTGGTTTTGATATCTGGCAGCTTGAAACCCTTAGATTCATCAACATATCTAATAAACAGACATTCTATGCTTTGCGGTTCCAAAGCCCTTCTTTTATCAAGTGGAATCAGGGCCCATGCAGTGGACCCAAACACCCACAGGTTCAACACATCAGGATTTAGCAAAGAAATGACTAGAATCGACAAGAATAACCTTCAAACCCAAATTGATTTTAGTAGAGAAATGACCAGAATAACATTCAAACCCAAATCGAATTTGCAGAGAATCGACAAGAATAACCTTCAAACCCAAATCGATTTTAGCAGAGAATTGACAAAGAATAACCTTCCACCCAAATCAATTTTTGTAAAGAATTGACAAGAATAAACTTTAGCTCTAGATGGATATTGTGGGCATGTATACAAACTTACCTTCAGACAAAGCGTAAACGTTTGATGACTAGAACTGAATCATGGCTCATATAAAAAGAAAACTCATTCAGACCAAGCATAATACACGCTATCATTTGATCGCCAAATCAGGATCCAAGGAAATCATGGGAAACGTTTAAACCATGATCGAATCCCTACTATAATTCATTTACCAGAATCAAAGGAAACTGTCAGCCAGATATTGAATAAAAGATAAAGTTCAACCTACAGATCGTTCTCTGAAATTGTGATACAGAGATTTTAAATAAAGGAAATATCCATACTATAGATTGATCTTGAAATCGTAATGCTTACAAGACTGAGTTTAGGCAAGCACAGAACCAAACCACCAGATCAACACCATTTTGTCAGAGCTATGCAATTACCAGTTTGGTATAACCAACAACATTTTGACAAAACTGCCATGCAATTTCTAGATATTATAACCAGCGATTTAATCACAATGAATAAATCCAAACTATAAAGCATTCGTCAGCATGATGAGACAACATCTAGACAAATAATCGATCCAAAACATAAAGCATATGCCAGCATCATAAGACAACATTTAGACAAGAATGGATCCAAAGCATAAAGCATATGCCAACATAATAAGACAACATTTCACAAGCACAAAATTTCAAACTAAATGTTTTGATTTTCTCATGAAGTTGTGGCATCAAAAACAGCATTACCCAAAAGAAGATTAGACCCAAAGGGAGCGTAGGAAGCAGTTTCAACCCACCCCCTCCCCCCGGTTACATAGAACAACTGACAAAAAGAAATGCATACCATGATTTTAAGCAGTGAATTCCTCCTTAAACTGAGTGTGCCCCTTGTTCTTTGCAATCCTCTTGTTTTATAGTCATAGTATCCTTGTTTATTTTGTTCCGAGTGCATGTGGGATAAATAGGATTAGTGTTATCTCTTTTCTTTCTATATTTTGGTTTTGTTTTCATACAAGGCTTGTATCTTTCAAGCATAACATTATTTTTAAAGGGACCAATATTCCTTTTTCAGATGGTCAAGGAAAGGAGACTTTTCCCCTTACACAGTAATCGATAGAGTCCATAAAACTTTAAAAGTCATGATGTTATAGCACTGTTTGATTTTTTTCTTATGTTTTTTTTTTGTCCTGAGACAGTTGATACTTTGAAGCATATGCTTAGAATATAGACAACACTTAAAGAACATGAATACTGTAATTCACTTCTGTCTATGAATAATTACACTATTTTCCCATGAAGAAGGTATTAACCACCTAAATTGATGCTCCTTGTTAAATGTACAATAGTAATGTTCTCCAAGGTAGAATACACAACTTTTCACCAGACCCGTTAATGACAATAATTATCCCAATTTTCTGTTTATTATAGTCAATACATGACTACAATATACAAGCAAGTAGTAGAGCATAAATCATGTAATTACTGAAATAAATAAATCAATGGCAGTGAGACAAAAGGACCAACTTCAAAAACTCTATGTTAGTGTATTCTTATCCTCTTAAACAAAAATCCAAATCCGTTAACTTTAAGCATGATGTTCCCTATCCACCTGCATCTTTCTCTATAGACTTTTCTATTTTATAACAAGTTTATAAGAATATCTCTTATCCATATGTTTGTAGAGTATTAGTCTCTTAAACAAGATCCAAATCAGCAAAAATTTTAAACATTATGTTCCCTCCCAACCTGCATCCTTCTCTAAGTAAAACAACTAAATTCCTAACCTAGGATGTTAGACTCATAATCACCTTTTTCTAATCTTTGTAATTTTCGGATAGGGGTCATGAGGGGACATTACACCATCTACCTATTTGACCTTAATGAAGAAATGTCATTAAGTCTAGGGATCATGGTAAGTGATGCCCAAAGACAAATGTTAACAAATGTTATATTATTATGTATTTTATACATGGGATGTAGAAGAATAAATATAGTAATAATATTAATGATGAAAGAAAGAACGAAAAATCCCAATCCATTATTATTATTTATTTAAAGATAACAAATAGTCCAATACCTACAGAATTCTAATTAGGAACTAGTTGAAAATTCCTAAGTTAAAGTATTAAAAATTACCCAAATTAATTGAAAATGGTTAAATCAAGAAACCAAGGTTTCTTGATTTAACTATCCTTTTCACTAAAAAGTATGTCTACAAAGACTCAAGCCATGGAAAGGCTTGGGGTTATGATCTATTATTTGGAGGAGTCATTTTCTATTTGTTTTTCTCTCAAGTAAATTCTTGGATAACATTTTCCTCAAACGAAAAAAGGAGAAATGATCCAGATCTAATATACTAGATAGGAACCCCACATTAGGAGATATAAGCTACTTGCATGTTGGAGTCCAGCTCGGGGGGGTCTGGATTTAAACTAGAAATGACTCTAGGTCATGGTTGGATGGAACATGGTAGTTCCCAAGTGATTTGGTCATAAAAAATAGAGGTAAGATCTACCTTTGAATTTTTAATGTTGGTTATTTAAGTGTGCACGTTCATCCATTAAAAGAGCTTCTAGTTATAGGTATGAATCCCTAGACTGCCTATTCCATTTTTCTACATTAAATGATGGTTATGCTAGGAAAATGATTACATTCCATTTCCTAACCCTATGTGTTTGTTTCTCTCGTTAAAATATGCTAGGGTTTGGATTAATTTAATATTAACCCTAGGCTGTAAGTTATTTTCTATACTAGATTTATCCAGGGTTTATTCATCAATTTACTTCTGCAAGTTTTAATTTATTTATAAATGTTTATCAAGGGTTTTGCATCTTAGTTTTAATACATGTATTATTTTTACTGTTAAAACTGGGTTAAGTATAAACTAAATTTTTATTTCAGAACTAGGACCTATCTACTCTTTTGACCTTTTTACTCTACCGACATATTTCATTTGTCAGCAGAGCCATGTTAAATTAAATACTAGCTCAGAACTAATGTGTCATTAAAAAGCTATATTAGAATATGTCTAATTAACAATCAATACTAAATAAATCAAAATACTAATTATAAGCATACATTAATAGTGCTAGAATGGAATTATAAATCAAATCAACTAAGTATAGGTTACAAGTAGGTCCACTTTAAATCAAACATAAATAAACCAATAAAGAACTTTTAAGTTCTACATATTTAAATACAAGCTAATTACTAAACCATTTCATTAAAATTAACATAATCATAAACAACGAGCAGAGTAAGTATCCTGACCATTCTCTCGTCCAAAGATAAAATCTCTTTCCACTATTTAAAATCCATAGTCCTAATATATAAATCCACATAATCAAACATAGGCCATAAAAATAAAATTGTCCCATTTAATATTTCTCACAGCCATAGTATAATAATTCACCAATCTAAAATCATAACCATTAAATAAAGAACTCGGTGATTACATTAAGGTCGCACGAAAGAATCCTATAGACTATCATTTCTAGTTGCTACATAACCACGATGCCCTTTATAGTAATAAAAAATCCAATGTAAATACAGACACAATAATCATTAAATTAAGCATACATTCATTCCATACAAAAATTAAAACCCTGTAATTACAATGATATACAAGAATCGTTTCTTTATTTAAACTGTATCAAAAATATCTACACAATCCAAGCAAATATATCGAGGAGTGTAGGAATCGAATCCTATGGGCATCTAAGCCCCAAAACATAACCCTGCATTTAATTACATACTCCTTGCATCAACAACAACCAGGATTCGAAACCTTTGTAGTCATTTTTTACAATAATCACGACCACGCTATACACTAAGGGTATGCAGGATTTAATAATAAAATACATTGACTATAGCAAGGTCGCAAGACCCTTGGTTCTGTACCCACACTGTAAGTATGGCCAAGGCCACAAATAACTAAATACATAGTCCGTTAAAAGTAAACCTACAACAACAATAGCTATCATGGGTTTTCACCCTTGGCTTCTTCACATTTCTACATCGCAACATAATAAAATGAAACAGTAAGAGTTGCAACCATCCAAGCTATCGCAACACCCATGGGAAGGGCTCATGCCATGCATGTCATGGCCATCAACCAATATGCTATAAAGTAATTACACCAAGAAATAAATGCAAGCAATTACATGGAGAATGCACACAGGAAAATGCCTTATGTAATCCAAGTTTAATAAACACCTATTGCAGCATAAGAATTTACAGATAGTCCAGTCCTTTAACCATTTCCAAAAACATAGGGTAAATTCATTTACACAGTCACTATTAAAGTCTATAAATCAAAGTTTATAGAGTCGTGCCCAGGGATATTGAACCATTGGAAGCAATGGTACTGCCCAGGATTAAAACCCCAAATCAAAAATATGATTTACATAAACAAACACAGTATGCTAAAAGTCCCAAGTTTCCCCAATTCGTTGATAATAGCACCATCATTTTACAAACCTAAACCGTTCATACAAAGGCCTGAAGGTGAATCAAAATCCCACAAAAAAACCTAAACAACAGCGTGATAACCCAGTCCTACCCAAAATGTCAAGAAGTGACAAGCTTACACTTGTGCAATAGGCTTACCATGACTATGATGACATCATCCTTGAGCTGGCTACGAGCTTCTAGCCATCCCACTCCTCGCTTATCTGTTACCTCGAACCACCAACATGAAGAGGATGAAGAGTGTGACAAAAAAGGAGCCATGAAAACAAACATCAAATACAGGAAAGAAACAAATGAAGATTACCTTCATGATCAGGGCATCAACTCCATTCACAGCAAAGAGCCGAGACCACAACCATCCATAGAACAACAAAAATGACCAAACTATTTGTGCAGCCAAGCCCTAATCTTGGGCTACCCCAAACCCCAAGAAGCATTAATGGTGCGATCTAGGTGTCAACTACCAACCCAAAACCTAGTTTTCCATATTTGGCTTTTGATACTTCAATGATGGTTTCCATTTCATGCAGGGTCTTAAACCTCATCACATAAGTTCCAAAACCATATGTTATATCTTGCCACCCCAATGCTCAATATAATGAATAGTGTAATGCTTAGTCCATATATTATAGACGCTAGCCCAAAATCATTTGACAATGCACAAGGTATAGGATATGACATGTATCATTTATACCATAGGCTTAAGCTTTATTACATTGCATATCTATGTTCTCTAAGCTTAATGCTTAGAAACCATGGCATATGAAATATGCCATGGTATCATTGCTATGAATAAAATCCATGTTTGATCTCTATCCAAGTTATAACCTCCCAATAAAAAAAAAGAGATATGTTAATGCTTATAATAACATAAACATGAAATAAAAATATAATGGATCTCAAAGGTATCATATAGATAATTCATCTAGGTTTGGTAATTAATCAAAATAGAAATTACCTATCTAACAAGCTAAGTCGGTAATAGACCATATTGACAACTAGTAGGTATGATAATGATCAAAATGTTCAGCACACTTTAACAAGTCTCTATCGCTGAGTATAATTTGCATACGAGATGGAAGAGATGCTTTAGTTCAAAGAACTAAGTAATCATGCTTGACAATTGAACACTTTACCTCTCAGACCGTCATGGGGAAACAAGTACTGCAGCTCCACCCACTTTAGTTTTAGAAAAAGGGTTAAGTTAGAACCATATAAATAACAATTAAGACTATGCATAAATAAGCAAAGCATGAAATCAAGTAACGACACAAACACAATAATGTATAACAATAATAACGATGTAGTAATCAGTATTACGACATCTTAATTAAAACACAACAATAAGTATAATTGAAATTAAGATGATAGAACTTAAGAACAACTTACAAGAAAACAGTGGTACAGCTAGTGTACGTTATATTCTGCAAGTTGAATAATGTTCCGTTTAGGTAGTTTTTAATAGCCTAATAAAAAGAAATTCAATTTTTGGCTACATTACTTGTGGTATCAGAGCCTAGTTTCAATACTAAGATACCTATGGGCACACCAAGCATCTACTGCAAAGAAAACAAAGTATGTTATCAAATTTGTTACTAACAGAAAATTTTCTTGTTATTTAAATTTTTTGAAATTTCACGAAACTTTTACCTAATAGCTCAATTTATGAATACTAAGGAATATGACAGCTGACAAGGAAAGATGAACACCCCCACCCTAGAAGCAAAACTGGTGATGGAGCTGAATTATGATATTTTAAGGATTATACACAGTCTTCAAGTAGAATTGAGCAGTATTAGAGAAGACAGTCTAAAAAAAATAAAAGAACAACAAGCTATTAATGAAGCATTACTGAGAAATATGACAGGAGGAAGCCAGCATGGTAGACCTACTCAGTCAACAAATAGCTCCAAAAGATAACCCTACCATAAACAAGCCAACAACCCAAGAGAAGAATAAAAATAGGAATCTACCCCTGAAGCATCAAAAGGAGATCATCAAAGTCCTTCTAGTAATGACTCTCTTTCTCCCTAAAGAAAGAAACAAAGAATAAATGATAGTCTTCAGGGAAGGTTTTGAAAAATAAGAGCCCCGACCTATGAAGTTGAAGTGAACACTGGCAAGAAGGATGAGGAGTGGCTGATCGGTAGCAACAAATATTTCTAGGTTGATAACTGCTCAAGTGAGATGAAGGCTCGTCTTCCCATCTATAACATAAATGGAAAGGCAGCAAGGTGGTGGAGAGATTTAAAACACAGCAAGAAATATGGGCAAAGATAAATACGGTGGGATAACTTATGAAAACTATTCCAAGGGAAATATATGTCTAAAAGGTTCTTCGAGAGAAAAGTGAAAGAGTTTCATGAGCTACATATGGGACCCATAACTATGTATGCTTTTATTAATGGATTTAAGATCCATTAGATTATGTACCATACATCAAAGAAGAAAGGGTAAAGATCCAGTAGTTCCTAGGATGTCTTCCTCCCATCTTTTGGAAAATGATTGAATTCGACATGCCTAACACCGTGGATACCACTCTACACAAGGCCAGGATCTTCTATGAGCATGGGAAGTCATGACCGGATAACATGAACTGAAATAGAGAGAAGTCTAAGAAATTTTATGATAACCGCAATCCTGGGTCTGACCCACATCCATATAGAAAGTAGAATAACAGCTTTGAAGCAAACAATAACTTCAATAAATCTGGTACAAAGCATTATGTACTAGCTCCTAATGTTAACTAGCCAGTAGCAAGTGGAGTCAATGCTACCCCATTACAGATAAAGTGTTGTAAATGTAACGGGCCTCATTATTTATGATATTGTAAGAACAAGACCAGTGGGGTCTTGCATAACTTACAAGAAGAACCAAATGTTGAGGACATAGCTGGAACACCATAGATTTATGTAGCATTGGATAGTTGAAAGGCAGATCATCAAGATACAATGGTTGAGATAGAAGGTAAGATATTGAACACTTCTATTTCAATACTTATTGATCCTGGTTGTTACCTGAGCTATGTTTCCCCTAAAATTGTTGATGAATGAAAACTAGGGAAAGTAAAGCGTGATCAACCTTGGCTACTCCTATTAGCCATAGGTACAAAATGGAAAGTTTCAGAAATAGTTAAAGAATGTTAGGTAATTTTGAATGGTTTTCCAATGAAATTAAACCTGAAAATCCCACCTTTATGATCATACAATATACTTATTGGCATGGACTGGTTGGAACAACACAATGTCATGCTCGAATGCTTACACATGTCAATCTTGTGTATTGATGGCCAAGGGAATTAAGTAAAGGTTCAAGGAATTCCAAAGAAATTTTGAGTAAGGAAAATATCTTCCTTACAAGTAAAGAAATGTGTTTGGAAAGGTTGCAAGATGTTTGCAATAAACATCCTAGACATACAGTATGAAAGGGAATAATGAATAGAAGACTTCCCCATTCTTGAATAATTCAAGGATGTGTTTCCCAAGGAAATACCAAGATTACCTCCAAAATGAGACCTAGAAGTTTCCATCGAACATACCCTAGGATTAGTTCCGACTTCCAAATCTCCTTACTGCATCAATGCACCTGAGTTGGTGGAACTCAAACTGTAGTTGCAGGAGTTGATAGAAAAATGGTATATTGGGACTGTTGTGTATCTTTGGGGAGCACTGATACTTTTCATAAGGAAGAAATACATTACAATGGGGATGTGCATCGATTACCATCAGTTGAACAAACTAGCTATCAAGAACTATTACCCACTCCCTAGAATCAATGATTTTTTTTATCAGATGGGAGGAGCCAGAATCTTTTCAAATATTGACCTATGATCCAGGTACCATGAAATATGGATTCATGATGAGGATATTCACAAAGCCTCCTTTCATAGAAGGTATGGGAACTACAAGTTTGTCGTGATGCCGTTCAGGTTGACCAATGCACCTGTGAACTTTATGTGTATGATGAACATCATATTCAGTAAGTATCTAGATAACTTTGTCTTGGTGGTTACAGATGACATACTAGTTTATTTCAAGAATAAAGAAGAACATGAAGAACACCTTTGCATAGTACTACAAGCACTGAGAGAACACTGGATTTACTCTAATTTTAGTAAATGTTATTTTTACAAACCACAACTACAGTACTTAGGTCACCTTATCTCCAAGATAGGGATAGTTCTAGACACAGAAAGGATTAAAGCCATAAAGGAGTGGCCTAACCCTACTAGTGTCACTGACATTAGGTCTTTTTTGGGATTAGCCAGATATTATCGAAAGATCATTGAGAACTTCTCAAGAATTGCTTGCCCCATGACCTCTTTGCATAAGAAAGCAAGTAAGTTCTTATGGATTACTGAGTGCAAAGAAAATTTTCAAAATTTTAAGCATCTTTTGATGACCGCACCGATGTTACAAATTATGGATCCCAATGGGGATTTAGTTGCTTACATGGATGCAAGTAAGGAAGGACTAGAAGGATTCCTCTTGCAGAACGATCACGCGATGTGTTATGAATCATGAAAGTTAAAATATTATGAGAAAAACTACTGTATTTATGATCTTGAGTTAGTGGCCATCATCCATGCTTTGAGAATGTGGAGGCTCTACCTCATGGGAGGGATGCTCCTTCTTAACAAATGCAATATGAGTCCAAAATATTTATTTGATCAACCAAATCTGAATGCAAGGCAAGCCCAATGGTTGGATTTCCTTAGTGAGTACCATTTCGAGCTAAAGCACATTAATGGAAAAGAGAATAAGGTTGTCGATTCTTTGAGCCGATGAACTCATATGATATATGAGGTGACTTTGAGTCAACCCAATGCAGATGTTCATGAGAGGATTAGAGAAACCAACAGAGGTGACCCCTCCTATGTGGAAATCCTCAAGAAAGTCTAAGAGGACAGGTTGTTTCAACAACAAAAAGAATACAAGGTAGACAAATCCGGATTGCTATGGTCCAAGGATCAATTGTACGTTCCAAAAGGAGAGGATGTTCGGTCTAGCATCCTCATGGAATTTCATTGAGAACCCTATTCAGGTCACCCAGGATATCAAAATATTATATCCATCATCAAGAGACACTTTTTTTGGCCTATTTTAAAGGCCGCCATTGCGATGTTTATCGTGAAATGTTAGGAATGTACGCTAGTCAAATGTAATGTCCCCAAAAATAGAAAAATAAAAGAAAAATTATAGCCTAGTAAAAACTACCTAGATGAAACATTATTCACTTGTGGAACTATATCTTATAATTCATGTACCACTGTCTATTCATAAGATATTCTTACGTTATGTCTTTTACTTTCTGTTGTGGCTGCAACTATTTCCCCAAAAAAATTTAATTTTACCCCCCCCCCCTTTTATTTCTTTTTCTTTAAACTGGCCTAGGAGTATTTTGTTATTACCATGGGTACCCTGAGTTTAGAATTTTCTTGAAAAAACTTGGTTTTTTTCACTTTTCCGTATCAGATGCTTAGTCAACTACTTTTTTGATATTGGGAGCATAGTGGACTACCTTTCTAATGTTGCAAAAGCAGAACCATCAATCCTACTGAGTGCCTTTGGACTCCTTCGTCGATACATCAGAGCTAGTTTTTTTAATCCTCAGGTTTGATTTGCCGAAGTTACATATTTTAGTGCGAGATTTGTCTAACGAACTATTCTCTTTCACCTTCTGATATTCGATAATGTTTTATTTGTTGTTGGTTTATTGACCAGAGCAAGCCGAAGTATAGTGTCTATCTCACCCAAGGTTGTGGGCATATAATTCTAAGGAATTCTGAAACCATCATGTTCCTTCTGCCGACTCCGAAGAGTCTAACTCTGTCGGAGTTCTGATACCTGTTCGAATAGTACAACCCATGATGATTGAACAATACGTTGCTGACATTGCAGAGGAGGATCAGTTTTTTGTTCTGAGGGTAAAACTTAGTGGTTATGATGTCTGATTGACTAACACATCGTCAGTTCCATAGTTCTTTTTGCGCCTACCATTGCGGCAATCCTCTAGTTTATTCTTTCGATTGATTTAATTTTTATCTATCGATAGTTTCTTGCCAGATCATGGGTATATATGTGTGGACATGTGACTTGTCATTTAGCATGTGGATTTGTCATTTGCAGTGTGGAAGCAGTCCAGAGAAGTCATGCACACACAACTATCAAAACATGGTTTGTTTTGCTCTACACCCGTGGATTTTCAGCTCATTCGGTCACTCACATCGCTCTTCACATGTAGGTTTACCCATAGCCTTGTCACTTTGGGTAGTATTGGTTGATTTTGAATTGTTAAGTGCATTAGATGTTAGGTTTCCATAGGTTAGGTTTTTTTTTTCACATAGAACGTTACGAATTTTTTTCCTCCTTACAATGATTTCATGGATGTTTTAAATTGAAGGGGGGGGGGGTTTAGCTGTTTGAGGTCTCATTATTGTGGGAGTCTATATGACATTGAATCATTATGGATTCATTTGCACCGGTGTGAGTTGTTAGGGAACAGTGTAGATAGGTGTTTCACTATCTACACCACCCTTTTCTTGTTCTTTTCATGATCGACTGGGGGTTAGTAAGTCATTTTCTTGCAACGAAGTTTTCCTGTGGGACTGAGGAGGGTTTTTTTTCTGTCGATTAGGATTTTTCTTGAAGACACTTGATACAAAGGGTTTAGTTTTTGAGATTGAGAATTGTGTTGAGATCCAGCGGTAGAATTAGTCTTATAAGTACTTGTGTGAGACCAAGGTTGTTTGGTCGATTAAGATTTTGAGATAGTGGAGCTTAGGCAAATTTAGGAAGCGATTTGCGGGGGTTTTTCTGGCTAAATATTTTACTCGTAAAGACTACGTTTAACTTATTTTAATAGCATGCATGTCAAGGAGGTAAATAAAATGGTATATTTTCTTGTGTGTTGCTATAAGCGCTTGCTAAGAGTTCGGTTAGGCTAAAACATGTTGTTTGACTATGACATGTTGATTTGTATAACAACAACATGTCAAAGAGACAGAAGAAGAAATCTCAGATGGATGAAGGAGAGCCGGAGGTAGAAATAATCACAAAAGTAGAGTTCATCTATAAAGACACCAAAGCCAGCATTGGAGTTGAACCAGACTAGAAGTGGGGAGAAATATTTTGAATGATCTCAAACCAGAATGTACCTGATGCTGGTTTTGAATAACTAACAATCTATGCTAACATTGAGAATTCAGCCTTGATGAAAGTAGCTATGAGGCTTGAATTATTTTTCAACGCAATAGGATGGATTCTTCCCAAGGCAGAAGTGACGACAATGATTCTAGAAAACACCACAAATCAAGGCTATGATGCATATAGCCCTACCTATGTCTCCATGGCATACCATTTACCTTCACCACAGGTCTACCTAACAGATATTTGATTGAAGGAGGAAGCTCTGGACTTGGTAGAAACTATAAACAGAATGATGATACCAGGAACGAATTTCTGAACTAGACCTTCCGGAGAATATGACACCTCTACTGTCCGTTCTCCCTACAGGTTTATTGCACTAATGCTCAACGAGATGTTTGGCAGAGCACATGGGAGGAGTTTCAAGATAGGTTGGATACCAGTTATATTTTTTGTGGCTACACAAGGAACCATCTTCAATTGGGCCAATATAGTGTCGAACAACCTTTCTACATGTATAAGTGTAGCTTTAGGAGGAGTATCTCAGAAGAAATTTGAATTTTATATGAGCTCTATTCTAATTGACTACATATTGTGCACCTAGACATTCCCTGCTTTGAAATGCAACTCAGAGAAGGACAAAACCCTAGAATACGTAGCCTATAAATTATTGTGGGCACATAAGTATTACAGTTATTATAGGGAAATGTGTGAGCATTTCATTATGCCCTTATATACTCTAATTTTATTAACTGAATGTAATTTCATGTTCGAAGAGGCATTTAAAGTCATACAAGAGTTTGGGGATTATTATTTGACAAAGGATGGATTATATATAAGGATGTATGGTGGCTCCAGAGCTCTTTCTCTACTCCCGAAATATGCTACAGATGATGTAATCCACAAGGAGGCAGTCAAAGAGATGTACATTGACGTAGTAGGAAATTTTTTGTTTAAACATAAGAAGGTGTTGCAGCCGCAATTTTTCCCCCCCTAATTTTTAAATTTTTGGGGCCCCTCCTTAACACTTAGAGTTGTGTTTATTTCGTGTGATCCATGAGGGTCTGGTCTAGCCTTAGCTTTGGTCGATTTCCAGCCTGTTTCTCCAATGCATGTTTGTGTTAATTTTTATTGTGGATCGTAGGGTTGAATGTGGTTTTGATAGCCAGAGTTTAGTCAGACCAATTTCCTTTTAAGTAAACCATTGTCTCTGAGATATTTTAGTCTGGTCGCTGCTGCGTTGAGCTCTTAAACACTTAGTTTGCTATGATCGGGTGTAAATTTTATGTTAGATCGAAAGCTGGGAAGTTTCAGCCTCTCCACCATTGCGGCTCTCAGATCAGTGTAACGTTCGAAGTCCTAAATCACTCTGATGTACGATTCGCATGGGCTTTGGAATGGCTTACCCATAGTTTTTACCCTTCCTCCGTTGTTGCTGGGAAAGCCATAGAGCGTCCGATTCGAATGTCTCCCGACCTCCGTTTAAACTTTCCCGCCAACGTCGCTTGTCTCCTAGCTTCCTTTTATCCATTGTAGGTCTCCAAGTATTTTGGCTTCCGATCTTAAATTCATATAACTTTCGATTAAAGCCACCCTAGCATGCGTGCCACTGGTCCGTGACCTAGGATTCTCCCGTCGTTGCAGCTATGAAAGCTCCTTGGCCTCCGATGTTTTTTCCTCCCGATGGTCGACTTAATTTTCTTTTCCGCCATTAAGTTTCCTGTTGGCTGTCATTGGCGGGATCTGTCAGGCCCATAGATGGTGAGCCTTGCCAATTCCTTGTGGAATAGTCGTTAATTAATAATATTGTTGTTTAAAGGATACTTGTCAATTGATGGCAGGCGGCTGCGAGGAGATTGAACATTCTACCGTGGCACTGAGGAAGACGGATCGGTTGACAGAAATATAACTAAAACTCAAAGTAATCACTAGGAGAACGAAGGGAGTGGAAAACAAAACCCCGAGCTATAACGGCACAAACCCAGAACTGATCAGTTACCAAGTGGTTCATGATTGCATACAGACAAAAGATAGGAATGTGAAGCATTCGGGAAACTGAAAAGATCATGCATCTGGGGGAAAACGAAAGGCTGGGTGGTCTTAGTTTAAATACTGTAAAGATAGGATTGAGAGGGGGCTTTTTCCCTAGAAAATTTTGTAAATGTTTGCTTGTAAGAGGAACTACTTCGTTTTGCAAAGGAAACTACAATTTTACCTGTTGGAGAGAGTAAAATGGAATGTATCAATGCGACCCACTAAATAATGTTGAAGAGGAACTATTTCGTTTCCAGCTATGTTTCATTTACTATGAGAATATTTGATTTCCTGAACCTATGTTCTTGTTAAATGTTCTTCGGTATCTTTTAGGATATTTTCCACTATGAGTAATAGAGGTTTTTCATAAAGCAATTGGCTATCTGGTTGTTTAAATATATGTCACCTTCCATGTGTTTTGAAAGAAGTATCAGCTAACTGCAACTGTTCATAGTGCATGTGCGAAATGTATTACTCACCCAAAATGATAACCTTGCTCCCTAGGGATAGATTAGATAGCTAGTTTGTTTCTTATTGTATGTGATTTGGTTGCTTGCGGGTCTAAGACGAGAGGTAAGAACCTGCACATCACATTGTGACAGCCCCTTGCATTTCTGATCACCCTGGATTTAGTTAGGCACTTGCATTTCATTGCTTAAGTCAAAATACCAAAACTCGGTGGACCGGGCTGCAACCGGTAAAGCCTTTGTTTTGTTACTTGACCTACGGTAGCCGGACTGCAAACCGGATGGATTCGCTATACCAAACAGTCAACGGGCTAGTTGGGAACATTTATTGGGGAGAATCCCTTACTGTTGCCGCCTGCGAATTTCCAGGCCTCAACAGTTTTGGCGCTAGAAGGAGGGCTGCCAGTTCATGGCTGGCCGAGGAGACCCGTTTTCCTGAGATTATTCCACTGGTTACAGTTCTAAAAGTAGTGGACCGCACAATCCAATTCCAAAAGAATTAAAGAGAGAACATCTATATCCTGTTCGCAACAAAATTGTTAATGATCTGAGAAGACACACCAGGGCATATGTAAAGAAGATTGGAGGATTACTGATTATCCCTGAATTTCCCAGGAGAGAGTATAAGAAGAAATACCGTCCTATAACAGAAGACTCAATGCTGGTGGGAGACTGGGAAGAACTTGTGGAAACTTCCTTACAAGAAGTTGAGTTTCCTCTGAATCAAGAAGGCCCAGATACCCCGTACATTTCTCCTATTCACACCCCTATTGGCTCACCCCCGCACTCTCCACCTCAAATCATGGCCGGCGTTAACACCAATCAACCTAATCAACCTAATCAACCACCTGCATGGAAAGCTAGATCACCTCTGAATCTGACCCCTCCTTTACATGACCTACCCCAAGCCTTTGAGAAGTTATTACCTAAATTCGATCCAAATGAGAAGATATTAGTGGATGATCATCTGCAAAGTTTTTACTTGGAAATCGAAGGGTTGAAGGCTGGGGATCATGAGGATGTAGTGTGCAGACTTTTCCCGCATACCCTTAAAGGGGCTGCTGCATCATGGTATTTTGGGTTTCCTGCTAATTGCATCCCTGATTGGGACACTTTTGAGAGAATTTTCCGAAGCAAGTATGCCGTTCAAAAGACTCACGCAGCCCTTATGAAGGGATTATGCGCTCTGAAAAAGGAGAAGAAAGAGAAGGTGCATAGCTTCACCCAAAGATTTGTAGCATATCTAAAGAATTTCTCTGACGTAGATAGACCTTCAGACAAGGTTCTGATTGAGTATTATACGTCCGCTTTGGGTCCTGATTTGGCCTTGTTTGCAAAGGGTAGGGCTAAGCCTACTCTGGCAGAGACTTATGAAGAAGAGGAGGTGGTGGAGGCCAAAAGAGAGAGCATTGAAGATTATCCCAAACAGTCGGGGGAGAGAAGGAAAAACTTACTTTTTACTAAGCCTAAAGAGGATAAAGCACCAGATTATGAAAGTATGGCCAAGATTATGCAAAAGCTATCTAATAAGATCATAGACTTAGAGAAAGAAAAAGAAGCAAAAAAGTTCTACAAGCCATATTATAAGAAAAGGGAGGACAACAATCATCCCCAACCTCCTCCTCAAAAAACCGCATCCATGAATTTGACAGATATAGGAATGGAAAACTTCTGTACCTTTCATCAACAAACTCATTTCGAAAGAAACTGTCCGCAATGGATAAATTCAATGACATTGGTCATGAATCAGATGTTGGATTCGAGATTAACCGAAGAAGATGATGATGAAAGGAAAGAAAATGCTGCTTCTACTTCTACAAAAGAACAGGAAGAAGAGACCATGGCATTTTGGAATTCTGTCTCCTTACTCGACGCAGAAGAGGAAAATACTCAGGGACACAAGGATGTCAGGGAAGCTAATGTGACAACTAGAAGCAAAGGGTCGGTTAGTGATGACAGTCTTTTGCTCCCAAAGATCAGAAGGCTGCAAAGAAATATCAAAAAGAAATTTCAAGACAAATCCTTGGCTGATCAGATTCCAGAATTCACCATTACTAGCCAAGGTCCTAAACAGAGTAGAATGTTGCCCAAGCCAAACAAAGAGAAAGTGAGCACTGATAAATCTCAGTCCACTAGACAACAAATTGAATATGACATTGTTGAAGACTTAAAGAAGATAAAGGCAAACGTACCGCTGTTTGAAATGTGCAAAGTATCTCAAAAGAAAGAAAGGTTGTTGAAAGCACTTGAAACATCAGACAAGAAGCTGCCCGCTGACAATCAACCTCGGGATGAAGAAGAAATTGGAGAAGCTAGCACTGGAGGTAAGTCTAAAACTAAACATCCACCTTTCCTCCCGACGTTTGAAATTTTTAATCATAACGTGAACAATTGTCTAGTGGACTCAGGGGCATCAATTAATGTCATGCCCATATCAGTATGTAAGAAAATAAATGGGCAGCCTAAGCCAACCATGTCGAGGGTGGTGCAATTGGATAGGACAAATGTTAAGGTAGTTGGTGAGATGGAGGACGTCCTAATCCGTCTGGCATCCGATGACAGAGTATGCCAAGTTATTAACATCGTGGTGGCTGATATACCAGAAGCTTACAGCCTGGTCCTGAGCAGATATTGGTCAGCTAAATTAAATGGGTATTTCGCCTCAGATTGCTCGCATTTGTGGTTGCTGTACAAAGGGAGTCCCAATCAGATTAAGGTTTTGAGAGAACCTCACATGAAGTACAATGTTACTCAATTGGATGAGAAGAATGTACCAGTTGAATCTGTATTGGGAAACTATTTTCTTGAATTGGAACTAGGGAATTATCAAGCGGAAGAGGCCGGCGACACATCTGACACCCAGCCTGATATCCTTCATTTTTCTCACGCTGATGAGTTTGACTGTAAAATAGTAGATTTAGCAGTAGGAGTAGATTCATTTTCAGTAGATAATGTTTTTTGGACTTTATTTTTTGATGGCTCAAAGGCATTAGAAGGGTCAGGGGCCGGATGCATCCTTATTGATCCACAAAAAAATAAACATTTCCTGTCATGTAGATTAGAGTTTGAGTGTACTAATAATACGACAGAGTATGAAGCACTGCTACAGGGACTCAAGAAAGCGATTGAGCTAAAGGTTAGTAATTTAAAAGTTTTTAGGGACTCAGAAATAGTTGTAAAGCAAATAAGAAATCAAATACATTGTGTTTCCCCTCACTTGAAAGCTTACCAAAACGAGGTATGGGATTTGCTTAAATGTTTTCATGCATTCAACATTATTTCGATCCCAAGAATAAAAAATGTGGTCATTGATCTTCTAGCTACATCAGCTGCCAGGCTGGTTCCCACTAATAACAAATTCTCTATTGAATTACTTTTCAGGCCGTCAGTACCTGATATGATCACCAACCTGTGAGTATTTGACGATGATCAGCAAATAATCGAATGCTTGACAAATGATGAGGTCTTTAAAGGAGCCATTATAGAAAATGAGGAACATCAGGTTGAGATGAAATATGACAATTTCATTCCCAAAGGGGTCAAAACGTTAGAGAAGATGTTTGAATTGAATGAAAAGTTCAGAAGACCCGCTAATGTGAAGACACACAGCTCAACTCTACAGTTCGAGCTAATAAAATTAGGGACTGAAACGGATCCTAAGTTCGTGAACCTTGGCAAATGATGTTCACCAGTGGAAAGAGACAAGTTCCTCAGTTTGTTTAAACAGTACAAAGATGTCTTTTGCATGGACATACGCAGATTTGAAAACATATGACACCAGCATTATCAAGCATATCATCCCTATTAAAGCAATCGTCAAGCCATATCAGTAGCCGTTAAGGAAGATGCACCCCAAGTTGGAGCCACTGATTCAAAGCGAGGTGAAGAAATTGTTAGATGCTAGGATTATTTTTAAAGTCAGACACTCCGAGTGGGTGTCAAATCTGGTACCTGTTAGAAAAAAGTTGGGAGAAATCAGACTGTGCATGGACTTCAAAAACTTAAAACGCGCCTCAGATAAAGACAACTATCCGGTTCCTCCCATGGAGCAATTGTTACAGATGGTTTCTAGTTTTGAAATGTTTTCATTGTTAGATGGTTTCTCTGGCTATAACCAGGTGTTGGTAGCCGAGGAGGATATATTGAAGACGACGTTCAGAACCAAATGGGGAACTTTCGCCTATAGAAGGATGCCCTTTGGACTGATTAATGATGGAGCAACATTTCAGAGAGCTATGGACATAGCTTTTCGCAGATTGATTGGATGAAGTGTTGTGGTATACCTTGATGACATCACAATATTCTCAAAGAAAAGAGGGGAGCACGCGTTCCACCTAAAGCAAATTTTTGAACGCTATCGAAAATATGGTATTTCCCTCAATCCTAAGAAGTGCGTATTCGCAGTCACAGAAGGCAAGTTACTGGGGCATATAGTTTCAAAGAGAGGCATATCTATAGATCCAGAAAGAATTAAGGTCATTGAACAAATCCCTATGCCCCATAATAAAAAGGGAATGCAATCCTTCATGGGAACAATAAATTTCGTACGTAGGTTTGTGCCTGATTTTCCCCAGACTGTTAAACCACTGCAGCAGATGGTCAAGCAAAATGCACAATTCAAGTGGACTGAAACTGAAAAGAATGCTTTCAGTAAAATCAAGACTGTTGTTGCACATGCACCCTCTTTGAAAATTCCAGACTTTGACAAAGACTTTATTATGTATACATTTGCATCCGATGATTCATTGGCAGCTGTACTTACACAAAATGAAGATGGGGGTGATGAATTCCCAATCTCTTTTATGAGCACTGGGCTACAAGGGGATGAATTAAACTACCTAGCCATTGATAAGAAAGCGTACGCAGTGTTTAAGGTAGTGAAGCAATTCAGGCCTTATATATTAAAAAATCGAACCAAGGTAATAGTCCCTTACCCAGCTGTAAGATCCCTTCTCATTCAGAAAGAGTTAGGAGAAAGAAGGGGCAATTGGGTAACAGCCCTTCAAGAATATGACCTTGAATTGAAGCCAGCCACTATAGTGAAAGGTCAGGGGTTATGTAAATTGATGACTGAAAGCAAAGACAACAAAGAACAAGCATGGGAAGATGAAGCCAAATTGCATGTAATGGATGTATGTCCTTTGTTCACAGCTCCTGAGTCTTGGTATAGGGACCTTGTGCATTACTTGCAGTCAGGGCTATTGCCAGAACATTGGAGTTCCAAACAAAGAAGATCTCTACGTTTGAAATCGTCTTCCTACCAAATCGTGGAAGGCATATTATTCAGAAGAAACTACAATGGAGTCCTCCTGAAATGCTTGGAGAAAGAAGATGATGAGAAAGTAATGTCTGAATTGCACGATGGTCTGGCTGGGGGACATTATTCAGGGGACACTACTACCCATAAGTTCCTCAGAGCCAGTTACTACTAGCCAATGCTCTTCAGGGATGCACATGCGCATGTCAGAAAATGTGATACTTGCCAAAGATATGGTGGGAGACAACCTAGAGTAGCAGCACCTCTAAAGCCTGTAATGATCATGGAACCATTTGAACAATGGGGGCTGGACATTATTGGAGAAATAAAACCAAATTATTCCCTAGTGCACAAGTACATTCTTACTGCAACTGATTATTTCACTCGCTGGGTCGAAGCTATCCCACTGCGCAAGATAAATGAAGACGAAGTCATCAGCTTCCTACAAGATCGTATCATGACCAGGTTTGGAGTTCCAGTTTCATTAGTATTTGATAATGCTAAATACTTTTCATCAATTAAATTGACTGCATTTGCTCATGATAAAGGGATAAAATTACATTATTCTGCTAACTACTTTCCACAAGGAAATGGCCTGGCTGAATCCTCTAATAAAAACCTCATTACAATCCTGAAGAAGACGGTAATAGAAAACCAGAGAAGTTGACACTCAGCCTTACCCAATGCCCTATGGGCTGACAGAGTCACCCCCAAGTCTGCAATAGGAGTGTCACCCTATACCCTTGTGTACGGTAAGGAAGCCATCCTGCCTCCAAATATCATGCTACCATCTTCCATACTAGCTCAAGAGTCTAGGGGGTCGGATGATGAGATTCTGCAAATAAGAATATACAATCTCCTGAAAGCAGAAGAGGCCAGATCCAAGGCTAGAGAACGTTTTAAACAGCAGCAGGAGGTAGTAAAAAGATGGTTTGACAAACATAAGGCTGGGAAAAAGGACTTGGAAGTGGGAGACCTAGTTCTCAAATGGGATCATCCCATTGATGAGAAGGGAACGCATACTAAGTTCCAGCAGTTGTGGGTAGGCCCGTTTCAAATCACAGCAAAACTTGGCCCTGCTACTTATAAGCTACAAGATTTACAGGGATGGGAGGAGAGCTTGCCAGTTAATGGTTTGGTTCTCAAGCCTTACTTTTCTTGAGTTTTCTTTGAGTTTTCTGTCTTGTATATAAATAAGTTGTTTGATTGTCTTTCGAGTCATGTTTTCCTTATGTTTAAATTTAAGTTTATTGGTTTCATTAAAGGAAGTAAACTTGCGGTTATTTGAGGAAAACCAAAATTTCTAGGAATGGTAGACATGTTTGGGTAATCAGACCGTGTGTTGCTGATTGAATTTCTTCCAGTCTAGCAGTTTTCTTGAAATCTCTGTGTGCATTGAAGTCCTGCTTAAATCCCTGTAAAATAAACTGGATTTGAGGAGTCTGGACTACTATGTTGAGGCTCCATCTGCGTCACATTTAAAATGTTCTAAGGAGCAACAACAAAGGACCCATGGAAAGAGGCAAGGTGAACAGTGTATTGAATATAAATGATCCCATGCCAAGAAACGAATGCCAAAAGGGAAATAAAGAGTCAAACTTCTATAAAAGCATCATAAATCGAAGCGGGTGCTGAATCATAAATACTAAATTGCCAAAAGATCCTCTCCGTCCGTGAGCTGAAACTTGAAGTACACCACTCACACAAAAGGGCACTATGGGATAGAGGATCCTGAATTAAAATTCAGTAAGAAAGGCGTACAGGAGGACTCAGATGAAAAGGACAAAAGTACAAAAGCACAAAGGTGTTAAAATGGCATGGGAACGAGGAACAAATGAATATTACTGTTTACCATCTGCTACAATCCTGTGGTGTCCACGCTGTTAGCTACCTGAAGACAAAGGTAATAATGAAACTCATTTTCTGGTCTCAATAGAGTTATCTGGACTTGAAGGTCTCGGTTTCCACTTTCCCCCAATGGACTATTATCAATGATTAAGGTACACACTTCTGTCGGTTGAGAAATCCATATGGCTGGAAGGGTTCATTAGACGCATTCTTGTTAAACAGTCTGTTGCTCGAAGTATAATCACCCAGAGATCTAGGTTCACCAGGTAATTTCCAGTTGTTGCAGCCGCAATTTCCCCCCCCCTAATTTTTAAATTTTTGGGGCCCCTCCTTAACACTTAGAGTTGTGTTGATTTCGTGTGATCCATGAGGGTCTGGTCTAGCCTTAGATTTGGTAAATTTGCAACCTGTTTCTCCAATGCATGTCTGTGTTAATTTTAATTGTGGATCGCAGGGTTGAATGTGGTTTTGATAGCCAGAGTTTAGTCATACCAGTTGCCTTTTAAGTAAACCGTTGTCTCTGAGATATTTTAGTCTGGTCGCTGCTGCGTTGAGCTCTTAAACACTTAGTTTGCTGTGATCGGGCATAAATTTTATGTTAGATCGGAAGCTAGGAAGTTTCAGCCCCTCCACCGTTGCAGCTCTCAGATCAGTCTAACGTTCGAAGTCCTAAATCACTCCGATGTCCTATTCGTATGGGATTTGGAATCACTTGCTCATAGTTTTTACCCTTCCGTCGTTGCAGCTGGGAAATCCATAAAGCGTCTGATTCGAATGTCTCCCGACCTCCGTTTAAACTTTCCCTCCCGCGTCGCTTGTCTCCTAGCTTCTTTTTATCCGTTGCGAGTCTCCAATTCTTTTGGCTTCCGATCTTAAATTCGTCCGACTTCCGATTAAAGCTACCCTAGCATGCGTGCCGCTGGTCCGTGACCTAGGATTCTCCCACCGTTGCGGCTGTGAAAGCTCCTTGGCCTCCGATGTTTTTTCCTCCTGATGGACGACTTAATTTTTTTTTCCGCCATTAAGTTTCCTGTTGGATGTCATTGGTGGGATCTGTTAGGCCCATAGATGGTGTGCCTTGCCAATTCCTTGTGGAATAGTCGTTAATTAATAATATTGTTGTTTAAAGGATACTTGTCAATTGATGGCAGGAGGCTGCGAGGAGATTGAACATTCTACCATGGCACTGAGGAAGACGGATCGGTTGGCAGAAATATAACTGAAACTCAAAGTAATCACCAAGAGAACGAGGGGAGTGGAAGACAAAACCTAGAGCTATAACGGCACAAACCCAGAACTAATAAGTTACCAAGTGGTTCATGATTGCATACAGACAAAAGATAGGAATGTGAAGCATTTGGGAAACTGAAAGATCATGCATCTGGGGGAAAATGAAAGGCTGCTGGTTGTAGTTTAAATACTATAAAGATAGGACTGAGAGGGGGATTTTTCCTTGGAAAATTTTGTAAATTTTTGCTTGTAAGAGGAACTACTTCGTTTTGCAAAAAAAACTGCAATTTTACCTGTTGGAGAGAGTAAAATGGAATGTATCAATGCGACTCAATGAATAATGTTGAAGAGGAACTATTTCATTTTCAGCTGTGTTTCATTTACTGTGAGAAAATTTGATTTCCTGAACCTATGTTCTTGTTAAATGTTCTTCGGTATCTTTTAGGATATTTTCCACTGTGAGTAATAGAGGTTTTTCATAAAGCAATTGGCTATCTGGTTGTTTAAATATCTGTGATATTCCATGTGTTTTGAAAGAAGTATTAGCTAACTACAACTCTTCATAGTGCATGTGCGAAATGTATTACTCACCCAAAATGATAACCTTGCTCCCTAGGGATAGATTAGATAGCTAGTTTGTTTCTTATTGTATGTGATTTGGTTGCTTGTGGGTCTAAAATGAGAGGTAAGAACCTATGCATCACATTGTGACAGCCCCTTGCATTTCATTGCTTAAGTCAAAATACAAAAAATCAGTGGACCGGGCCGCAACCGGTAAAGCCTTTGTTTTGTTACTTGACCTACGGTAGCCGGACCGCAAACCAGACAGATTCCCTATACCAAATAGTCAACGGGCTAGTTGGGAACGTTGATTGGGGAGAATCCCTTACTGTTGCCACCTGGGAATTTCCAGGCCTCAACAAAAGGAAACGTACCATGCAACACCTTTCTTACTTGGAAGCTATAATTTTCAACGGTAAAGCAGGAAACAGAGTTTGTTAAAGAGCTAGAATATTTTCGCTTTGGATAAATGAATTTTCATAGAAATGACTCCCATAACAAAGTAGCTGACTACTGTAAAGAAGATGGAATTCATTTTGAGTACACTGAATTTTGGGATAAAGATGAAGAGACATTCCACAATGCAAAGAACATAACATCCCTCAAAAAAAGATTCAAGAAAAAAATAACAACTATGGGTGGAAAAGGCAAGACTTTAGAAAAGGCTAAGAAGGTAGAAGAAGGAGAGGCCAAGAAAAGAGAAGAAAATGCTAAAACATTAGCACAGGAAGCATAAAATTAATTAAGAATTGAAGAGAATGAAAAGAAATGAGCTGTTGAAGAAGCAGCTAAGAAGGAAGAAGAAGAATCCAAAAGAAAAGAGGATGCTGAAATAAAGAAGAAACAAGAAGAAAGTGAGGGATTTAGACTAACATAAGCCCAAAAGGAGAAGCATCATATAGAAAAAGTAGATTCACAAGAAGTACAAGACCAAATAGATCAAGAGCAAGGACAATCCAATTGTAATCCCTTGGAACTTGTTGTATCTTTTGGCAGCATATCAGGAGAGGCTTCAATTTATGAAATTGTTTTGATTCCTTTCATGCCTACTAAAGGGGAGGAAGTTCCTGATTTTAATACCATTTTTTATGACAAAAAAAAGAAAAAAATTGTTAAAAAACTGAGAAGAAGGTAGATACTGGGGAAAAACTATGAAAAATGGTGATAGACAAGACATTGGTACATGGTACACATAAAGATCCATGGTTGATAGCGAGAGTTGGGGTATCTTTAACCTTGGAAACTGAAGACAATGTGGATAGGCTCATGACTAATCTAGAGCAGTCATGGAAGAATGCAGCCCAATTGAAGGAAACCTTAAAGAAGGAAAGAGATGAAAGCCAGAAGCTAAAGAGAAAATATGAATATATGATAGGTGAAGTCAATACTTGAAGAATAGAATGCCAAACTTTGCAAGCAGATAAAAATGCTCTAGCAATATTTGAGGAAAATAGAGAGAAGAGTGGTTAGGTTACCTTAGTAGAATTATAGAAGCTATAACTAGAGCATCATCTGTTAAAGACTGAAAAGGATAATCTTCAGTTATCATATGGAAATTTAAGTGAAGAAAATAACAAGTTAGAGAGCAAAGTTCTTGAGCTGGAAATGGAGAAGGCTATTGCCGAAGAAAAGGAGAAGCAATATCAAATGGATGTAGCAGCCTTAGAAGAACAAAAAAATTCATTGACCACATCACTAAAGGATTCTATGGAGCAAAAAGTCGACATCCTACCTTTGAAAGAGCATGTTCTGACTCAAAGGAAAATGATCCATCAAATACAAATAAAGATAGAAGATGAAAGATGCAAAATTTTGTAGATAGACACTAGGCTAGAAGAAATTGTAGATACCACTTCATATTTCCTGGATAGGTATCAAGATATATTGGAAATTCTAAAAGAAAAAATGGTATGGGTAGAGAGCAATAAATAATCTCCGACAGACCTATCCATAAAACATCAACAAACATTAAAGCAGGAATATAAATTACTGGAAATTGCAATTAATGTCACAGAGGAGTTCAAGAAAACAATAAAAAAGGCAAAGACAACTTGTGCTGAATTTTGCAGGAGAGTTGTCTCCACATACAATCGATGTCATACTTCTACAAAAAAGAGATTGGATTTGCTACCTGAGCATGAACTGTTTCTAAAACCTTTACAAGACAGATACAAACAACATGAGCAAGAAATCCAGTAGGTCAGGGACCTTGATGAATGGATATTGAAAAATGGAGGAGCACATGTAGCCATGAGCATACACTGATTAAAGCACCAGCTGCACCTAATTCCTACTATGATAGAGGGGGTGAAGACCCAAGCTACCAAATATGAAATTAATATTCTCTTTCTTGAGCCTTTCGGATTTGAAAGCATAGCAGCTGATGCTAATGAATGGAAAAAGTTCACCAACGAGTAAGCTAGTCCTTCCTCATAAAATGTTTGGGGAATATTGATTCAAAATGTAATATATTGGATTAATTTTGTGCACAAGCTAGTGGACAAAATTTTTGAAAAGAAAGGTTCGGGAAGCTCAAGAGACAATGAGGGGAAGCTGAAGAGTTTTGCTTTTTGTATAAGTATATGATAGTTTTAGATAGAGAGGACATTTTCTCCATACTATCTTGAGAAATTATTGTAAGAAGAACTAATTCATTTTACAAAGAAGAGTTATATGTTTCTGCTAGAAATATCTATGGATTTTCAAATTTTTGCTATGGGATAGCTAGATATAAACTATTTTGTTTTCAGCTTGTTTCCATAAACTGTGAGATCCTTCTAACATATTAAATTATTTCATGTTATGAATGTGCTCCTGTTAATTTTGTGAAATTTCCACATTGAGTAATGAATTTTTTAATTGACAATAGGCTACCTTGTTCTTTATCTTTCTATTGATATTCATGTGTTTAGAAACATTAACAGCTATCTATGATTTTCTCTATGCATGCAATATGATACATTACTCACCATTAATTATAGTTTTTCTCCTTAGGGATAGGTTAGTGAGTCTTAGTTAGTTTTTTGTTGTTTGTGATTTACAAGCGAGAGATGTAAGACGAGAGGTAAAAACCTGCACATCACATTCTAACCCTCCTCATTATCTCTATCATCTGCATTTACTTAGGAACTTGCACATCATAATTGAACATTAAAAGACTAAAAAAATATACACAGTGGACTGGTCCGTTACCAGTAAAACACTTTAATTGTTACTTGACCTATGGTAGCTAGACCGTAAACCGAAGGGATTCCCCATACCAAACAATAACGAGCTAATTGGGAATGTTTATTAGGGAGAATCCCTACTGTTGTTACCTGCGATTTCCAAGCCACATTTTTTTTTTGGTGCTATAAGGAGGGCCACCAATGCATGGATGGATGAGGAAGCCCGCTTCCTTGAAATCACTCCACTGGTGACAGTTTTAAAAAAAAATGCTTTACAAACCCACTCCTAAAGAAAAATAGAAAGGATATATTTATCAAGCTAATAATGAAGTGGTTGATGATTTAAAAAGAATTACCATAGAATATTCAAAAGAGATTGGAGGATTACCTTTTATCTCTATCGTACCTAGAAGAGAGTACCAGAAGAAATATCATCCTCAATTAGAAGACTTAGTGTTGGTAGAATATCTTGAAGAACTGGTAGAAGTAGCCTTCCAAGAAGTTGACCAACCTTTACCTCAATTGGATCCAGATTCACCTTACTGTTAAGCTTTCCAGGGCCCTGTTTAGTCACAACCTCATACTCCACTTAGAATCATAGCTAATGTAGATGTAAACTAGCCACCTCCACAACCTACATGGAGGGCTAGGTCGCCTTTATATTTGACACCCCCCTTACATGTTTTGCCTTGGGATTTTGACACGATGTTACCTAAGTTTGAACCAAGTAAAGGAATTCTAGTATATGATAATTTGCAAAGTTTTTACTTGGCTATAGAAGGACTACAAGATGGAGAGCATGAACATGTGGTCTGTAGATTGGTTCCTCACACCCTGAAAGGAAAAGCAGCCTCATGGTATTTTTCCCTACCTGCAGATTCAATCACCAATTGGAATACTTTTGAGAGACTATTTAGAAGCAAATATGCAATCCAGAAAAATAATGCAGCTTTAATGAAAGGGTTATGTGCTCCGAAGAAAGAAAGGAAGGAAAGAGTGCATAATTTCACTCAAAGGTTTGCTTCCTACCTAAAAAATTTCACTGCAGCTGACAAAGCATCTGAAAATGCTCTAATTGAATACTATACCTATAGAAGGAGCAAGTCGATTAGTCAACTTGAATGAGGAACGACTTAGTCAATCAATTGACTAAGTCGATGGGCCGACTTAGTCGATCAGCTGACTAAGTTGGTTGACCGACTAAACCAGAAGATTAGGTTGGCTACCTAAAAGTCATGTCAGCTCACCGAACCTACAGGTAGTTATTTGTAAATTGTTTGTAAATTGTATATATTAGGCTATTGAGCCGAACGATAACTCAGGTCAGTTCTCTGCATTGTATGGACTCATAATAATATAATCTGTTTAATCCTATATGTTCTTATCTCTTCTCTCTCTTCTATATTTATATATGTTTTAGTATGTATTATTGGTAACCTTATGTGATCTATGAGATTAATACATTGGTTCCGTTGCCGGTAGTACATGACTAAAATATATGCACACATATGATACTAGAGCAAGAGATTAAGGATTGGTGGGTGTTTCCGCCTTTTCACACACCTGGATCACGTGGCAGAAATATTCAAGCCACTCGGTGTGTCCTTGGGGGCAAGTCTCGAGTCAAGGCTGTCACCTTGTTCTTGACTCCTCCGTTTAGGCTCAACTCCTAATGAAGCCAAGGGGGGTAGACCCTATTAAGTTACTAAGGATGATTTCTTAGTGTGATGATGTTGTACTGAATCAGTTATTTAGGAGTTTGAATATTTTAACTATAAACAATCAAGATGACAAGATATGAAGATAAACACACGAAAGCACAAAGCTGATACACAATATATATATAAAGAAAAATGACCAATGCCTTAAAATGGAGTGAAATCAAATGATCAATATGCTTGCGTGTGCTTGGAGTGGATGTTTTGCAATTGCATCTTGGTATGTTTTAAGTTAAAAATGGAGTATGAGTTGTTTAAATTGGGCTAAGAGGGGACTCTAGATATACCCGAGAGTACTTGGAGTATGTCCAAAACAAAACCTTCACGGCTACCCGCAAGGAATATGTGGGCTGAAATGGAGTATCTGGGGCTATTGTTCGTAACGCACCCGTTAGGGTGTGACAGAGATCAGTGCCCCGAGGTCAATTTTCAGAATTTCCCGCTTCCTTTGGGTATTTTGCCATCGTAAAGATTTGATCGAGGTGTTGGATTTCCACCTAATGGTTTTTCAATAGGGGAAGGTGAGTCCTAATTATGCTAGTCACCCAAGTGCTTTTGATACAGCTTGACTGATTGGATGAACTGCAGCCAAGTGCAGAGCATACACACTGGAGTCTTGTAAATTTTAATAAGTTTTAAGCTGTGTGTTCTTGTTTAAAAGAAAAGCCTCCAAGAACCTCTTTCGATCCAAGTGGATCTCAATCAGGGAATCGAGGAGGGGTTAATTTTAAATTGCTGATAAAAAAAATATGAGAAATAAAATAATTACACAAATATGGTTTTCTGATTAATCCTACCATGAATCTCTTTCCCCTTTCGGGTCACTCGGGAAATCGTGGGGTAAGTATTATGATTACTTTGAAAGTATAAGATATGGAATATGGAATTAACAACAAGATCAAGTATACTACCCTACAAGTCAGATCAATTCTAGTGGAAAAGAGATAAGAAAAAAAAAGATGAAAAATGGCACCGATGCGAATCCCCCCAGGGGGGGATGGGGAATGGGCTTGAAAGAGCCAATTCAAAGAGTGATTTTATTACAGAGGTTACAATATCAAAGGAATGATAAATCAGAACTTTCTTGGTCCTTATACAGGATGAAACCAAGATCTTTACAGTTATACAAAATTTTTACAAATTTTATGACAAAACCGGGACCCCTGGGGGGATTTGAACGCTCCAAAATCCACTTTGGAAAGCAGCTTCCTTTATTCTCTGTCAGACCTGCTAAATGAAAGCAAGCAATTTAGAATAAAAAATTCCCAAAATCACTTTAACAGTACCTTTGGGTCAGCCTACTTTATCTCAAACAATAATGAAATTAAACTAGCTAAACCGACAAAAAGGAACCAAGGAAAGCAAGCTTTCCTTGGGATCTTGACCTGCTGTTTGTGCAGCCAATTAAACAGCACTGATATTGAAGAATATTGAATTTATCGTACAGCAAAATAAACTACCTTAACAGCAAGCTATTGATTTTTCACTAAAATACTTGCGAAACTAAGGCAGCTTAGCTAGATCTCTTGAATTTGAACTTTATGCACAAAATGAAACTAAGATCTAGAAATTTGGAGGGATCTTGATAATTAGATCTATGTATGCTTTTCTTGATGACATAGATCAGATTTAAAAAGAAACCTTAAAGTAACCAGTTTGAGGAAAGTTTAATAATTTTTAAAGGAGGAAGAGAGAGAAAGAGTGTTTGAAGCCTGGAAATGTTGGGCTTTGGATTCCACTTTGGTGGAACACCGAGGGAATATGTCATTCGTAAGATACTAAATATGAATAAGATTCAAACCAAATCAACCTCTTCTACTAGTGAGATCATCTGCAGCTTAAAAATCCTTACACAAACAGATGGTTAAAACATAGGTGCTGCCGAAAGAGATGATTGGAAAGCATGCAATTAAACTTAAAATACATACAAATCCAATAGATCTAGAACAAGCAGCAGTAAGAGCATAAATCAAACTAGAATAAACTCTTACCCTAACAAGAGAGATCTCTCTCCTTCAAGGCCAACAATTAACCAGTAAAGCAATGATAAACAAAAGCAGATTATATCTCATAAGAATTTGACAATCAACATCCACACATGAAGAGAATTACACCATAGATCTTGCCTCCAAAGCTTCTTTATTCCAGAATGAAAAAACAATACATCACAAGAGCAACAACACCTCAATCCCAGTTCTAACTAGCTTGGAAGAGGAGGCTATGCCTCGATTTATACAATTTGCAGGCCATCTAGCCCAGGGGGGTGCAATTCCTCATGGAATCAAGTGAAATCAGTTGATGGATAGTTCATCAATGTAGAACTAAGGCTGAACTAAGCCTACTTGTCAACCGAGGGCCTGATCTGGCTGACACATCAACCCATACACTGACACATCATCCCAAACACTGAAGAATCCACCAAAAATCATCCAGTTGAGCCAAAAACGTGTTGAGGAGAGAGGGAGGGCGAAATTCCCCATAAAGACCACTGTAGATCAACTCTGGATCTGATTTGATCCCCTGCTTCAGTCAAGGATTTGTTATATCCAGTCAATCTGCTCCATATCTGATTGATTTAAGTCAAATCGGTTGAGAATCCATTGATTTATTGATTTTGGATTTGCTCCATTATTCATCAATTTATTAATTAAAATAATCAATAATTGATTTTTGGGGCTTTCTGACCTGAGTGATGGAAGATCACTCAAAACTTAGGAAAAAGTGGGTCCATGGGTTTACATGGTGCTCTTAGCTTTACAATGAGCACCTACATGACTGAAACTGATTATTTGGCCCACTTTTATTACAGACTCAATTTTTCCAATTAAACTATTAAAAAATAGCCTAAGTTTTGGAAAAATTAAAATTTTAATAAAAAACACTGAAAAAACTAAAAAATTGAAAAATTGAAAAACACCTAGGGGGACTTAGACATGTTCATATGACTCAAAAATGATGTCTAGCATGCTTACACATTGACACATAGACTCTAATAACCTCAATAGGCCTAAATGCCAAGCCGACCACCCCAACTTTGGAGGTATGGAGTGAAAAACTTAGAAATTATCAGTCGTTTATTCAACAAACAATAATAACCAAGGGAAAAAACACCCTAGGCTGATCGGATTGACAAATGAAGTCTAAGAGACTGAGTCTTTTATAGACACTATCATGCTATAAAATTTATTACAAATCCCCCATGGGATATGAACATGTGTTATGATACAACAAGAACTTCCCAGAAGTACTTCCAAAGGTCTCTTTGAAGTCCGAACAAGTTAGCCCTGTCCGGTTCACTGAGCTCACTTGATAAAAACCACTAAGTACAACTTAGGTGGTAACAGTGGGAACGTAAAATTGCAAACTATTTGCAAAATTACGGACGAAGGAACATATTAATAGTCACTGAAGCAAAAGAAAGATTTTTTACAGAGACACATGAAAAGTTTGTCGAATTAGTGCCCCAACTCTTGAAGCAACTCCTGGATGAGAAAGTTGGACGAAAATAAAGAACAACAGTTGCTGGAAAAACTGATCCAAGGAGGCTGAACGAATTTGTCGAAGTGGTTTGAGAAAATCACCGATGACTTCTGTGAGGAGCAAGCAGTTGAAGACAGGACTTCAGTGGAAACTGTCAAAGAGAAATTTTACACAGATTTCATCGAACAATTTTTGTGTTCCCTACCGACCTTGCTATTCAAATTCTTGATTGAGAAAGGAGTAGCACATATCGTCGAACCTCGTCCATCACTTCATGAATAGCCAACAAACTCTAACTGGGTGGAGAAGTAGAGGAAGTGGGAGAAATTAATTGTAGAAAGGGAGTGGGAATACTTCCTAAGCAAATAGACTGAACTATCCGGGCTTTCTAAAAGCGTCAGGTAGGCTATGGGGGGGTAGTTGGTCATGTGTTGAAGATAGAGCATAGTGGATCCTAGTCAACTAGAATCCGATATCAGTCACCAGTGATGAGAATTCAGCTGAAGAAGACCCTAAGAGAATAGTATCCTGCAAGAGTATGTTGGACATTCAGAAAATAGAAAGGGATGAAATACACCAGAGAAGGGAAGAAAGAATGAAAAAGCAGTAAGACTGCATAGAGGACAAAACCGTAGGGAGAACGATCGCAAAGAGAATCCACCAGAGTTGGTTCATGACCGACATGAAGAGGGTGTAGAGATAGAGGCGTCCCCTAAGGAGGAAGAAGTGTGGATAGAGCAGCCAGAAGCTCTCCTATTAAGAGCTCCCAACGAAGGAACAACCATTTTCCCATTGAATTCACATACTAGAATACAGACTATTGTCGAAGATGAACTCTGACTATGAGCTGGTGACTTCAGTATATGGATCCAACTAGGCGACAAAATGAACCCTGGATGACATCTTATTATACGTCGACCGGTGGAAGGGAACTAGATGACGTTTCAAGTGACAACCTCCCTTTGAAGTATCCACTTGCTCTTATCGACACATGAAGGAGTGCCCCCGATGCCAAATATAGATTTAGAAGAAATAAAACAATCAGACCTACGAACAAATAGTTACAGTGTACCATCAACAGTAGAAGTCGACATCAATTGACTGCACATCGACAAAGACTCGACGACCAACAGAAGCGCAAGTTCCATTGACCAAAATTCCGTAGGCACGAATACACCAATAACCCCACCACCGTCACCACCACCCCCACCTCCACCACCTCCAAGTTCTAAGAGCAGTGAAAGTGATTCATACATGGGTCACAGATTGGCTCACATTCCTCTTTATGAAGGACATGAAGACCCCCGACGACATTGGTTCGTCTGCGAGTCAACCTGGGAAGCCAAATAGGTTACAGATGAAGATCAACAAATGGTACAGTTCGCAGGAGCCTTAAGGAAAAGGGCATTGACGTGGAAAATGACCTTTTCAGAGAGACAACCCAGAGTGTCAAAAGCCAATATTAAGGCACAATTCTTGTCATTCTTTAAGACTCCAAATTCTAATAACCTGGTCGCGAAGAAGCTCAAAACCACTTCAAAAAAGCTAGGAGAATCCGTCTGCGACTATGAAAAGTGGTGGAAATATTTACTAAGACAATTGGATTACGTTATTGATGAACAGTTACTAATTCAATGGTTTCTTGCATGACTATCGCAAAAAGTACATCGACATATTAGTCTGGAGACGTTCAAAACGTATGAGGATGTGCTAACAAAAGCTCTTCAGGTTGAAATGGATGAGGATATTCGTGCATATCCCATAGACCACAGATTGGAATAGCAGCTAGAGAATGTATAGAAGTCTCTGAAGGATCTTAGCCTCAAGAATCAGGAGATCTGGTGCACTAAGTGCTCAAAAACCAGCCACTCGAAAGATAAATGTCGACAAGAATATAGCTGACAAGACGTTCGCTTTGTACAGACCAAATCATTTCGCGACATTTTCCAAAAACACGGAGATCACTCTACAACATACTACTCATTTAACATGAATAATGGCAGGGCTTCCTGGTGCACCATCTACGAAACAAAAATTCATAACACTGCCGACTGTGAGTTAAACCTAAATAATCGACAGAACTATCATGCGGTATACCAAACAAATGTATCAACGCAACATAAAGAGCAAAACAATCCATCAAATGATTAGAATGGACAAAGATACGGTGATCGATGATATGAGCACCGGTACGATAATCGATGCCAAGGTTATGGAGGAAGAGGTCGATTCCCTGGGAATCGCAACATACGACCGCATTGACCCACCCAGTGCTTCATATGTTACAAAGAAGGTCACCGGTATGCAGACTGTCCATACAAGGACAGGACTGATCTTAAAATACGTACCCACTATGGAGTAGGTGATCACTCCCTTGAGGATTTTCCTACGATGTTAGAGAAAATTAATACCAAGAAAAATGTTAATGTCTTGTCTTGCGTGCAAAAACATGATGTAATAACTACAAAAAATTTACATATTGTCACTCGACAAGGCACAAAAATAGGACCTGATAACCCTAGAATTAGTAAGATTAAAGACACAAATGTTTATCCTAACCGTGTGAAGGAAAATCAAACATATCAAGAATCAACTCACACATTTCAAGACATTGCACAACAAGAAGACCTCGATAACAGCCGACACAGCATAATAAATTAGCTAATTGAACTTGTTCAAATAGACAAATTAGTATCACAATTCCTTGACTTATTGCATGAAATAAAAGGTACAACCCTAAAAAACAAACAAAAAACATTTTCATCTTGAACCAAAAGAAAAAAATGATGCCGACCCACTTGTCGAACTAGAAATCGAAGGTTACCACATCCGACAAGTGGTGCTCGACTTCGGGTCACAGGTGAATATCATGACGCGAGATACTTGGGAAAAGATGGGCAGACCTCGACTCTATGAGTCAGGCATTTACCTAAAACTCGTCGACGAAGTCCTCATTGAACCCATTAGGGTCTAGAAAAACATCGACATGACCATCAAAGGAATCTCGACCAATGTTGATTTTGAAATTATTGACCCAAAAGAAGGATCCAGCTCCTTCCCAACACTAGTCGGTCGACCTTGGGGAAGAAATATGAAAGCATCCATATCCTTGGATAAGGAACGATTAAAGTTAAAAGGAAATGGTAAAAAATTCATTGTACCCATTCATCCATCCCAAGGAGAGCCTTGGATAGAACCTATTGATGAAGAAGTCGATGTTAGACAACTTTACCAGATCCATAACAATACAGACTATATAGAAGCAAACATCCATGGAGAACTTAACTTATGTAACCAAGACTCAATTGGTTATAACTTAGATGCTGAGTTGTATGACTAGGAGATTGAGAATTATGAAACACAAGTAAGAGGGTGCTCGACTACACAAAAAGTACAGAAAAAACACACCCGACAGTGCTTCATAGTTTCCATCATCCCCAAAATATTTGAAAAGAAAATAAGGGAATGCCCCACCTTACAACCAACCAACTTAAATGCTACACAACTACCAAGGTATAAGGAGAGGGAATCACTAGTCATGCATATTGAGAAAGTATCTAAAAATATTGGTGAACATGGCCGACTTCAAAGCTTAGTTGAAACGTTTACAAGTCAAGTAGCTAGATGGTGGGACACCCATCAGACAAAACTACAGACCTAGACAACTACTTCTACTTACTTTGTCGAGAGGTTTGAAGGAAAAAAGTTATCCTAGTAAGCTCAGATACCTATCTTTACCCAAGGACAAACTTTAGAAGAACATATCAAAACCTGTGAAACGGAGTAGAGAAGAATTGGATATAAAGATGAGAGAGATTGGCCACATTTGTTCCCCTCAACCCTAGCTGACTTGCCAAATAAATGGTATAAGATGGAGGAAGCTAGAGGTGAAACCTTCTTTTGGCATGAACTCAGGGAATTTTTTATTAAAGACTTCAACTTCATACCTCAAAATGAAAATCTGGCTGAGATGACACAGCAAATGAAACTATTTATCCAACTGACCGAAAAACAACCCTCCCAAGACCATCGACAGATCAAGGACTATAACAATCTAGAAATATGTTCAAAACCACAGTTGACCCATTTACAATTAGAAAATGAACACACAAAAGGCAAGAGCTTCAGATGGAAATCCAACCACGTTGAAACAACAAAACCTATCCACTCGATCTTGAAAGTCGCGACAACCGACAAACAAGATCTTGACAAAATGACTGCAGCCGACTTTCCTGCCTCATTCTCACAGTTCAAAGAAGAAATTCAACCAATCAATGAAGCTAAAGAACCAGAGTGGCTAGATGCCAAAGTGAAAACTAAAGAGATCGACATTTCAAATTACGAACGACCAAAAATAGCAAAGATTGGTGACTACTGGAATGAACAACAGACCACCGAAATCATGAACTTACTAAGAGAGTTCCAAGACATCTTTGCCAGGGACTATAAAGACCTAAAAGGCTTAGTCTAATAAATGGGAGAAATGAAAATTGATACTAAACCTGATGTTTGACTTGTTAAGAAAAGACCTTATAAGTTGGCTCACAAGTACAAGGAGATAGTCAAAAAGGAAATCGACAACATGTTAACAGCAAGAATAATTTACCCTATCGACCAGTCGAAATGGGCAAGTCCAATGGTCATACATGCCAAGAAACATGACCCGACAAGGTTAAGAATTTGTGTCGACTTTAGGGATCTCAACAAAGTAACACTAACAGACCCATTCTTAACCCCTTATGCTGATGAAATCTTGAATGAAGTTGCAGGCCATGAATGCTACTCATTTACAGATGGATTCTCAGGCCATAACCAAGTACCAATAGCTAAAGAAGATCAAAAGAAGACAACATTTGTGTGTGAATTTGGTTACTTTGCTTACAGAGTTATGCCTTTTGGTTTAAAGAATGCACCTGCAGTGTTTTCTCGAATTGTTGTCAAGACATTCCAAGAATACATATATAAGACCATGGCAGTATTCTTCGACGACTGGACAATATACTCCACCTTAAAAGACCACTGCAAATGGCTCAGACTTATGCTAGAAATATGTTGATAGATTCAACTCTCCCTGAACATTAAGGAATGTATATTTATGACTCCCATAGGCATACGCTTAGGGCATATTGTCTGTAAAGATGGTATCAAGGTCGACTTTGCAAAATTAAAATTATCTTCGACTTGAAACAACCAGTAAACCCCAAACAAGTGTTACTTGGCCATACAGGTTATTACCGAAAATTCATAAGACACTATTCAGATATGACCTATCCTCTTGAAGAACTAATAAAGGATGATCAAGAGTTTAAGTGGATAGAGGAACGCCACATCTCTTTTGAAAAATTGAAAAGAAAACTAGTCGAAGCCCCCATCTTAAAATTTCCAAACTGGTCGACCAAATTCCATGTGCATATTGATGTCTCAGGAATAGCAATAGGAGAAATCCTTACTCAACCAGGAGACGATGGGATGGATTACCCTATAGTTTACAGCAGTAGGAAACTAAATAAGGCTAAAAGAAACTACTCAACCACCGAAAAAGAAGCCCTAGGTATGGTCTTTGCCCTCCAAAAGTATCGACATTACCTTTTAGCCAACCCCTTCACATTCTATACCGACCATAAATCCCTGAAGTACCTCGTCAATAAACCACTCCATCATGGTAGAATTTGTCGCTGGCTACTTCTTTTCCAAGAATTTGAGTTCGAAGTCGTTGTTCAGCCAGCAAAGTTAAATGTCGGGCCCGACCATCTATCCTGCATAGACACAGGAGAGGAACCGACCAGAGTCAACGATGACTTACCAGATGCACATTTATTTCGCATAGAAGCAGTGCCAGAAGAACTAGAAGAAATAACTTAGTCCTTGAAAACCGTCCAGGCACCAGAAGGTATGAATACCAAGAATAAACAAATCTTAGCTATGAAGGTTGCAGCCTACAATCTCATCAATGGATTTTTATACAAAATGGGATTAGACAACATCCTCAGAAGGTGTGTACTCGAACATGAACATGACCAAATCATGGATGAAGTACACTATGGACCTGCAGGAGGACATTTCCAAGAAGACACAACTGCAAACAAAATCCAACAGTCAGGATTATGGTTGCGAATGCTCCACAGAGATTGCAAAAATTTTGTTAGTCGAAGTGACAGATGTCAACGAATTGGTCGACCCATACCAAGCACAGAAATGTCCTTGATATCAGTAAACCCTAGTATCACATTCAAAATCTAGGCTATAGACTTCATAGGACCATTTCCTATCCCAGCCAAAAGATTAGGTGCAAGATATATTATCACTGTAGTATAATATGTCACTAAATGCGTAGAAGCTGAACCCGTCGATACATGTTCAAGTGAGGTAGATGCTAAGTTTATCTATGAAAACATCATCACTAGATTTGGATGCCCACTAACATTGATTAGCAACCAGGGGACACACTTTATCAACAAAACTATCAAAAACTTGATCGACCAATTTCATATCGACCACCGACGGAGTACAGCATATCATCCTTAGTCGAATGGGGCGATTGAAGCTTTCAATAAAACATTGACAAAAGGGTTAACCAAAATATGCAATACTGAAAAGGACGACTAGGATGAGAAAATCCCTATAGTATTATGGGCGTACAGGACAGACTATAAATGGTCAACCGACCAAACCCCCTTTCAACTAGTCTATGGACAAGAAGCAGTTGTCCGCATACATTTCTGACAGCAGACACCTATTATTGCACAACTACTACATGTAAATGTTGAACATGCAAGAAAGGACCGACTATTTCACCTCAGCAAACTCAAAGAACATAGAATCATGGCTATACAACACCAAGAAATTCAGAAGCAACAACAGAAAGCATGGCATGACCACAACATTAAAAAAAAGACCTGTTGGTCGGTGACCTTGCGTTACTCTACAATAATCAAGTCAAAGGAAAACCTAAGAAACTCCACATAGAATGGATAGGACCTTATGTTGTTGAAGAGATACATCCCAATGGTTCAGTATGACTAAGGACAATGTAGGGCCTAGTATTTCGAAAGCTCATTAATGGAGCTCGACTAAAATGTTACAGAAACTATAAAAAAAAAAATCATATAACGACCATAACCAGCAACTAACAACCATAAAAAGCTACCTCGACAGACACAAAATAATACAACAAACACAACACCATGACAAGAAATCACTACTTCAACAACCGGCATCATAACCATCGACCATCTTCATCGACCATTCATGTCGACCATTCTCAGCATCGACACCAGCCAACGACCTTGAAAGTGCCATCGTGAATTTATGACCTCAAGCACCGAAATAAATTCACCATTAGTTCACACTCACGTATTATATCTGGAACGTTAAGTCCACCATTAATACATCCATTACTGCACACAACCACACCATCCCCTATAAATACTGGACCATCGAAGGTTCATTCACCGCACCCTTTACACACAGAGCATTCACATACTCAGAAGACCAAAAGCCAAGAACCCTGTAGTAACCTTGACCATTCCAACACAATGGCCCCCAAACAGACCAGAGCATCGACCAAGGCAAAAGAGATCCAAGCTGCAGATACACCCTTGGTCCGTAGGTTGAAAAACTTCAAAAACACCAAAGTGCAGGAGGGCCCATGGAAGAAACTATGGGCTGAGATTCAAGAATGGGCCTTTGTCGACAAGAAAATGACTCAAGCAACTGAAAAATTCCATCACAGCACCATCTTTATATATGCCAATGCACCTCTGATGGCAAGTTTTGGTGGGACAAAAGAAGCTGCTGTAAAATTCATTATCAACAGATATCACAACATCCGGTTCTATTTTGATGAGCCCATCGACATTTCTGGGGATGTCATCTCCAAAATAATTGGCCTATCCAACAAAGGAGACATTGTACCAGTCAGAATCAAGGAAGGACTGGTCAAAGAGCTTACAGGATCATCTTCTGAGAAAAACTCAAAAGGGTTGATGATCGAGCAAATTGCAACTCGAATGCCACAGATTGTGGCCAAAATCATCACCATCACACTCACATTAGTAGGTCAAGGCAGGGACCTCAAGTTGGAAATGTTGAAGGCCATCGACACTATTGCCATCGATGGTCAAATCTATAGATGGGGGGATTATGTCACCGACATGATGAAAACCATCTGCGAACGATGCCAAGAGACGGGAGGAATCATCAAGTTCCCCTCCCTCATCCTCTAGATCGTTATGTACCACATCTGCATAGAAGGAAGCCCAGTCTTCTGGGAACTATCAAGGTTCGACATGTACAGGTTCAAACCCTTTTCCCATAAAGGAACCCCGCATGAGCTGGAGCAAGGGAAAGTATTCCTCGAGAACTGGTTCCAACAGTTGAAAGTTCACACAACTAGATGGAGGGTTCCTTAGAACATCCGACGAAATCTATCGGCAAACTCCCACATATAGTTGGAAATCGACCATGCCTTGGTGTGGTATATGCAGGGCAAGAACCCCAAGGCCAAAGCCCTCGACTACTACCCTTCTGTTGATGAAATTTTTTGGGAATTGTCTCAACAGGCGAAGACGGAAATACCAGTGCTTGAGGTAGAAAAACAGGTTGACTTCTTAATCAAGGAGCCACTCACCGACCAAGAAAAAGAGGAAGACTACGAGCTCAAACTCTACATCAGTAAATTTGTGTCGGAGGACATACCAGTCGAGCCCACTGGTTGGGTCAAAATAACTATTAAGCCTCTGACCGCAAAGAGAGCTGATGCATAGCCGACAGAACCATAGCCACAACCACAGCAGCAAATAACTCCTATGGCTCCAGAAAGTGTCATCCCAACCTAGGAACCATTGGGTGAATTCGAGCTTGACAACCCTGAGTATGCTGTGTCAAGAGGCATCATTAAGAAACTGGCCACTGAGATAGCAGTAGCCAGGAAGAAAATCAGAGTGCAAAAAGAACAACAAGGAAAAGGTAAGCACAAGCTTCTCATTGCCGAATCATCCTATGATGAAGACAAACTGGCAGCTATGGCCCTTGACATTATAGAGGATGCTGCCACAAACAATTTGCTGGTTGAAACCCAGTTTCATCATTTTATCGAAGCAAGAGGCCCTGGAGGTCGAACAAAAAAGGAAAAAACAACGATGACGCCTGAAAACGTCGTCAATCTTATGTCAACCCCTCCACCTCCATCATCGAAAACAGTATTCGAGGAGCAAGCATCGGCACAATAGTCGGTCAACCCCCTCGAATTATACAAAAGCACGATACTAGAGACAGTGAAAGCAAAGTTTGACAAAGATACTGAGCTAAAAGCTTTCTTCGAGCTGCTGCCTGAGCTGTTTCAGTCGGCTCAGAAAATTTCCATAAAGGCTCCTCTCTATACAGGTAGCAGAACACACCACAGGGTATTTGCACACCTCACGTTGACCTTCACCTGATCCAACCAAGAAGGAGATGTGATGGGACATGTGCAGTCTACCATTGACCCAATTGACCTCGAACCCTAGGCCGACCTACCCACCACTACACCATCGGAAGCATACATAAATTTCGATGAATGTCCACACCGCACTTCCCCCAAACCCATTACCCTCGACCATTCCCCCACTCCATCACTGCCACCAACACCATCCCCACCACCCCTGCCACCCCCTAATTCATAGATAGAACTACCACAACCAACTACATCCACATAGCCAAAAGTGATCATACCACCCCCCGATCCAGAAAAACCATCGACTTCAATCTTGCAAACCAAAGGCCTCCCTCAACTATTGCAAGAACATAGGAGATAGAGGAAGAAAAGAACAAGAAGAGGAAGGATCATCATGCAAAAAATCCTAGCCTTCGGATTATCTTAAGAGATGCAAGCTCCTTGACCAACAGAGAGGTGGGCCAACTCCTCAAAACCCTGGCCAAAGAAACAAAGACAAGGGCTGAGCAAAGAACCAAAGAACTAACAAACAAAAATATAGAACAGGTCAATTTTCTCGGCAAATGCAGGACTTTATCTTAGTCCGTCATCCCAGGCCCTATCGAAGTCGACACAGATAGACCGCTTGAAAGAGCATATCAGCTCTTCGAGAGCATGGTGTCGACCATCCAGGTACGTCTCCAGGAAACTAAGGAGGAACAGAAGGAGGAGACTGCCCGACTACTACTGGCATAGCACATTGCATTCTCAGAGGCATACAAAGTGCTACAGGACCATATGGAGGAGTTTGTCATCATCGAAGAAGTCTTAAGAGACTAGCCTACTCACTATGGGTAGGTCTATTAGTAGACACGATAGACTCATCACGGCATTCAGGCTTTGGAGAGCAGGAATACCACGGAGGTATCACTTAGACCGACGATAGAAGAACAGATAGTGCTGGAAACCAACAAACTTCAGAAACTAGAACGGCACATCAGTTGGTGCAACAAGCTCTTCCCAATTTAGAGAAAGTCGACATCATCTTCCCATAGATGAAATGACTCATTGAGACTGCAGAAGAGAAGAACCAGTTCATGGGTCCCAACATGGAAAAGATAGTGGAAGTCCCCATCTCAAAGAAGATGTTGATTATGTCAAGCTTAACCACATTAACCATTGACATCTAGAAAGATTTGTAGAGTTGGACAGATTTCCAACATCGCCTTGCTATCACATCTTTAGGCACTGTCGAGGTCTATGTACAGAAAAGACCAACCATCCGTCTGCACGGTCCATCAGAATAGCATTTTGAAGGACCCAACAAACATATTTTTTACCTCCCTGTTTCTTCAGGATGAAGAAACGTTTTGTTCGTGGGGGAGATGTAGAAGGAGCAAGTCGATTAGTCGACTTGAACGAGGACCGACTTAGTCGATCAATCGACTAAGTCGATGGGCCGACTTAGTCGATCAATCGAATAAGTCGGTCGGTCGACTAAACCAAAATATTAGGTCAGCTACCTAAAAGTCATGTTGGTTCACCAAACCAACAGGTAGTTATTTTGTAACTGTTTGTAACTTGTATATATTAAGCTGTTGAGCCAAACGAGAAATTAGTTCAGTTCTCTGCATTGTATGGACTCATAATAATATAATCTATTTAATCCTATATGTTCTTATCTCTTGTCTCTGTTCTATATTTATATATGTTTTAGTATGTATTATTGGTAACCTTATGTGATCTGTGAGATTACAACAATACCTTAGCTCTTGGGCTTGATCTAGACATGTTTGCTAAGAGATCGGATAGACCCACATTAGTAGAAACCTATGAAGAAGCTAAGAAGGTAGATGCTAAGATGGAGAGTATAGAAAATTACCCTGTACATACAAAAGAGAAGACTTTTGGAAACAAGAAACCTTTATTGCTGACTAAGCCTAAGCATGAGCAATTAGAGGATTTTGAAGGTATGGTGAAGATGATGCAGAAATTATCAAACAGAGTGATAGATTTAGAAAAGGAAAAAGAGGATCATAAACCATATAAGCCTTATTATAAAAGAAGGGAAGACAACAGTCAACCTAAACCTCCTCCACATAGTCCTTCAGCAATTAATTTAACCGATGTAGGTATAGATAATTTTTGTACCTTTCATTAGCAGCCTCATTCTGAGAAGAATTGCCCACAATGGATTAATTATATGACATTAGTAATGAATCAATTATTGGAATCCAAATGGACAGAAACTGGTAAGGAGGAAGAAAAATATCATGAACCTATGAAAAAGCAAGAGGAAGATACCTTAGTTTTATGGGACTGTGTTTCTATGTTTGATATGGAAGAGGAAGATTTTATGATACAAGGAGAAACACCATAAACTAATGTAACCGAAAGAATTCAAAATCTGTTAAAAGAAGATAATTCAATACTTCCTAAGATTAGGAGACTTTCAGAAAACATGAAGAAGATAAAGAACAACACTTCAACTGTTAAAATACCTGAATTTGTCATTTCAAGTCAGGATCCTAAGAAAATCAACACACCTCTAAAGCTTACTGAAGTTAAGATTGATAATGTGAAGAAGATTATCAAAGAGCCTGAGATGGGATATGATATTATGGAAGACATTAAAAAGGATAAAGCGAATATCTCATTGTTTGAAATGTGCAATTTACCTGAGCAAAAATAAAATATTTTAAAATCACTTAAGGCACTAGACAAGGAGCCTCCCAGTGACAACCAACCTGAGGAATAAATTGGTGAGGCAAGTTTAGGAGGGAAATATAAGTATAAAACTCCATCATTTCTCCTAACTTTCGAAATTTTCAACTATAATGTGCATAACTATTTAGTGGACTTAGTATCATCAGTCAATGTTATGCCACTTTCAGTTTGCAAGAAAATCAATGGTCAACCTAAACCATCCACTTGGCAAGTTATTCAATTAGACAGAAAAACTGTAAAGGTAATAGGAGAAATGGACGATGTTTTGATTCGCTTATCTGTAGATGAGAGGGTATGTCAGTACATTGACATTGTAGTAGCAGACATACCAGATGCTTATGGCGTGGTGTTGAGCCGAGACTGGTCAACAAAGTTAGAAGGATATTTTGCATCAAATTGGTCACATTTGTGGTTTCCTTTTAAAGGAAGTCCAAATTAAACAAAAGTGTTAAGAGAGCCTCAAATGAAATACAATGTCACTCAGTTAGAAGGGAAAAATGAACCAGTAAACTCTGTGTTGGGAAACTATTTCATTGAACTGGAACTGGGAAATTACCAAGGTGAAGAAGTCAGTAGTATACCTGAGACATGTAACAAATTTACAAGTGCTCAAGTTAACCTCGGAGAAAAAGAGGTAAATTTAATGTTTTACTATTACTACTTCTTAAACACGGACCATGTCATGGTCAAATTTTTGCATGGCACTTCTATGAAGCATGTCTAATCAAGTTTCGATATTATAAAAACTACACAGATGGTATAGAAATCATTGAAAGTGTGTTGTTTACTTCTAGGAAGCTTTCTATCTCTTAATCAGCACAAGTCACAACTAACTGTTACATCCCTTCCACCATTGTTATTAATAACTTCAGCTTTTACTCTAGATTGTGTATCTTAACTGTAACATGCCCCTAAATCAACAAATGAATTTTTTTCTTGCCATAACAACTTGTAATTAAGATATAGGTACACAAACTATTGTTATATTCATAACCTTCGGTCTTGCCTATGCCATGAAACACACAATTATGTAAATCCATAACTACGGGATAAAAAATTTAGGCTTTTCATTTTTTCTGGATTCAGACTTTCTTGCAAACTTTACCTTGAAACTATATTATAACATTCCTACTAATGCTAATATAAACTTCATGATTGAATGCCATACGTGCGATGCATCCTAGTTTTTATGCTATGTGTTCTCCCAATAGAAGAATTCTTATGTCCAGCCTTAAATTATCATTTTGTAACATGCCCAATTTAAAAGGTACAATTCATCAAATAATGACCTGAAACTCTTAACTAAGTTATAGGCCTCCAAGTGATTTACAAACATTGTCTCAATCGTAAAACTATATAATAAATCCATTCTTAATGGTGCAGAGTTACATAATTACCATCTTTTTAAAGAGGTGCTCTTGCGAAGGGCCATTCATTATTTATCTCTAACCAAAAAAACAAAATACTTATACTTCAACTCCTATCCATAATATATCTTTACAAAATATTTGACCCATAACATTTTAGTTTTGTTGATGACAGAATCTTAATGTGATTTATTAAAGGTTGTCAATCATTTCCATCATTATTCATGACCTTGAAAGTAGTTATTCAAGACAATACATAAGGTACCAACAAAGATCATTGTGATACCATTCAACTCTCATTAATGCTCATTTCTAAATATTTAACCCATTATAAGGACACAGAAAAATACAAGGCAATCAACAATTAAGCACAAAATAAAGGGACGCCAATGTACGTGGTTCACCCCATACTCAGGTTTATCTCCACCAAACTATCGCAGAATCTCATATTTCCCAAAATAGTTGGTTACAAAATGCAAAAATTCTCTTACCATCTGATATGCAACAACTTTATTTCTATACCGCTTCCTGTTTACACTTTCAAGACTCTCTAACATTTGAGTCTAAATTACAACTTTTAATACCAACTGGGGCAATCATTAATCCAGAGGTCATGGGAAATCCTGACCCTTAAACTAGTCATACACAAATCAATAATGATTGGGTCTATAAGCATACATACAATAAAATGTCTATTCAACAATGATTAACATATCATCTACAGGTATAAGTATGCAATTTTCTATCCAAATAAATATGATTTGAGTAGTATTGTTGGCTATTACTTAATAATAAAATCAGATGTTTTCAAACAACAGAAGGTAATCACTTAGCATATGCAAATATGATTTCCTATCCCATCTAATAGGAACTAAATATAATGATGCCTATAGCTTTTTAATATGTTTAGGTTTTATAACACCATAGAGGCTTGTTATTTGGTTTATTAACATAAAGGATTACCTACCTATGTCACACATCGAGACCCATCCCAAGATAGGTTCTTTTTCTGTCGGTGTAAAATGTCATGGAGTATCTTGTGGAGAATAGACATCGTATATATGTAGCTTCACCTACTCTCATCGAGGTACTTCCGTGTGGTATATGCAAAGAATTAAGAACATATAATAGCCATGAGTGTTGGTAAGAAGTGACTGTGAATCCCCTCTTCTATTTTCTACCTGCCCCCCGCAAGGAGTTCCATCAACACCCACCTTCAATTTCATTTATATAGCATTTAAGCTACACTTAGCTTAAATGCATAATACTTTGTGGCATGGGCTAACATGGTTCTGCTGTTATCTGTTGTAATAAAATGATAACTGCTTTAAACCAATCTATTAAATCGCCTTGATAAACAAAGGTTTGCTTTATAAAACATTCACTTCATTAGGGTTTTTATCAAACAAACTAATTCCAACATAAACAGAAAATTGATCTCGGGTCATTTCACCTCATCCACGTGCTCTGTCTGCACTATGTAGTATTCTGTTTTCAATCAAACCCATTGGAACGAAATCCATATGCTCGTAAGAAAAAGACGGTTGAATTCCTTTATTAGGGTGGAATTAAACGTTGACAGGTTGAATTTTTGGCTTGAGATATAATTCCATAAATTGCACATCTTAGTGTGAAGTCATTTTAATCCATTTTTCCACTAAAACAGTATTGATAATTATCAGTCCCAAGTTGCAAATATTGATAATTATCAGTCCAAGGTTGCAAACTAACAAACCGCTGGATTCTGGGTGGAGAATACACCATGGCCTCAGTATTTTAATATGGTACTTAAAGCTATCCTACACGCAGACCTTAATCTAGCTCGGTACTAGAAAGACATAAAGCGTAGAGGTACTTAGACCCAAAACCCCAAATCCAAATACACCTAGAGAGAAAACTCTCCCTAATAACAGGTTTATTAACATTCCACGCTATGGACACCAACCTTAGCCACGACGTGGCATTAGACATATGTATAAGGAAATAAGAAGAGAGCTAAATTCCTTATTCACATGTTATTAATACAAATCTTTGCAAAGTGATATTAGTCACATGTATTAATCATGGAAAGGGTAGAAGCATATAGTAGAGCCTGTCCAAATTCATACTGTTGTGGATGCAATATATATGTGAGCCAATAGATTACTATTTTCGGTGCATTTTCTCCATCTTCCAAAAGCAACACACACCACTCCTCATGAAATGAAATTTCTCATAACAAATGACAAACCCCCACTAGATGCAGTGCTCATGGATTTCCCTTTTAAGCTCTACACACCCACTTTTCCCAAGGAAATTCTTAACCTATTAATAGCCAAAGGTGCAACGGTATTTTCCTAGGGTGCACCAAGCGTCCTACAATCAAGGCAGAAATTCTGCCATCATTTTTGCCGAGGCAAGTCTCAATTCAGGAGGCAGAAATTATGCAATCATTTTGGGTGAATCGTGTCTCTTTAATTCAGCTGTCAGGAAACCACCTCTCTGGCATCTGTCTAGCCGAAGAATAGTATTTCTTTTCCTTACGAAATATTTTATTTTAAGTACGATGTAAAGGTTAAGGAAGTAATTGCAATCTTCACATTCTAATAGTATTTGTCTAAGAATCCTCATAATAGGTAAGTAAAACATATATATATATATATATATGTATATATATAGCTTTAACCTTTTAATAGTTACTTACCCTTTTATGGAGGATAATTCTCGCTTGATGTCAATAAAAAGGATCCTAAAAATTTAAACTATTCTTTTTATCATGCCTATCATTGTAGACATTACCTATGGCCATTTTAATATACATACTCCTATATATATGGTCATATATTACCCCAATATATGCCCCTATGCACATAGTCTAGGTAGGGGTAATTTTCCCTTTTATTTATTAAACGGTGTGTGCTAACGATGATGTATCCCTTTTCATATTTTTAAGCGACCATGAACTAATTTATTAGGTTTGATTTCCCTTGTAGATTTCAACTACTTGACTCCATTATGTCATGGAAAAAGAACAATGCTTGCAACTCCCTCCAACTTGGGTTAATCACAAAAGGGATCAAGTGACTAGGATAGGGTATCCTAGCTGGGATAATCTCCGTGAAGTAGGAATCCCTTACAGGGAGAGACCTTAGCTATCATATGGATATGTACAACTACATTATTGAGTTTTGGCTCCCTGACCATTCATTTTTTTAACTATAGTGGGCTGAGTTGTTCATCGTTTAAGTTGCGTCCAAGTATTAGGTCTCCTGAGTTTGTCCTTTAGGTAACCAACTCATATTGACTTCCAGATCTTGTTTCTGGTGGGGCCTTGGCCTTGATATCCTCACTGAAACAATTACAATAACCATTTTTACAAATACAAAGTATTCAAGGTACAACAAGCAGGATGTTACAAGACCCAGCCCAATCTTCTTTGATTTTCACGGGCTGATGAAATTGATTGTAACATAGGAGAGTTAGTTTCATATGTAGTTTGGAATTCAAATTCAATAGAAGTAGATAGTTTTTGGATTCTTTATTTTTATGGTTCTATGATAATAGAGGGATCAGGGGTTGGATATGTTCTGATTGATCCAGAAAATAATTAACATTCTCTTTCATGTAAGTTAGAATTTGAATGCACAAATAACATAACTAAATATGAAGCACTAGTTTAGGGACTTAAAAAAGTAATAGAATTAAAAGTAGAAAATCTAAAAGTATATGGAGATTCTGAAACTCGAAACATTCAATATTGTGTCCATTCCTAGATTAAAGAATGCAGCAGCTGATTTACTAGCTACCTCAGTCACAAGATTAGTACCTTCAAGTAATAGATGCTCTATTGAATTACTTTTCAAGCCTTGTATTCTAGATATGACCACAAATCTATGGGTTTTTGACAATGATCAACAAATTTTGGAATGTTATGAATGATGATACTTTCAAAGGAGCAATAATAGATGATGAAGAACATCAAGTAGAATTAAAATTCGGAAACATTATTCCTGAAGGAGTTAGGAACTTGGAACGAATGTTTGATTTAGATAACAAATTCAGAAAACCAGCGAATTTGAAGACTCGTAGCTCGTCCTTACAATTCGAGCCGATAAATTTAGGGACTAAAGCTGAACCCAAATATGTAAATTTGGGGGAAGTGTTGTTCTCTGGGTGAAAGGATTAAGTTCATCAGTTTATTCAAGCAGTACAAGGATTTTTTTTCTTGGACCTATAAAGAACTAAAAACTTATGACACAAAGATCATACAACATGTTATCCCAATCAAAGGTGGAATCAAGCCTTACCAATAGCCCTTGGTAAAGATGCATCCTAAGTTGAAACCTTTAACTCAAAGTGAGGTAGGAAAGTTAACAGATGCTAAAATCATATTTAAGGCTAGGCATTCAGAATGGGTTTCTAATTTAGTGCCAATACGGAAAAAGTCTGAAGAAATCATACTTTTTGTAGATTTCAGAAATCTTAATCATGCATCAGATAAAGATAATTGTCCGGTCCCACCCATGGATTAAATACTACAGATGGTTTTAGGTTCTGAATTTTTTTCATTATTAGATCGATTCTCTGGTTATAATCAAGTATTAGTAGCTGAAGAAGAGATGTTAAAAACCAGTTCAGAACCAAGTGGGGAAATTTTGCGTATAGGAGGATGCCTTTCGGACTTATTAATGCTGGAGCTACATTCTAGAGGGCCATGGATATAGCTTTCTATGATTTGATTGGGCGTAGTGTTGTGGTTTATCTATATGATGTCCCAATATTTTTGAAAAAGAGAGAAGAGAATGCATTTCATTTGAAATAGATTTTTGAGCGCTGCCGAAAATATGGTATTTCACTAAATCCCAAGAAATGCATGTTTGTAGTCACAGAAGGAAAGCTACTAGGTCATGTAATTTTTAAGAAAGGGATCTCCATAGAATCAAAGAGGATTAAATCCATAGAACATATCTATTTACGCCATAATAAAAAGGAGATGAAATCTTTTATGGGGACAATCAACTTTGTGTGAAGGTTTGTACCAGACTTTGCTCAGATCATCAAAAGTTTGCAACAAATGGTTAATAGAGTGTGCAATTCAAATGGACTGATTTGGAGAAGAATGCATTCAACAAGATAAAAACATTTGTTTCTCATGCACCATCACTCAAAAGTCCAAATTTTGAAAAGGACTTTATTCTGTACACTTTTGCATCTGATGATTCATTAGTAGTTGTGCTTACACAAAAGGAAAATGGGCCCGAAGATGAGTACCCCATATCATTTATGAGCACTAGTCTGCAAGGGGCTGAATTGAATTATCCAGCAGTTGAAAAATAGGCTTACACAGTTTTTAAAGCAGTAAAACAATTCAGGCCATATATTATTAAAAATCACACCAAAATAATAGTTCCACACACAGCCATATGATCTCTTTTTGTGCAAAAAGAATTACGAGAAAGAAGAGGAAATTGGGTGACTACTTTACAAGAATATGATCTCGAGTTAAAAACAACATCCATATTTAAAGGACAAGGATTCTTTAAACTAATGACTGAACGTCAAAACAATGAAGAAAGCGGCTCAGATAATGAAGATGAACTACATATGGTGGATGTACATCCTTTGTTTAAAGCTCCAAACTCCTGGTGTCGGGACCTAGTCCATTACCTCCAGGAAGGGTATTTGCTGGAGCATTAGAGTCCCAAGCAAAGAATAGCGTTACATCTGAAATCAGCTTTATATCAGATAATTGATGGAGTACTGTTTAGAAAGAACTACGCTGGAGGCTTTCTCAGGTGCTTAAAACAAGAAGATGCAAAGAAAGTCGTAGCAGAATTGCATGATGGACCCACTGGAGGTCACTTTTGGGGGACACAACAACACATAATATTCTTAGAGATGGATATTACTGGCCTACATTGTTCGAGGATGATCATGCTCATGTTAGAAAATTTGATGCTTTTCAGAGATGTGTTGGAAGCATAACCATTAAAAATAGTAATTATATCAGAACCATTTGAACAATGGGGATTCGATATTATTGGAGAAATAAATCCAAATTCATCCTTGCAGCAAAACTATATTCTGACAGCAACTGATTACTTCACCATATGGGTCGAGGCTATTTTGTTACAAAAAGTAAATGAAGATGTAGTTATGGATTTCTTACAGAATCACATTATGACCAGGTTTGGGGTTCCAATTTCCTGGTTTTTTATAATGCTACTTATTTTTCTTCTATTAGATTAACCACATTTGCTAATCAAAGAGGACTTAAGTTGGCATTATTCTGCACACTATTATCCATAATGAAATAGTTTAGTGGAATCCATAAACAAAAATATGATTAAAATTCTGAAGAAAACAGTAATAGAAAATCAAAGGAGATGGCATTTAGCATTAGCTAATTATCTCTGGGATGATAGAGTCACACCTAATAATTCCTTAGGTGTGTCACCATACACTCTAGTTTATGGAAAAGAAGTTGTCGTCCCTCCTAATATTCTATTGCCATCTTCCATAATAGCCCAAGAATCTAAGGGTACTAATAATGAAATTCTACAAATCAAAATCTATAATTTGTTTAAGTCAGAAGAGTCTAGTTCCAAAGCCATGGAAAGGTTTAAGCATCAACAAGAAGTAGTGAAGCGTTGGTTTGACAAGCACAAAGTTGGGAACAAAGAGTTCGAAATAGGAGATCTAGTTCTTAAGTGGTATCGCCCGCACGATGAAAAGGGAAAGCACACCAAGTTTCAACAGTTATGGGTAGGCCCTTTTTAGATTGTAGCAAAGCTAGGCCCTGTTGGGCCATAGGGTAGACCCAGGTTTTATACCATTCACTTGGCACCAAGAAAAGACCCACAGTGTTGGTCCTTTTGGGAACAGCTTGCCAACATGTTGCAATCTCACCCGAAACAGCTATGGGGTGTTGCAGAATCAGGTTTCTACAAGAAGAAGAGGGATATTGCTATACCTTTAGCCTTTAATAACTTATAATCATACAACACAGAGGTTTGACATTCACATATATAACTTCGTAGTTAGATAAACAAACAGTGACTTGCTTAACCCTTTACTGGGAATTCACAGTGAAGTTAGTATTTTAGCAGTGATCTTACTTATCAGTTATATATTTATCAATGCATAAAATAAAATAACAAAACAACACAAAAGAACCACAACACCATATATAACGTGGTTCACCCCTAGTGTAGGGCCTACATCCACAGAACTATGTTTTATTCAACTCTTTACAAAAAACATAGTTCTGATCTACGCACTCAGCTGCAAATTCCTTCAATTCTTCAAATCTATGCACTTAGCTACATATCTCTGCAAACATAGCTGCAGATCCTCTTAATCACCCAAAAAACCCTCAGCGCACATAGCTGCAGAGGTCGTCCACGCACACAGCTGGGACTTAATCTTTCTTACCAAAAATAGCCTTAGCTTCACATCAATTCATCTTACATAAAAATTCTAACCTGACTCATTTACAAGAGTGCTTATTTATACAGTGCACTTATTACAAAACCATGGATTTAAACCATGGGCACCCTGAACCCTAAACCATGGACTTAAACCATGGGGTTAATTACAAAAAGAGGGATTTGACTCAACCCTGACACCCCTAAGACTATTTTGAGTTGTGACTCTGCTTACAAACTCCTACAAAAACCATGGAGTTTCCCAACTTAAGGACCATTAGGGTGCGCGCCCCAACAGGCCCCTGAGACTCACTAGTGGCCCGTCCCGGGACACTCTGCTACTTGTCTGGTGGGAGAACATTGTTGTCAAAGATAGTGAACAGCTTGTTGAGGCTGTGCATGATGTCGTCGGTTGCTTGCTCCTTTTATTCATAATATTTATGCTGGTTAGGGCCTTCTAGATCTATCAACGACCCCCTCCTTCGAATTTCCTTCCTGTCAAGTCCTATCGAACATTTGACCTTCCACAACTTGGGGTTCTTAACAGATGATACCCCCAGAATTGTGTGTCAATGTGCTTTTGCATAATACAAATAACCGCCTCTATTCTACCCAACTAGGAGGATACATTGCAGGATCCTCCAGAGTCTTTTTGTGAGGCCCTATGCCTTTCTTCGCTCCACCTAGAGAGAAATTCGGCCTTTCTTCATCCTTCAGAGAGAGAAATTCTACCTTTCTTCATCATGGTTGAACATTTCTCCATAGGTGGATTGCTCAGAAGGTTCTGTAGACCTCTCTCCCTGAACTCTCGTAATAACTCCTGGACTTCACGATCATTCGACATGGTATTAACTGAAGAAACTGTGCAATGCAAAATGTGTAGAGATGGGTGCCTACTTAAGGAATCCTACAATTAGATCTGTCATAATTGTGCATCATAGATATCAAATCTGACTGAAAGGTGGTAAATCCCGTCCACCCGCTACTAGATTCCCTAAAATCTCATCATTACGGATAATCAGTATAGTGCACGTGCCGACACCGCCAAGTCTAATCTTCCCCACCAGTCATAATTTAAGCTATGACACAACTTAAGCTGTGCCATAATAAGGTCCTTCAACATAACCACTAACTTCAGCTTCACCTCAATGAGTACCTTTGACACAATATTGGCCTTCAACCGCTCCTGTCCCAAGCGGCAACCAAACTTCGACCTTCGAACTTTGACAGTCTTCAACACTTCATAGTTTTGAGAACAGCTTCATTATAGTCTAGTAGCCAATTCCAACTGTTCTTGGTACTTAGACTCTCCTTCCTGTTGTTACTTCTAATAAAGAGGTCTAGGCTTGTCCCTGTACTTATTTAATCTACTTCCATTCACCATGGAAGGTAAAAGTTCTCCATTCAATTTAGCTAACTGGACTGCGCCACCATCAGTAACTTTCTGCACTATTTATGGTCCTTTCCAATGTTTCTTCAACTTACCTGGGAATTTCATGAATTTGCTGTCATATAAGAGCACAAGATCACCCTGATGGAACTGCTTCTTCTTGATGTGTCTATCATGCCATGCTTTTTCTCGAGCTTTCTGCACTTGCTACTGGAACCATGCAATGAATATGTCCTCCTCAAGTTCTAGTATCTTTGCTAGCCTTTCTTTCATTATAACTGGGTCATCCATCTCTATGAAAGCAGATATTCTGAGGCTAGGAACAATGTACTCCATGGGCATGACTGCTTCTTGTCCATATACCAACCTAAAAGGTGTATGGCCTATCAACTTCTTGCAGGTGGTTCTATAAGCCCATAGTACTACTGGAATTCTAAGATCCCAGTCATTTCTGTTAACATTGCAAACCTTTGTCAGAGCATGTTCAAGGATCTTGTTAAAGGCTTCAACAGTTCCATATGCTTGCAGATGATAGGCAGTACTCTTCTAATGATATACTTGAAATTCTCCATTCAATACTTCAATAGTCTTATTGAGGAAATGTGATCCTTGGTCACTCATGAGAATTCTAGGACACCGAAATCTTGACAAGATGTTATCGAAGATAAACTTCGCAATTGTAGCAGTGCTACAGTTCTTGACTGGTTGAGCTTTGTCCCAATGAGTAAGGTAGTCAGTTGCTGTAATAATGTATCTTGCTCCAGATTTCTTCGCAAGGGGTTGATAGGGCCAACAAAATCAATAGCCCACTTGTCAAAGGCTTGTAAAGTTACCTGCAGAACTAGAGGCATCTCATCCCTCCTAGATGGTTTGCCTGTTTTCTAACAGATTTCGCAACTGTGGCAATACTCTCTTGCATCCTTGTGAATTGTGGGCCACCACAATCCAGCTGTCAGAATCTTCTGTGCTATAGATTTTCCTACATAATGACCTCATGCTGCTCCAGAATGTGCCTCAACCAAAATTATTGGTTTTTCATGTTCCAAGACACATCTACGTTGTATTTCTTCTAGTCCCATATTATATAATTGTCCTGCTATTAAGGTAAAGTCGACTACTCGAACCACCAAATGCTTCTTCTTCTGTGTTGTCATTTTGACGGGTGCAAAACCTGTAGACAAGTACTGAACAATAACCTGAAAATAGTCATCAACCATCTGGATTGCAAACAATAGGGCTTAAAGAAGAACTTCATCCAAACTAGTGGGTTTTTCTCCTGACTCGAGCCTTGACAAGTGGTCAGGCCCTAGGTTAAGTCTTCTAGGCTTAACTATGATCTCAAAGTCATATTCCTGAAATAGAATCATCCATCTGCATATCCTTCCACCTAGCACAGGCTTGTTAACCAAATACTTCAAAGCAGAATGATCAGTGAAAATATTAAAATGAGATCCTAACAGATAATGTCGAAACTTCTGTAATGCATAAACCATAGCTAGACCTTCATGTTCTGTCATAGTATAATTCTTTTCTACTGTGGACAATTTTCTACTTGCAAAAGCAATAAGGTGATCAATATTACCTTCACCTGACTGAACCATTACTGTACCCAGAGCAATGGATGATGCATCGACATGCACATGAAACTCCTTATTCCAGTCAGGGAAGACCAGGATAGGAGCAGTTACCATCTTTTTCTTCAAAATATCCAAGCTTTCTTGACACTCAGCTGTCCATTCAAACTTAATATCTTTCTTCAACTGTTTTTCCATAGGGGCTGTGATCTGAGCATATCCTTTAATGAATTTCTTGTAATATCTAGTATGCCCAAGCGTGGTGTGAAGTTGCTTAATAGACTTCGGAGGTCGCAAGTTCACAATAATGGCTATCTTCACAAGATCCATCATCAATCCTTGCTTACATACAATATGACCTAGAAAAATTCCAAAAGGTGCACAAAAGATACACTTTTTCAAGTTCAAGGAAATCTGATGCTGTCTACACTTGTCCAGCATAAGTCTTAAACTAGCTACATGGTCTTTTAGTAACCCAAAGATAGTCCAATCATTAAAATAAAACTTCTAAGAATTTATGTATAAATTCCTTAAATGTAGAGATGACTACTCTAGAAAACATAGCGGGTGCATTCTTCAATCCAAAGGGCATAACTGTATACTGAAAGGATCCCATTTATGTAGCGAAGGTTGTCTTATGTCGATCTTCTGGAGCAATTCTGATCTGATGGTAACCTGAAAATCCATTAGTAAAAGAGTACACTTCCTGACCTCTGACATTGTCTAAAACCTCATCTGTAAAGGGAGTAGGGAAATGATCATGCAAGAAGGCATCATTCAGCTTCCTCAAATCAACACAGATTCTGATTTCTCCCTTAGTCTTCTTTTCTTTGACCACCATAGGAATGACCCATTTAATTTCTTCAACAGGCTCAATAATTCCTGCAGCAAGCATCTTATCTAGCTCTAATCTAAATTTTTCTTTATATTTAGGATTCAGCCTATAAGGGCGCTGCTTCACAGGCTTTGCATCAAGTTTCAAAGGGATCTTGATCACTCCTATATCACCAAGGATACCTTTCATCTCTGAGAACTTCATTAGAAATAGGTTCTAATACTCATGGAGAAGTTGGGTCACTTTGCTCACCATTTCTTCATCCTAATAATCTCCAATGGTTGCGTACTTGGGCTGTTCTTCTGACCCAATGTTTACTGTCCATGTCTTCAAGGGCTGAGTCACTTCAGGTGCTTCAATTGCTGGTCCATGTACTTCGCAGTGTCCTTCTGACTCAGGAATATTAACATTGCGTGGGTCATCATCCTCATCAATTACGAGGTTATAACATTTGACTGCATTAGCTTCTTGTGCCTTCGAATCAGGTTGGTACTCTGCTATTTCTTGATCATCAAATACCTTGGTATGGATCAACCTGATAGCTACGTCTAAAGCAGGACAAATGTCATTAATAGAGAATGTTAGCACAAAACTATCAACAAGAGGATCCCAACTTACAGTACCATGTCTAAGCTCTACTTTCGCATACTAGTTCTTTGCTATAGGTTTAAGAGTATGCACAAACCTATGTACCCACTCTACATGAGGTACATGCTTCCAGGCTTCGTAGAATTGCTCCAAATGTTCATGGGGGCTAGCCTTACCGTTAAACTGGCTTCGCACCTCCTATGGTTGATCCCTGAATCTCAAACAAAGGGACTTCTGACACGCTTCCCAGCTATGAATGTACTTCTTATGACCATTCCACCATCTGGCTGCTGTGGCTATGAATGCTGAATCCAGAGTCTCCATTTTCTGTGAATCTGGTACCTACTCTAAGAATTGTATAATAAAATCTCCTAGGTCTGTCAAGCCATCAAAGGTAGGTAGGTCTCTTGTTTGTGAATGAAGCCATCTAAGAGACTTGGTAATTCTGGAACATCGATGTCCATGTAGCTCATAGAGTCTATTCTTCCAGTTCTCTAAACCATCATCTGAGTCCATCATACAGGAGTTGTCACACTGCCAATCCATGATACCTTCGATAGTAGGGTCAACATAATCTTCTTCCTTAGCTATGATATTATAGATATGATCCAGGATATCTTGATCTTCATCTCTGAGTGGTTCGGTGTACCTTTCTCCTTGAGAAGGGTCCAGTGGTACTATGACTCTCAAACCCTTCCCTTCGAAAGTCATCTGCCTCTTCTTAAGGTTAATGACTAGAGCATTTTCCATTACCCATTCAATTCCTAACAAGGATGGATAGGGATTTCTATCATTGATACTCTCAATGACTTCAAAGTCTGCTAAAGTGTTGACCCCATCAATATCTACTTGGACACTAGGGAATCTTCCTAGGGGCACAATATTCTGCTAATTGGCTAACCTTAACTGTATAGGAGACCATTCCAGGGTAGGTTTTCCCATTTTTTCCCAGGTCTGCTTGGTTAGGACATTTAGTTCTGATCCTCGGTCCAGAATCACATCAGTCATATCATACTCTCCTATCTGAGCATTCAATCTCATTTCCCTGCCAGTTCTTCTGATTCTATTAACAGTTTTTTCCTTACCAGAACTTTGCTAAGGTTTGCAAGAAGCAATAAATTTCTGCAATTCATTTAAATCATTTTGATTTCCTAAGAGCTTCATACAACTCTGTAAAAAGGAGGACAATGTACTTACTTTATCGAGCTTCTTGCAGCTGCGACTCCTGCTGATGTTGTTGCACAGGTGCTACTGATGTGCTTGGGTCAGCAAAATCTCTCTTGGCTTCCATGAATGTCTCTTTTTCTCTTTCGACATCAAATGCTGGGACTTTCTCGGGTTCCTTATGAACCCAAGAATTGTTAGCCTGTTGCTCCTTATTTTGTATGTGCATTGTAGCTCTACTCCGGGTAACAACATTAATGGTTGGGATAGGTCATTGCTCCATAGCAATCATCTAAATATTCTGAGTAGGAGCACTATTTCTTTCTTGAATCTTGGCTATCAGCTGCGGGCACTGCTCAATGACATGATCGACTGCACGGAAATATTGACATGTCGTAGTTGGGTTCTGACAGTCTCTGGCTAGATGTCATTCCCGGTTACAGTTATAACACACAACCTGACCTCATCCTCTTCCAGCCATACCACCATGACCGCGACCTCCAAAAGTTCCATGACCTGATGTAATAGCACAGTAACCATACCCATCATTGCCTTGTGCATCATTTTGTACCCTATAAGTGTCCTAAGTGCGCTCTCTCATGAGGTCAAAGCTGCAACACTCATCCTCATTATGTCCTAGTGACTTACAAAACTTACAATAGGGATTCTTGGGGACCTGAACATATCTCTATAACAAATAACAATCTTTAGGTTGGTGCTGTCCAGATGTCCTACAGATCTCACAATAGAGAACACTAGGGTTGAATGGGTTTGGCGCACCAGAATTCAGGTAATTTCTTACCACAGGACACTGTTCCTTGTCGTCACACTTTGTCCGACATCGTGTCACCAAACCTCCTCATGACTGGTTTTCCCTTTCTTCATATCATGAAGCTCCAGATCCATCGTTGCCAACTCCGCTTGTATTTGAGCGATACCAGAATTATCGTCGACAGGAGTTGTTTCAAGCTTCATCGCAATCTCCAAATCCTCCTGCTGATCAGCAACCTTCTGTTGCATGAGTGGAGCCCTGATATGCGGTAAAAAAGTGACAATGAACCATTCTTTATGCTGCACAGGTCCAATGGTGAAACTAACTTGATCTAGCAGAACTTTGAACCTCTGATCAAAGTCCCACACTAATTCTCCTCGCCTCTGCTGAATCTCTTTTAATTCAGTGATACACTGTGACTCTGATTTAGGCTTCTTAAACTCTTTGATTATTGCTGCTTTAATATCATCTAAGGCATGGCTCTGAGTACTGGAGAATTTCATGAACTAGGTCAAAGCCTGGTCTCTGAAAGAAGTAATGAGCTACGCCCTTCGTATATCTTGATCCGTAATGTTCTTAGCATTCCACACTGCTTCACATAAAAACCAGAATTGTTCTGGATCCTCTGATCTAGTTCCTTTGAAAATAGGGATCTTAATATCATCATTCATGTGGGCCATAGTATATCTAAGGGGGGTTGGAGGGGGACTAGAAGAAGGCAGGGGGGAACTTACTGGGGTAGACTGACTTGCAACAGGAATACTCGGGCTCGGGTGACTTTCAGACTGCGATGGTTACTCAAGGATAACAAGTCGTCGCTACGGGGTTACTGGAGGGTTTCCAATAGAAGGGGTTTCTTTGGGCTCTGAGTCTGCTGGACTTACAGGGGTAAACTCGGTCTTCTGACCTAGGGTATAGGAGTCAAAATTTCTCTTGTACCTTTTTCCACTTCGCAGCAAACCACTTTGCTCATCGAAGTCACTTTCACTTGCAAACATAGGTTAGTAATACTAAATCTAACAGTCTGATTCAATGAGAAAAATACCTTTTTCAGTAAATAAAATTTTAATCCTCAAACTAAATGATTTTAAGTACTTACCCCTTGTTCCTTTGAAAAACTGTCATTCAACCTCCCTAAAATAGGTACTTGTGTCGATGGCAAACTCCATCACAAAGGCTTCAAGGGTTCACATAGTCCAGAAATCAACAGCTCGGGATATCTTGGTGTTCACCCTTTTCAATATATTAATTCTTGCAGGGGTCCAATTAGGAGACTGACCTTCTTGGAAGTTCGTCCTTCTCTCTGTCAACCTGGATAACCATTGGTGCAACTCTATGTGGATACTACAAAAAAAAATCTCATAAACATCAGAAAAAAACATACCTTTGTAAAAATTCATCCAAACTATGATGCGGATCTTTGTTCTCGTGCACAGCAAATTTCAGATAGGTCTCTTCAATCCAGTCACCGATTTCTTTCACGGAGGGTCTTCAAAACATAGCCCTCTAGGTACGACGTAAACCCCTCCTGAGCAGATACTAAGTTCAACCGGCAACGGAACCAATTTGTTGGGACATAGGGCAGACCCTGGTTTTAAACCATTCATTTGGCACCAACAAAGGACCAACAATGTTGGCCCTTTCGGCAACAACCTGCGAACAGGTTGCAGTCTCACCCGAAACAGCTATGGGGTGCTAGAGAATCAGGTTTCTACAAGCAGAAGAGGGATATTACTGTACCTTTAATAACTTATAATCATACAACACAGAGCTTCAACATTCACATATATAACTTCGCAGTTAGATAAACAAACAGTGACTTGCTTAACCGTTTACTGGGAATTCACAGCGAAGTTAGTATTTTAGTAGTGATCTTAGTTATCAGTTATATATTTATCAATGCATAAAAGAACATAACAAAACAACACAAAATAACCACAACACCAGATATAACGTGGTTCACCCCCAGTGTAGGGTCTACATCCACAGAACTGTGTTTTATTCAACTCTTTACAAAAACCACAGTTCTCATCTGCGCACTCAGCTGCAGATTCCTTCAATTCCTCAAAGCTACACACTTAGCTGTAGATCTCTGCGCACACAGCTGCAGATCCTCTTAATCTCCCAAAAAACCCTCTGTGTACACAGCTGCAGATCCTCTTAATCGCCCAAAAAACCCTCTGCGCACACAGCTACAGAGGTCGTCCATGCACACAGCTGGGACTTAACCTTCTTACCAAAAATAGCCTTAGCTTCACATCAATTCATCTTACATCAAAAGCCTAACCTGATTCATTTATAAGAGTGCTTATTTATACAGTGCACTTATTACAAAACCATGGAATTAAACCATGGTCACCCCGAACCCTAAACCCTGGACTTAAACCATGGGTTAATTACAAAAAGAGAGCTTTGACTGAACCCCGACACCCCTAAGACTATTTTGACTCATGACTCCGATTACAAACTCACACAAAAACCGTGGAGTTTCCCAACTTAAGTACTGTTAGGGTGCGCGCCCCAACAAGCCCTTCGACTTACAAGTTGCAGGACTTACGGGGATGGGAAGAGAACTTACCAGTAAATGGTTTAATTCTCAAGCCTTTTTTTTCTTGATCACTTTTTATTTGGTTTTATTGTACATAAATAAAATTTTGTTTGTTGCTTGCTTTAGGGTATTGTCAGTTGTTTGCTTTATTTGCTTAAGAGTTTGATTGCTTGTAAATGTTTGTTTTCTTATGGTCAAATAAAACAACACTGCTTTTGGTTGTATGGATTTCATCAAAATTCTGGATTAACTTAAGTCTTTGACTGCAAGACTTCCTGCTATTGATTCATATAAGGTGAAAAGAAAAAAAATACTTTCTTCAAGTTTAGCAGATTTTCTAAAATGGTTATGAACACATTGAGGTCTTGTTTAATCCTTATGAATTAGCTTAGATAGAAAGTCAAAGGTACTATTTTGAGGCTCCATCCATCTCACATTCAAAGTTGTCCTAGGGGGTGACAGCAAAAAATCCATGGAAAGGAAGAAAGGTAAACAATGTATTATATTTAAATAATTCCATGCCATGAATTGAAATCCAAAAGGTTAATGAGAGTCAAAATATCCTGGAAAAAGTGAAATGTATCAAAACACATGCTCAACGACATCAGTATGCATGGGATTCCCAAAGTTCTTCTCCATCCATGAGTTGAAATTAAAATATCTCTCACACAAAAGGACACTATGGATAGTGGAGCCTGAATCAAAATTCAAAAAGAAGGCAAACAGGAGGACTCAAAAAGGGGAAAAAAGTCCAAAATCACAAAAAGTGCAAAATGGCATGGAAATGAGGAACAAACAGATATATTTGTTTACCATATCTTACGATCCTGTGGTGTCTAAGTTGGAAACTACTCAAAGAAAGAGGTAAAACAAAACTCATACTCTTGGCCTTAAAAGAGTTGTCTAGACTTTGAAATTTTGGTTCCCCTGTTCCTTAACTTGGACTATAATCAATGATTAAAGTGCATACATCTTACATTTTTGGAAATATGGATATCTTGAAGAATTTAGCAAGTTGGTATTATCAAAATAGTCTATTGATAAAAGAGTAATTTTTTCAGAGATCTGTGTTCACTAGGTAGTCACCAATTATTACAGCTGCAACTATTTCCCCAAAAAAATTTAATTTTATGGGCCCCCATTTTTATTTGTTTTTATTCAAAATGGCCTAGGATTATTTTTTTATTACCATGGTTTCCCTGAGTTAAGAATTTTCTTTAAAAAACTTGTTTTTTTTCACTTTTCTGTATCAGATGCTTAGTTAACTACTTTTCCAATATCAGAAGCATAGTGGACTACCTTTTCGTCGTTGTAGAAGAAGAACCATCAAGCCTTTCAAGTGCCTTTGGACTCCCTCTCCGATACATCAGACCTAGTTTTTTCTATCCTCAGGTTTTATTTGCCAAAGTTACGGATTTTAGTGTGATATTTGTCCAATGAACTATTTTCTTTCACCTTCTGATATCCGATAATTTTTTATTTGTTGTTGGTTGATTGACCAGAGCAAGCCGAGGTATAGTGTCTATCTCACCTGGGATTACAGGAGGCTAATTCCAAGGAGTTCTGAAATCACCATGTTCCTTCTTTCGAATCCAAAGAGTCTAACTCTACTGGAGTTTCGATACCCGTTCCAATAGTACAACCCACGCTGGTAGAATAGTACATTGTCGATGTTGTGGAGGAGGATCAATTTTTTGTTCTTAAGGTATAAATTAGTGGTTCTAACGTCCAATTGAATTAACATCCCACCAGGTCTATAGTTTTGTTTGCGCCCACCATTACGGCGATCCTCTTGATTATTATTTCGATTGATTTAATTTTTGTCCATCGATTGTTTCCCGCCCGATCATGCGTATATAAGTGTGGACATGTGACTTGTCATTTACCATTTGGATTTGTTGTTCGCACTATGGAAGCATTCCAAAAAATTCATGTGCACATAGCTGTCAAAACCTGGTTTGTTCTGCTCTACACCCATGGATTTTCAGCTTGCGTGGTCATTCATATCACTCTTGATAGGTAGATTTACCCATAGCATTGTCACTTTAGGTAGTATTGGTCGATCTTGAACTGTTAAGTGCATTGGAGGTTAGGTTTTTTTTTCGCATAGAAGGTTAGGGATTTTTTGCCTCCTTACGATGATTTTGTGGATGTTTTACATTGAAGGGGGGGTTTAGTTGTTTGAGTCTCATTATTATGGGAGTCTAAGTCTGTATGTCATTGAATCATTATCGACATGTTTGCACTGGCATGAGTTGTTAGGGCATAGTGCAGACAGGATTTTTGTATTCCGCGCCACCCTTTTCTTCATCTTTTCATGATCGGTTGGGGGTTAGTAAGCCGTTTTCTTGCAATGACCTTTCCCCATGGACTAAGGAGGGTTTTTTTTTAGTCGATTAGGATTTTTCTTGAAGACAGTTGCTATGCAGGGTTTAGTTTTTGAGATTGAGAATTGTGTTCAGATCTAGTAGTCGAATAAATCTGATAAGTACCTATGTGATACGGAGATTGTTCGATCGATTAAGGTTTTGAGATAGTGGAGCTTAGGAAAATTTAGGAAGTAGTTTGTAGGGTTTTTTATGGTTATATATTTCATTCATAAAGACTTTGTTTAACTTATTTTATCCGCTTGCATGTGGAGGAGCTAAATAAATTGGTATATTTTCTTGTGTGTTTCTATAAGCACTTGTTAAGATCTCAGTTAGTCTGAAAAATGTTGTTTGACTGTGACAGGTTGATTGCTATAACAATAGCATGTCAAAGAGACAAAAGAAGAAAGCTCATATGGTTGAAGCAGAGCCTGAGTTAGAAATAATCACCAAAGTAGAGTTCATCTATGAAGACACCAAAGCCACTAGTGGAGTTGAACCAGACTACAAGTGGGGAGAAATCTTTAGAATGATCTCAAACCAGAATATACCTGATGTTGGGTTTGGAGAACTAACGATCTATGCTAACATTGAGAATTCATCCTTGATGAAAGTAGCTAGGAGGCCCAAATTATTTCCCTATTCAGAAGTAATAAGCTAGATTCTCCCCAGGGTATATGTGATGACAATGATTATAGAAAACACTGCAAAGCAAGGCTATGCTGCATATAGCCCTGCCTATGTATCCATGGCATACAATTTACCTTCATCATAGGTCTACCTAACAGAGAGTTGGTTGAAGGAGGTAGCTTTGGACATGGTAGAAACTTAAAAGAGAATGATGATACCAAGAAAGAATTTCCAAACCATACCTTCCGGATAATATGACACCTCTACTCTTCGTTTTCCCTACAGGTTTATTGCATTGATGCTCAACAAGATTTTTGGCAGAGCACATGGGAAGAGTTTCAAGATAGGTTGGATACCGGTTATCTTTTCTGTGGCTACACAAGGAACCATCATCAACTGGGGCAATATAGTGTCGAACATCCTTTCTGCATGTACAAATGCAACATTAGGAGGAGTATCTCAGAAGAAATCTGAATTTTATATGAGCTCTATCCTAATTGACTGCATACTATGCACCCAGACTTTCCCTAATTTGAAATGCAACTCATAGAAGGACAGAACCCCAATATACGTAGCCTATAAATTGTTGTGGGCACATAAGTATTATAGTTATTATAGGGAAATTTGTGAGCATTTCATTATGCCCTTATATACTCTAGTTTTCTTGACTGAATGTAATTGCATGTCTGAAGACGCATTTAAAATGATACAAGAGTTTGGGGATTATTATTTGATGGAGGATGGATTATATGTAAGGATGTATCATGGCTCCAGATCTCCTTCTCTACTACTGAAACATGTTACAGATTATGTACTCCACAAGGAGGCAGTCAGATAGTTGTACATTGATGGAGTACGCAATTTTTTGTTTGAACATAAGAAGGCGACATACCCTGCAGTACCTTTCTTACTTAGAAGCTATAAATTTTCAAGGGTAAAGAAGGAAGCAAAGTTTGTTAAAGAGCTATAATATTTTCACTTTGGAGACATGAATTTTCATAGAAATGACTCCCATAACAAAGTAGTTGACTATTGTAAAGAAGATGGAATTCATTTTGAGTACACTGACTTCTGGGATAAAGATGAAGAGACATTCCGTAATGCAAAGATCATAACATCCCTCAAGAAAAGAGTCAAGCAACAAATAACAACTATGGGTGGAAAATGAAAGACATCAGAAAAGGCTAATAATTTAGAAGAAGGAGAGGCCAAGAAAAGAGAAGAAGATGCTAGAAGATTAGCACAGGAAGTAGAAAATTGGTTACGAATTGAAGAGGAAGAAAACAAATGAGCTGCTAAAAAAGCAACTAGGAAGGAAGAAGAAGATTGCAAAAGAAAAGAGGAAGCTGAAATAAAGAAGAAACAAGAAGAAAGTGTGGGACTTAGAATAACAAAATCCCAAAAGGAGAAGAAGCGTATAGAGAAAGTTGATGCACGGGAACTACAAGACCAAATAGATCAAGAGTAAGGACAATCTGTTCCTGATCCCTTGGAACCTGTTGTATCTTCTGGAAGCATATTAGGAGAGGATTCAATTTATGAAATTTATTTGATTCCTTTCATGCCTACCAAAGGGGAGGAACTTCCTGATTTTAATACCATTTTTATGACAAAGAAAAGAAAAGAATCATTAAAAGAATTGACAAGAAGGTAGATACTGCGGGACAACCAGGAAAAATGGTGACAGACAAGACATTGGTACCTGGTATGCATAAAGATCCATGGTTGATAGTGAGAGCTGGGGTAGCTTTAACCTTAGCAACTCAAGAGCAGTCACGAAAGAATGTGGCCCAACTGAAGGAAACCTTAAAGAAGGAAAGAGATGAAAGCCAGAAGCTAAAGATAAAATATGAACATGTGATAGGTGAAGTCATATCTGAGTTGGTTTGACCAGAGTACAGGTTACTGTCGGCCAGATCTGACTCAAGATCAGAAAAACCATAAATCCTAGGAAGGTTGCACTTATCGGTCCTGAATAGGGGATGATGTCGCTCTTTTTTTCCTAACAGGTGTGACTAGGTCGCCCTTAAATCCATAAAAGGTGTGACTTCACTCAGAAACACAGACCTCTTTTATCTATGAAATATGTGCAACCTCCTTGCCTGTTTCTGAAAACATTTTGTGACCCCCTCGCCAAATTTGATCAGAAATGTGCAGTCTATCAATCAGAGGTTAAATTTTAGTTTAATAGGGACTATCATTTTGACTCAGCCACCTCTATCTAGTACAGTAGTTCAATTTCAGTTTCTGTTACAATTTACTGCAATTTCCTGTACAAACAATGTGTAAATTCGAAACAAATTTTAATGACTTAATGAATCTAGCTTGACTAAAATTGACAATAAAATTAACAGTATTGACTACCATTCCTCCACTATCCAATCATTGCCCTCTGGGGTATTATGGGATATGACGAAGGGCAAGCTCATATAGTCCTAGGCCCTTTACTAAAGATTGTTCTAAACCATTAAAACTGAATGACCTAGAAGGTAGAGGGGGTAGAGAAGGAGGGCTTCTCATGGTGGTAAGCATCCTCCTTGTTGACCAACCTTGCATCCAGGAGTTGACATGTGGATATACGGATGGGGTTAGCCCCATTGTGTTTAGAGCCTAACACCTTTTATTGGTTGAAGAGGAATATAGGTGTAAGGTAGTCATCTAGTTAGGCCATCAACATTCAAGGTTAAAAACTATATCTGTTTACAAATTTATGATTATTCACTACTTGCATACACAATGACATGTACTCTAGCACATTATGATGAATTCATAAACCATTTGTAGCTACCAAATACCAGAAAGACAGAAAAACAAATAGACCATACCAAGTAATCAACCCAAATTAGTTAATGACACTGAGAGAGCCTTAAAATTTATCAATTTACACTAAGTTCAAAAAATCTGCAGTCTTTGAGGACCGTGAGTACCTAACTGCTTCAACCATGGGAAGTACTTGGGCTCTTCCCAAAAACTCATTGTGAGGAGTACCACGGGAACCCCACAGTAGCTGGTCGCTGAGAGGAATTTCCAAGCGAAACAGGCAACAACCCCACCAATTGAGTAGAAACGCCCGTGAGGAAAAATCCAAGCGCTATCTTCTGGCAGTCTTCGTGGCCGAGTGACCACCTATAGCTAATAGTAATCCATTGAAGCCAGGGTCCAAAAATCATTCCCACCAGTTTGATAAACATCTAACACAATTGATCCCCAGAAGCCCTTCCTCATGCCTAAGAGGCAAACCACCACCATTGGAAAAATTAAACCGACACCATCGAAACCACTCTCAATGACCTCATGCACCATCAGAAGGCCATACATCCTTTGATTCAGATTTAGACCCATATTAGTCTGAACCAGACCTCCACACAACACCATCAAGTCCCATCACTGGTGTGAATTCGGATCCATTTTTCAGGATAACCATAGCAAGTGGATCCATGTCCACGCCACAACCTATCACCAATAACCCTACAGGTGGCTCGAACATAATCATGCAAACTATCATCAATCAGCAGCCAACACCCACAGTGACCAGCCAAGCTAGCCCATCAACAACACATGAGGGTCGTCACCCCTCCACATACACTGCCCCTCCTGCCACAGAAGGGGGAAATAAAACTCCTACTTACATTTCCCCTTCTGTAATACATGGGGGCAATGTCCCTGGCACCCAAAATGTCCCTCCCACCACACTTGGGGGGATTGGACCATCTAAAATGGCAAACCCAGTACCTAGGGGGGAAGTAGATCTTCTACTTACATTGCCCCTACTGTCATACATGGGGGCAATGTTTTTTCCACCCACACTATCCCTCCCACCACACTTCGTGGCACTGGACCATCTACAATGGCACAACCAATACCCCAACCATGCAGGTGCATTATGCACCTACAAACCCCACCACCATCATTGGCCCATCTCACATCATCCTGGGGTTAAATATGTCATTGATGGCTCGTCTTAACCTTCCTAATTTTGTTCGGTTAACAAACAACCCCATCCGCCACCAAGATTTCTAGCCACCCATGCCAACGAAGCTGCCACCAAACATTCCCAAGATTGAAGGAAAAGTAGGGTAATGTCCCTAAAACCACATAATGACATTTCATCTATGGTTCTTGTTAAATAGCATCATAGACGATTCCATTAGGCTGAGGCTATTCCAACGCACCCTTACAGGCGCTACAGCCAAATGGTACATTGAGCTACCACAAGCCAAGTACCCTGATTTCAACTCCCTAGATTTCATGTTCCTATGTACAATATTTCCAACTCCTTGTCAGATATGACGAGGGGGTGGAGATCCTGCTATCTTGCCATCAGAACGATGCCACTCATATAACTGACCATATCCATCAGTGGCAGTGACACCGTAGCTTATGTAAAATCCAACTTGACGACGTGATCTTCTTGGATTGGTTCCTTAAGACCTTTCTCCCACCCATAGAAAAGGATGTTGCATCTAAACGTCCCCAATACAAAGAAGAGGCCATACTGAAAGCCTAACAGTTTGACCTGATCTACGCTCAGTCAGGATACCTATATACCGTCATCCTAGACGCTTTGCATGGTGGCACCTCTTATAGCAACGCACTGAGGGCATCCCATGTTGCATATGGCATCATAGGCTCAGTCTCCCAACAGCCACAGGCCCGTCCGACACCACCTGTAGCTCCACCACAATGAAACAATACTAATAGCATTGCTTACTAGAACTAAAATCCAAACTATGCCAGAAAGATGTCCCAATCCAGATCAACAACTTCCTACCCACAACTTGTGCCACCATAGTAGGCTCAGGCCATGGCTTGGCCAACATAGTAGTATGTGGGGAAAATTCCCATGTTTTTGGCACCTCCACCCCCACAAATATACTATGCACCACCAGTGCAAGTAGTTCAAGCCCTTGCCCCTACTCCACCCCCTCCATTAGGATAATTGTTTGCATAACAAAACCGTCCCAACCAGTCTGCCCCCAAAAATCAACAAGGGAAAGCTAGAAATAATCAGCCCTGGAACCAAGCCAACAACCAACCACAAGGAGGTGGTCAACAACCAAACCCTCTGAACAATGATGTATCAAGCAGACCAGCCAAAAACCTCCCATGACAAAATGCACCAAGATACAATGCCCCATTCTGCACAAACCAACCATGCACACTCTGTGAAGTCTATCGGTACTACACATTCAAGTGTCCCCTCATGGGTCGTGCCAAGAGGGCCATTCAGAATGAGGCCCAATAGGATGCCAATGCAACAAACCAAGCCCAACCCAACTCGACACCATAAGGACCTCCTCCTATGGTGCTTCAAAACTTGATACCAGTCCAAGGATTGGTGGCAACTGCACCTCCTCCCCAAGCCAACACCAATGCTCCTAGGGCACCTCCTACGACAGAAACAGGTGTCCACCTCCTGCTAGCCATGAAAACTAAAGAAGTCAAGTTACAAATTATATAGAATTAGTACAATACCACCACCGAACCCACTGACAGATCAACGACCTCCACGTCCAAATTGGTCAATGTACCTCTTTAGTTACCCCCATTCCCCCACCCTCCCATACGTGGAGTTTCCAATAATGACATGGGTAGAGCTACGGTCAGCTATAGTGTCGTGGATGATTTGGCCTAAACATCAACGACCATGTCCACTCTTGAGGTACTCAAAACACGCCCAACACAGCGAAAAGCGTTACTATCCACCCTTGGGGCAGTAGATCCCTTCGACTCCAAGTTTATCACATTCGACACAGAGAATGGAGAACCATGCATGCCATCTAGCAACTCCTTTCAAATATCGGTCTGTATCTAGAACATGGTTGTGCACCAGTGCATAGTTGCTGAGGGGGCATCCACATGCATTATGTCTACCGTGGTTTGGCAAAAACTGGGATCCCCAATTCTACAACCATCCTCCACAACTCTGCGGGATTATGATGGCCATCTTACCAAAGCCCAAGGAATCCTCCCCCATGTCCCCATCACATTGGCTGGGAAGACAGTCTTGATTGACATAGAGGTTGTCAATGCCCAACTGGACTATAACCTTCTCCTCAGGAGAAGTTATATTTACACCATGAGAGCGGTCGCATCAACTGTCTTCTATCTCATCATGTTCACCCACGAAGGGAAGATCATGACCATTGGTTAGCTCACTTATCATGATCCACAAGGGTTAACGACACTCTCCAATGTTATCCCTACCATCACCACCATTGAGCCACAAGGGATGACCAAACACACCAAGGTTGTCCCTCCAATCAATATCATGGTTGAAAACACACCAACTTCCCCATTGTTGAATGTGAGCCCTGGTTGTTTGTCGATACCACCATGATGGCTCCTTTCCCATTAGTGTCACCACCATTGACACAAAATTAAACTGTGTACATGTGCATGGTATTATCCAGCATCACTACACCCAAATAACAATCGTAACCGTAACCACAACCCCAACCACAACATCATCCATAGCCGCAACACCAACAATAGCTGCAACATCATTCGCATCCATAGCACTACGCACAACCACAACCACAACCTCACTCCCACATACAACCATCAGGGAGTTATCTAGGCTCATCTCCAGTCCATATGATTCCCTTCCTCTTCCTCCTACCTGGTGTCATGAGCAAGCCATTAATGGCCACCTTAATCCAACCCAACTTTACATTGAGAATTTTGGTGTGGTATCTTGATCCACCAGCTCAACCACCTATGCCCTAGGTTGTCCTAACCCCAATGGAACCTGTTGCGGTCGAGTCTCACCCTCCGCTCAGCCTGTAAAATCCAACTGCGACACCCGCACTTGCACTGCCCCACCCAAAAAGGGACAGGGGAAATAATGCTAAAGCTACCGTAGAACCTCAGTCGATCTTGCCTTGTGCTATTATTGAGCAATAGGGAAATCCAACTCAAAATTTCTGTGAGATCCCAATGATCTGTGTGTTTTTGGACACCATGGATACAAACAAAAACCTCCCTATCATTGATCTTTTAAGTGTGCCAGTAGTAAGAAACAAGGTGTTGAGAACAAACCATGCTGGTGCCCTCTGCGGTTGTTATGGACATTACTCTCACCATTGCCAAGATTTGCCTGAATTTCAAATGGCTCTTGCTGACCTCCATCAACATTCCCTTGAGTGTGAGATCACATTGATCGAAGAATTTCACCCACCACCTCCTTCTTCCGACACCATGTCCATTTACATGATGTCCACCTCCACCAACTCAGTCGTCTCCTCCTCCAACAGTGGTCCATCAGACCTGTCTCTTCATTTATTCTGTAATGATGAGGATATATTGGAAGCTCTTACCACCCCAAAATACCCATGGGACAACATGCACCATCGCTCATTCTTCCTCCTTGAATAAATTTTGTCATAGTCTTACCATTTTTCTATGGAGACTAAATATTTCATCCATGGGAAGGTCGACTAGTTCAAGAACCCCATCCCAACACCAGATGCCTTCGAAGAAGGGAATATGGAGAACATTTTGCCAACCATTAAAATCAACATCTCAACCAATTCTGAGATTGTTGAAGAAATCATGCTGGGGGAATCTTGCTCCCCAGAAGAGGTCGATGCCTACAAAGCTCTCTTCTAAGATTTCTGTGACATCTTCGCCTAGTCTTACACAAAAATACCCGGCTTGGATCCATCGATCATGGAACACCACATCGACACATGGCCCGATGTGGCTCCCATACGCGAAAATAAATGACCCATCCACCCATCCAAAGTGGCCGTGGTTAAATCCAAGATAGAGAAGCTATGCACAACTGACTTCATTTATCCTATTGCGTACACCACTTGGGTTTCTAATCCCATTCCTATGAATAAAAAATAGGGTACCATCCACGTTTGCATAGACTTCCATTACCTTAATGGGGTGTGTCCCAAAGAGAACTTCCCCACACCTTTCATTGATCAAATTATCGATGCATGTGCTGAACATGAATCCTTTTCCTTCATGGATGAATCTTATGAATATAACCAAATCCAAATCCAGAAAGAAGACCATTATAAGATGGAATTCACATCCCCGTGGGGCACACTCATGTATCAATTCATGCCCTCTGTCCTGAAAAATGCTGGATCCACCTTCCAGCATGCCATGACACATTGCTTATGTGACCTCATTCACATCATGTTGGTTTGTCTCGACAACCTCATTGTGCTGTCGTAGAAGAAAACATAGCACATAGACGAATTGCGACAACCCCCGTAATGGGCTCTACCTGAAGAAATTTTATGCTTAACATCACCAATGAGCCGCTGTATTTTATTTTCTGCATTTTCAACATTTTTCAGCACAAGTCAGGGTAGCACCATTAGTTGCTAACCCAAACTCACCCAAAACCTGTTCGAGACACCCCTCACACCTCCGGGCTCACATTTTTATATCTTTATGAGACCATTGTCTCATCTTTAATAAATTAATTTCGGGACCATTTTGCACAAGTCACCTTGATTTATGAGCCATGACATAACAAGGCAAGTGTCTATGGACCTCTACTTTTATCACACTTCTTGACCTCTACTCATGTGAGTTTTCGGGCCAGCTCCCATTAAGGAATGCTATTTTTTACTTTTATTTTGTATTTTAACACATAGTTGTCCTTTCCATCAACTGCACCTTATGCGGACTTCTGGACCATTGTCTGCAAAATGATTTATTTTTCTTGTACATATTTGGCATATAAGTGCCCCTGGACTTGCAGTCACATTGCATGTAGTCAAATCCATCCACCACAACACACACACACGCTCTCTTGACCTTTGTTTGAGAGCCACCTTGGTTTGCATGCCTCTACAATGATCTACCCCGTGCATATATTAGTATGTTTGAAATCCTTCTTCTTTGTCCATACTACATAGATGACCTTTCGACCATTGTCCATCGTCTTGATTTGGGGCACCACTTGTGCCACTGTAATCGGTTGACCATACTAGAGTTTCGTTTAAGCTCTTTTGTGACTCCTTAAAACAATGAAAAGATAGCTGAGCACAACTGCTTCCTTTCCCACTCACTAAAGTATAGGAAAGGGCGTCTACATCATCTCGTTTACCTCCTTTTGCGGACCATCTAGACCATCAATTGAAAAGGACCTCCTTGGCACACTCAAGCCAAGATCGTTCCCCTCTACATACTTTTATGTTTTCTAGGGAAGAGGGGCCACACCTTATGTAAAAACTCACTATTGGTTGTTGTTAATCTCTTTTCCATCCATCTCATCAAGAAAATATTACCGAGCAAACTTGGTTTCATTCATGCTCATAAAAGTATCTGAATGACCGTCCAGTTAGTATAAGTTTAACCTTTACTGGCCTGATTGGACTACCAATGGTAAAGAAGTCTCTCATCCCCCAAAGGATGGACAATCTCTCCTATGAATAATTTTATCCTTTTTCAGGCTTAGGAGACTACCAATGAAAAATAACCCCCACTGGAGTCTTCTTCGTGCTTTCAGACTCTCTAAAATTGAAAGAACCATCGAGCATTTACTTTCTCGGGCTCACCAAAAATCCATGAGATCGTACCACAATGGTGTCCCTAGACACCACCCCATAGAAAATAGTTTCATAGTATTCCCACATTGGGTTTCCTTTATTCAGAGTACTCTACAATGTGTCTTCCTTGGATCCCATCAATATCAAAGGTGTCAACCTCCTCCAAGTATTTCCATTCCTCGTATTACAGCTATGATCCCATTTCAATGAGTCGGTTTCATTTGTTTCTTGGTACGCCCTACCGTCATACTCTCAACAAAGGAATTTTGAGTCTCCCACACTCCCCCTACCCCTATTTATCTCTTTCCCTCCCCCTCCCTCGCCCCCCCTCATTCAGTGGGTCAGTCCACAGATTGTCTCACACCTTTCGATTATCTCCCTCGTGCTTCTGGTCAAGGAAACATCATTACCTTGACTAGGGGTAGGTCTCCCTCCATCGACGATAGCACACATATTTTGAACGATAGACACAAAGGTCCCTATATCCTAGTTTCATTAACCTCATTGACGAGTTCCTTGGACCACTTGAGAGGAGTCCTTAGTTCCTCTCGGGATGGTTTTTTCTCACGTGCTCGACTCCAACTACATCATCGCACTGTTGAGATTCGTACAGGGTTTGGTCCATGTAGTATTTGGTCGAAGATATCAGATGTCACCTGACTCTAGCACATTGATGAGTCTACTCAAGGGGCCTAAGCAGGTTATGTCCCTTGTGATTTTCGAGTTACAATGGAGATAGTGTTCAGAAGACCCAGTAGCACTTCTATAATGATTCATAAATGATGCAACATACTTGTACCACAGAGAATCTGACTCTCAATCAACGAGTCCATACAACTATGCACCATTCTAGATCCAGAAGACTGTCAATCATGAAGATATAGCATTCCATGAGAATGCCATAGGTCCAATGTACTAGATTAGTATTGTATCCAGCCTCACTTTGAGGCAACCATTACTATATCATTAGTTGTATATGATCGACTCTTTTATTTTAGATCATAGATCAAATTATTCTTTTTTCATTATAAAAAATATGGGGATGCCCACCTCGTCCATATACATGTCACACATTATTTTTATCTCACCCATTGATGGGAACCATATTAATACAAAGACCAAAATCCACCATGCCCCAGCCCCGGAAGCACCACCTCTCTGCACCAAATCCTATGATGTCCATCGGCCATATGATGATCTCCTACCCTCACACATCAAGGGGCAATATGTTAACCCAAAAAATCCCTCACTCAGCTCTACATGACCTACACCACCCAAGGACACACTTACATGACCCTCATATCACTCTATTAGACCCCCACACCCTCAAAATGGCTTAAGAATGAAGAAAAGGGCTTAAAAACCCCAAAAAGGAGCCTAAAATACTTTCCTAGGAGCTAAATCCACCAAAAAGGGGCTAATACCATAAAAATATCTAAAGTTAGGGTGAAAGGGGATAAAGCCCTGACCAAGGGCTTCAAACCCTAAAAGTGCCCAAAAAGGCTATAAAAGGAGGGTGGGGTGTCACTCTCAAACAACACCTCTCTTGCATACTGTTATGCTGCCCATGGATGCCTTGAGACACCTTAGCCTCTCAAGCCACCCACATCCCTCTCCCTTCCACTCACCTTCCCCATTGACCCATAGCTCCTCTTCCATTGCTGAGTGAGATAAGGAGGTACTTCCATCCAGCTAAGGCATGGTGGCCCATTTCACCAAAGGAGGTATAATATTGTTTTTGTTTATGTATTTTCTTTGATAGGTTAGTTGTTTTCTAACAATTCTTTGTTTGCATGATTGATCTATAACATGTTTTTCATGTTTGTTTTCGCTTAATAGTTTCTTGCAGGTTGCCAAGGCAAAGCCGTAACCTTGTGTGCGGAGGGGCTTATGGCCACTATTTTCTTTCTATCTTTGCTTTCTATCCATTCTGCTTTATTTCTGCATTTTCCACACGTAGGAACCAACCCTTCTATCCTATAGACAGAAGGGAGCCATTCCTTCCCATGTAGCAAGGAGAAATCCATGCTACCATATTAATTTCGTGCACAAGCTACAGGACAAAATTTTGGAAAAGAAAGGTTGGGGAAGGTCAAGAGACAATGAGGGGAAGACCAAGAGTTTTGATTTTTGTATAAGTATAGGAGAGTTTTAGATAGAGATGACCTTTTTTCCATACTATCTTGAAAAATATTTGTAATAAGAACTAATTCATTATACAATAAAGAATTATATGTTTCAGCTGGAGAAAGTTCTATGGATTTTCATATGTTTGCTATGGGCTACTTGGATATGAAGTATTTATTTTTCAGCTTGTTTCCATAAACTCTGAGATTATTTTAACCTATTGAATTCTTTCATGTTATGAATGTGCTCCTATTTATTTTGTGAAATTTCCACATTGAGTAATGAATGTTTTAATTGACAATAGGATATCTTGTTGTTTATCTTTCTATTGATATTCATGTGTTTAGAACGTTAACATCTATCTGTGATTTTCTTTCTGCATGCAATACGATACATTACTCACCATTAATGATGGTTTTTCTCCCTAGGGTTAGGTTAGTGAGGCTTAGTTATTTTCTTGTTGTTTGTGGTTTAGAAGCGACAAAGGTAAGACGAGAGGTAAGAACCTGCACATGACATTGTGACCCTCCTCATTATCTCTATCATCTGCATTTAGTTAAGCACTTGCACATCATACTTAAACATTAAAAAAATAAAATATACACGGTGGATCGGGCTGTAACTGGTAAAACACTTTAATTGTTACTTGACCTACGGTAACTATTAGGGTACACACGGTAACTGTTAGGGTACACACGATAATTGTTAGGGTACACAGGGTACTCCCAAAGGATCGAACACCAAGAACAACCGCTTCACACAAACAAATCACGGATCAATACACCAATGTTTGTCATGTGGTTAAAATCCTCGAGAGGGAAATAGTCCACGGCCCCGGCCAAATAGCTACTCGGAGCAATTTATTATGCAAAAGAAAGAAAGCTACATGAGCTTCTCATAATCAATCAACTAGCCAAGGACCCTCTATGCTCTTTAAATAGAGATCATAGACCAATTGTGTGTTAAGCCATAGATCAATGGTAGGTATGATCTATGAGAAGTTGAACCATCGGATCACTCTATGTCTAGAACATATCGTGACCGTCAAATTAGAATATTTACAAATCATACTAATGCATACTAAATAAACACACTTTTACCTAATGGATATTATACAGAAGTTGATCTTAACTAACTCCTAAGTGTCTAAATATCCTAACATCCCCCCTTAATAACCACTTTGGATAGGATTGAAGGATTTACAAAAGTGACACTATTAGGAGAAGGAAGGAGGCATTAGAGCCTATCCCTCCTTAAGGACATATTCCTAACTCCTAACATAGACCGAAGTTTAGAAAACTTCGCTTCTGTAAGAGACTTGGTGAAGATGTCTGGAACTTGATCATCTGTAGGGCAATAGAGCACTTCAATAACATGATCATGAACAAGATTTCTGATGAAGTGTATGTGTAGCTCAATGTGTTCGCTGCACTGATGTAGAACTAGATCTTTGGCAAGCTTGATGGCACTTTGATTGTCGTACAAAAGTGGAGTAGGCTGCTGCTGCTTGAATCCAAACTCTAAAAGGATCTATCGAAGCCATAAAGCTTCTTGAATGGCATTAACTGCTGCTCGATATTCTACTTCTGTTGAAGAAAGAGCAAGAGCTTGTTGTTTCTTACAAGCCCAAGTGACAGGTCTAGATCCCAGACTGAAAACATAACCTGCAGTAGACTTCCGATCATCAGGATCACCAGCTCAATCTGAATCAGTGAAACCAACCAACAAAGGTTCCCCCCCTGTACTGTAATGAATCCCAAACTGAATTGTACCTCAAATATATCGAACTATTCTTTTTGCTGCTTTCCAATGACTTTCATGAGGAGTTTTCATATAACACGAAACACGACCAATGGCAAAGGAAAGATCAGGACGGGAATGAGTCAAGTATAAAAGACTACCAACAAGCTGACGATACAATGTGGGATCTACTTTAGGGGAAGTACAAGTGGCAGAAAGTTTGACTCCAGACTGGAAGGGAGAAGGGGATGGTTTACAATCTTCCATGTGGAAGTGAAGAAGAAGGTCACAAGCATACTTAGACCAGGAAAGAAAGATTCCTTCTTTGGTTTGCAAGACTTGGACACCAAGAAAATAATGCAAATGTCCTAAGTCTGACTTTTCAAAATTTTGCTTAAGACTGGATTTCACATGTGTTATAAGGTTAGGGTCACTATCAGTAAGGATAAGATCATCAACATAAAGAACAAGTATGATGAGATGGTTTCCTACTTTCTTGGTATTGACAATGGGGTCAGAATGGAATCTAGAAAAACTAGTGTCAAGGAGAAAGATATCCATTTTGGCATACCAAGCTCTAGGAGCTTGCTTAAGGCCATATAAGGATTTCTTAAGGAGACAGACAAGGCTAGAGTTATTCTGAACATATCCAAGAGGTTGTTCCATGTAAATTTACTCATGTAAATCACCATGTAAGAAGGCAGACTTGACATCCATTTGATGGACTTCCCAGTTATGTAAGGCTGCAAGGGAAAGAACAAGGCAGATGGAGTTCATTTTTTCTATAGGGGAAAAGGTTTCATTGTATTCAATCCCTTCAACTTGGAAAAAACCTTTGGCAACTAACCTTTCCTTGAGTCTTTCAACACTTCCATCTGATGCATACTCACCTCTGTAGACCCATTTACATCTGACAAGTTTTCTTCCTTTTGGAAAAGGAACAAGATCCCAAGTATCGTTCGCCATTAAGGAACGATATTCTTCATCCATAACTGCATCCCAATCTGGATTTCCTGAAGCTTCTGCAAAAGTTTCTGGATCATGATTCTCAGAAACTTGAGCCAAAAGAGAAGAGGCTTGCTGAAACTGAGAACGTGTTCAACGTTGATCTCTAGGATCACCGGCAAGATCACCAGCTGCTTCACATGTTGAAAGGACCCATAAAGGAAGTATTGGTGCTGGTACAATTGGAGGAACATGAGCAGGTGGAGGTGGATTTTCATCCTCATAGTCATCATCAGAAACTAGAGTTGGAAACCTATCAAGGAAGCTAGAAGAGGAAGAAGAAGAAGGCAGAATTGCCGAATCAGGCTCGCAGGCCAAAGATGGCACACCTGCAAAGTTAGGCTCGCAGGCCAAGAGATTTTCATCAATTTATCATCTCTTTTAATGATTATATCACGAGATTGTGGCTGAAGAAGTCTATAACCTTTTACATCTTCAGAATATCCAAAAAATATGCACTTTTCACTTTTAGGCTGCAATGCTTTCCATTTTTCATCCGGAATGTGAGCCCATGCTTCACAACTAAACACACGAAAGTGACTTACATCTGCTTTAATTTTAGTCCATGCTTCTTCCGGTGTTATACCCTGTAAAACTTTAGTGGGTGTGCGATTTACTATGTAATTTGCACAATTTATGGCCTCAGCCCAATATTGAAGACTTAGTCCCTTAGATTGGATCATACAATTAGACATTTCTTTTAAAGTGCGGTTCTTCCTTTCAGCTACACCATTTTTTTGTGGTGTATATGGAACAGTGTGTTGTTGTTGGATTCCTTGTTCAGTGCAAAAGGTAGTGAACTTATTGTTAGCATATTCGCCTCCATTGTCATATCTTAACTTCATAATTTGATGACCAGATTGTTTTTCAACAAGGGCCTTGTAGGCCAAGAACATGTTAAATACTTCACTCTTACGTTTTAAGAAGTAAACCCAAGTGTGTCTGGAGTAGTCATCAATGAAAGTTAAGAAATATTTGAAATTAGAAAATGAAGCAGATAGAAGAGGGCCACACAAGTCACTATGCACAAGCTCCAAGGGAACCGAGGTATGCCAAGAAGCGCGTTTTTCAAAACTGTCTCGATGATGTTTTCTGAGTACACAACCAGAACAAACACCATCCTTGCAAGATACCAGTGAAAGACCAGTCACCATATTGTCTTTACATAGTTGTTGCAATGAGCGATAATTTAAGTGACCAAAATCGCTCATGTCAAAGTTTGCTCAAGTTATCACTATGAGAAACAAAAACTAAGGGAAAAGGTGATGACCCAAAGTTGTTAAATTTGTACAACCTGGTAATATCATCAACAATTCCAGTAGCAATGATATTTTGAGGATTTTTAAAATCCTTGATTACAACTTGGTGAGGTGTAAACGTCACAGTTTTACCGTCACCTGAATGAGTAATTTGATAGACTGATAACAAATTGCAGGAAATTTTTGGAACACATAGTACATCACTGAAGTGACCATTTTCTACTGGAACTGTTCCAGATCCTACAACACTTAGAGATCTATCATCACCAACAAATATTTGTTTGGTGTCACATTCATGCATCATAGAAAAAATGGCTTTATCCTTAGCCATATGATAAGATGCTCTAGAATCAATGAGCCATTCATTTGAAGTAGAAGAAGAAGATGCAGTGTAAGAGTAACCAGAAGCACAAAGTGCATGTCCATGAGAGGTAGATTCTGAAGACGAATCTAGGATAATGTGGTGCTTCTTCATTGTTGCTTCTAAGGCTGCCATCTTCTTGAAACATTTAGATTCATCATGATTATCTTTCCCACAAAAATTGCAATGATACTCAGTCTTCTTTCCATTTTGCTTGGATCCTTTGTCATCTTTTCAAGAAGGAGCTGACTGAGAGGGTTTGGGACCCTTGTTGTTTTTCTTATTATTGCAAGAATTTTGTTTCTTGGGAGGCTTGGACTTTTCTTTCTGTTGGGACAATAAGGCTTTCCCAGATGTATCTGCATTGTTAATTATTCCAAGATGAATGAGCTTATCTTGTTCTCTAATTAAGGAATCACAAAAGGATTCAAGACTAGGCTCTACATAGCTGGCTATAGTCAAGGATTCTTTCATGGAGTAGAATGTAGATGCAAAAATAGAATATGCAGGTCCATGTTTGGAAAGAATATGATAAATACATTGATTGTCTTCTTTCTTAATCTTGCATTCTGCACATAATAGTCTAAGAGTTTTATACTTAGATAAATAGTCTTGAATGCCGGAAAAATCATTTGGATTCAAGGTAAGCAACTCATTCTCAAGTAGATAACCCCAAATTTCATTGTGCTTACTAAACGTAGATTCCAACTGTTCCCAAGTTTTATCAGGTTCATCAATGTCAAATATGTGGAATCGCAAATCAGTAGAGATTGACATCCCAATCAATCCACGATCTTCATCACATCTATTTCCCTATTTAATTTTTTTAGCATCATCAATGGGTTTTGTTTCTTTCCCTGAGGTTATCCTGGAAAGTCCCCTACTTCGTACAACATCCTCCATACAAGATTTCCATGAGAAATAGTCAGAACTTGTAAGTATAATATCACAAGGGGTGGCCATATTATAAAATAATGGTTGAAAGAACAGAAACTAACTATATGGATGCAAATAGCTCAAAAAAATATGCGGTTTAAAAAAAATGGTACTTAAAACTGATTCCAGATGATGAAGTTATGCTTGATCAAAGGAAATGTTGAAGATGTCCCCAATAGTGACGTGACAGATATTAACTTGACCAACTAAAAAAAAGAACCCCTCTCTTCCAAAGATCAACCTTTGATAATCACTTTACAATAAAGTTGCTTTGAAGTGAATCACTTTTGTAGAATAAGTAAGATTCACTTTTACAATAATGTACTTTTAAATAGTGCAGCAATAAATTAAAAGACTTAAGTGACTTACTTTTATTTTATTTTATTAATGTGAGATGCACTTTTACAATAAAGTAACTTGAAAATAGAAATTGCATACACTAAAAAGTAGCTTGATAAGACTTGAACTCAAGACTTATCAAGGTGTAAAGCAACTTTGGACCAAGTGAGCTAAGTTTAAAAGGTACGTAAAACTATGGAAAGAGGAAGGGTTTTTTTTTTCTTTTTCTTTTTAACTCTTCTCTCTCGTTTTCCATGCTTGCTTTCTTTTCTGGCAAATCACAAAAAAAATGAAAAAACAAAAACAAAATTTTTTTTCCACACAATGGGGTTAGCTCTTGGTTAGCTTACCTGGAAAGTCTACATTTTCAAGTTTTCTCGTTGTTTCTAGTTTGCCATGATCACACAAGGTGCATGGCAAAGAGCATACGTAGCCAAGAAGACATGAAAAAAAAAACTTTCCCTCACTGTTTCTGATTCACCGCGATCGCGTAAAGTGCACGACAAAGAGCATACGCAGCCAGGGAAGGAAACCGTTCGAGACTAAAACAAAAGGATCTAATAATAAACTGATAAAATATGAAATATTTTTTGAAAAAAACAAAACCATCATTGTAACATTATACCTTCAGATTTGCCGAAATGGGTGTTTTTGGAGCAAACAGAAACGGTTTTTGGTGAAACAAAAAGTATTTCGAAATGGAAACGACACTCTAGATGCAATGTAATAGCTCCCACAGGCCACAAATGCACAAAAACTCCAAAACTAGAAACCCTTTCAAAGTTTTGGTAACACCGGTTCCAGATCTTGATCAAAACTGAAAGCGGCTCTTCATAAAAGCTCTGATACCATGTTAGGGTACATAGGGTACTCCCAAAGGATTGAAAACCAAGAACAACCGCTTCACACAAACATATCACAGATCAATACACCAATGTTTTTCACATGGTTAAAACCCTTGAGAGGGAAATAGTCCATGGCCCCAACCAAATAGCTACTCGGAGCAATTTATTATGCAAAAGAAAGAAAGTTACATGAGCTTCTCATAATCGATCAACTAGCCAAGGACCCTCTATGCTATTTAAATAGAGATCATAGACCAATCGGGTGTTAAGCCATGGATCAATGGTAGGTATGATCTAAGAGAAGTTGAACCGTCGGATCACTCTATGTCTAGAACATATCGTGACCGTCGAATTAGAATATTTACAAATGCATACTAATGCATACTAAAGAAACACACTTTTACCTAATGGATATATTACACAAGTTGATCTTAACTAACTCCTAAGTGTCTAAATATCCTAACAGTAACCGGACCGTAAACCAGACAAATTCCCCATACCAAAGAATACCAAGCTAGTTGGGAACATTTATTGGCGAGAATCCCTATCGTTGTTACCTACGATTTTCTAGGCCTCAACACTTTCAGTCATTATTTTAATGTATTTTACTTACAATGTTGTACTGTTGTTTCTGGCTTAGTCTTATGTTTATACTTTTGTCACTTATGTGTCATCATTGGAATTAAATGCTTCATCTTTTTTGCATAGTCGCACTTGTTAATTATAAATTTCTAACTTAACTTTGTTTGTGGAAACAAAGTGGGCGGAGTTGTGGGACTCGTTCTCCCATGACGGTTTGACAGGTAAAAGTGTTTACTTGTTCACAGGATTACTTAGTTCTCTGAACTAAGGCACCTATTTTACTTCTTATGTAGTTCATACTTTGCGTCAAGATCTTGTTTAAAGAGTACAGAAACTCTCTATCCTAAATAACATACTACCGGTTGACTTTGGTTCCTTGCTGACTCGGAATTATACTAGGTAGAATACTATTTTCGTCAATTTAGCTATCACTGCTAAATTTCCTGTACATTACTTATTCTTCTTGATGGTTTTGTAATTCGTCGTTTTACATCTTAGTATTAACTTCATTCTATGTTTATTTTACTAACTCTTATTAACATTTTTTATGTGTTTCTTAGTGCAAATTATGTTCGCGGCTTAAGGACGGACCTTTGATTTTTATGAGAATTAAATGTTTAACCTGGCATATTCCATATGCCATGTTCACTAAGCATTTAAGCTCTGGGATGATCTACATTGTATTAAGTTAAGGATTTAATCTATGGTTCACATGTTATTATGTCTTAACCCATGGCGTACATATTATATTTAATATATAAGATTTCCTATAACATAAACGTTGTAATGTGTTACCTTTTGATATTATTGGGCTGGTGATATAACATATGGTTTGGAACTTAAATTATGGGGTTTAACGATTGCAAGAAAATGGTGACCAATACTAAATCGACGTTACCAAACTATAGCTCAGTTTCTTTTAGATTTGGTGGTGGGAACTAGCTGGTGCCATTAATTCACCTTGGTTTTCATGGAATCCCTCCCTTAGGCTTGGCTCACGATGGTTTGTTCCTTTCGTTGTTATTTGGGGTTTGTTCTTCTCAACACAGGGGTTATGGAGGCAACCTTCAAAGTAGGAAGGTAAGCCTCGCTTAGGGGTTTTCTTGCCTCCTATTTCATGTTTATTCTGAGACTTCACTTGTGGTCATACTTTCTAATTCTTAGCTTCATTTGTTTGGTTGCAAGTGCTAAGGGATGATGCATATCATCTTGACTCCAGCTCTGTCATGGTCTCAACCATGAGCAAAAATCAAGGAAAACATCTCCAACAATCTTTCTCTTGTGGTTTCCCAGCCTATCTGCATGGTGTTTTGTAGTTTGAATTAAGGGTTCTCTATGGGGTTTGAATTTGCCTTCAGGATTTGTATTGCACAAACTTGGGCTTTTAAAATTAATGGTGTGTGTTTTTGCCATGGAGCAAACTTTGCATTTCTCACAAGAAATTTGTATTTAGGTTTGGGTTATGTAAATCGTAGATCGATTTGGGGCTTTTGAGTTATGGCTGTGCCATTGCTTGAACTGGTGCCATAACCCATTGGCATGCCTTTGTGGACTTCATTTTTTCCTTTAAAGGGACTACGTGGAGATAGTACGATTGGCATTACTATATATAATGTAGATACTCTGCGTTTTAATGAAATGGCCATCACTTCCATGCTTATTGTGTGTGTATGAAAATGTATGGTGCGTTAATGGTTTTTTATGATAATTTATGAGCAGGCTTACGCAATAATTGAGTCCTGTGTGTTTGAGTATTTATATTTGGTTGAATGTTTACTAGCGTGGGTTAAATATCATGCCGTAAATGGCTTAAGTCTTTCCCTTAATGGCTACAATAGTCTTCGATGTATTTTATTTATTGTTTACATTTCATTGAATAGTTTATGGGGTGAATAGTTAACAAAGTAGTTTTTTTAATTAAAACCATACTCTGTATTTTTGTTGGGCATACCGTAGCTTCGATGAATGTTGTGCATAGCCTCAGTTGGTTATTTACTATTATGATTTCATGGGTTTCATTTATAATCTGGATTTTGGAAAGCCAGGATTTGTAAGCCCATGATGGCCTTCTTTGCTTTGGTTAGACTTCTTAAAACAGTGACTCTATGTAATATGCGTTTTGGCCAAGGTCGTTCTTACAGCATTGGGTAGATCCTGGGGTCTTATGACCTCGCTGTAGCATAATGGGTTGTTATGTTTTTTGTATGTAGTTTAGTAATGGAGCCCACATACCTTAGAGTATCACGTGGCTGTATTTTTATATGTAAAAAAAACCCTAAGGGTTCGACTCTGTTCAGGTATTAATGTAATGTGTTGTATTTTAAGTTGGATGAGGGTTGGGCTTGTATGCCCACAAGATTCGATTCATGTCCCCATCTCTAATTATGTGGAACTATGATATGATTTCGATATCGTTTAATACAAGCAACAATTCTAGTGAAATGATATATTGGTTTAAATCGTTATATGTAATGTTTGATGAGTTATATAACATTGTTTAATGGTTATGAATTTATGATATATTAAATAGAACTGTGGATTCTTTATATATATATGTGTGTGTGTGTGTGTGTTTGTGTGTGTGTGTGTGTGTGAGATCAAAGAATTCAATAAAGGACCACATGGATGGCCACTATGCCTCTATTCATTTAATCATAATGTTGTTAATTAATGGAATGATTTTGCTATTTAGTTTATAGTTAAGGAGACAGACATTGAAATTTCTTAATAGTTGATTTATTATTTGATTTAATTATAGTATGTTCTTACTTAATTTAATTTATATTCTAGTTCTGTTACTAAATACTTATATTTAGTATTCTGGTTTAATTACTATTGTTAATAATTAGATGCATACAATCATAGTTCCTTTATTGGTACTTTAGGTTGAAGCTACTAATTACATATAACTATATGAATTCATACTTGTGAACTAGTTTTGAAATAAACTTAAACAAGCCTCTACTGACAAATGAAATATGTCAACATAGTAATAAATCCTAGAGAACGATTACTTAGTTACTGGAAATCAAAACCTAGTTTATAGTAAACAAATTATGAATACTAAAGTAATACAGAAACAAAATTAAAGGTGTAATCCTAGTAATATGCAACATATGCTAATATTGATGAAATAAAATCCCTAGAAGATTCTAACGAGAGAATCAAATGCATAGGGTTAGGAGATGCATTGAAATCATTTACCTAGCATATCTAACAATTAATTCGGATCCCCCCGAGCTGGACTCCAACATGAAAGTAGCTTAGAGCTCCTAAGGCATAATTTTCTATCTAGTATATCAGTTTCTAGAACAGTTCTCCCTTTTCCTTCCAAGAAAATGTTCTCCAAGTATTTACTTGAGAGAAAATAGGCAAAAATATGACTCCTCTAATGATAGATAAAAGCCCCAATCCTTTCCTTAGCTTGAGTCTTTATAGACATACTTTTCAGTCAAAGGGACATTTAAGTAAAGAAACCTTGGGTTCTTGATTTAACCCTTTTCAATTCCTTTCGGTAATTATTAATATTTTAACTTACGAACTTTATAATAGTCGCTAGTTGGACTTTCATAGACATTATACTATTTATTAAATTTTAATAATAAATAATAATTGATAGGGCTTCTCTTCTTTCTTTAGTTAATTTATATTATTAATATATTTAATTCTTTATACATACCATGTATAAACTGCATAATAATATAACACTTTATTAACATTTGTCTTTGGGAATCATATACCATGATTCGTAGACTTAAAGACACTTCTTTATTAAGGTCAAGTAGGTAGATGGTTTAGGTCTACTATGCTAGGAAACTTTAAACATCCTTTCATGTTGGATTTCCCTCAAATAAAGTGGTATCTCTTTAGTACTTTGATGACAATATAGAAATTCAAAATTTCATTTAATCACTTATAAATAAGTATGATGAGATAAATATTTTCTCGAGTCACTTTCACTCAGAAGTTATTAAATTATTTTTAGTAAACCCTGGCGCTTACGAGAGCCCATACTCAACGCTTTAACGGAGAGTTACAATTCAGTGTAATTTCATATCTCCTAGCGCAAGACCAGTTCTAGAATCTACTTGTATGATACACCTAGGGCTACAATGGCTGAGGATCTGATGCTCCAGAGCTCATGCTCAACATCAACATGGAAGGATCGAGGGATTTTTCCCAACACATCGAATTATATTTTCATGTGCTCGAGAGCTTGTCGCTCAATAGAAATCATCAATCACTCAAGTGATCCAGAGCTCCTTGCTCAAGAAAAACCATCTCATCAATCATGTGCGACAGTGTCCACACCCAACATAAACAAGCATATACATATATCATCAATAAATTGCTTATGCCCAATATATAAAACAAATCATCATGTTCACATGCAATGTGGTCTTTGAACCAGTATAAAAATAAAACATTAAGATAATCATCATAATCAATAGGCACATGCCTATAAGTGTTAGGTCAAAAATTTGGGATATTACATCCCTCCCGGCTTAGAACAACATCGTCCCTATGTTCTAGGGACTCTGAATGATATCATGAAACAAGGTGGGGTAATCATTTGTCATGGTGTTCTTGTTCTCCTAAGTAGCCTCATCATCCTCAAAGTGTTTCCACTACACTTTCAATTGGACCATGTCACGCTTCCGAAGCTACATTTCTCTCTTGCCCAACATATGAGTAGGCCTAGGGGAAAATTCCTGTTCATGTTCCACCTATAATAGGGACCAATCAACAACATGTTTAGTATCATAAACATATTTATTTAACAAGGATGCATGGAAAATATTGTGGACTCTTACATGCGTAGGAAATGGTAGTTTGTAAGCCATTGGCCCTTTCTTAGCCAGTATTTCAAAAGGTCTGTAAAATCTAGGTGTGAACCTACTACACCTAACCAAGATAAATGAGATTCATTTGACATTTACTTTCAAGTAAACATGATTGCCTATTTGAAAGTCCTTATATTTTCTTTTTCGATCGGCGTAAATTTTTGTCAGTATCATGCTTCTTTAAGGATCTCTTGGACCTTGGTAACCAATCATTTCAAGTCCATCAATAAATCAGTCCCTAACATGAGCCAATACACCAGGATATCGCAAGTAACTGATGTTATACACCTTTGAACATAGAGTATCTAAAAGGGAATCATCTTGGTGGAAGTCTGATAACCATTGTTATACGTAAATTCTACGAGGTCCAGGTAATCCTCCCACTTCATGGGATTGTTCATGACATACATAAGGAGCATCTCCACAACAATTTGGTTTACTCTCTTTGTCTACTGGTCTATTTGTGGGTGATATGCAATGCTAAAGTTCAACTGCGTCTCCATATCAAAGAATAAAGATCTCCAAAAGTTTCCTGTAAGCTTAACATCTCGATCCAAGATAATGGGCTTGGGTATCCCATGCAATCTAAATATATGTTTCAAGAAGATATCAGCAATGTTCACATCCTTGTAGGTTAACTTCACAGGAAAATGAAGTGTGCTTATTTTGACAACTTGTCTATTACCACAAAAATAGAATCAGTTTTCTTCTTACTCCTTCATAAACCGGTGAAAAATTCCATACTAATGACTTCCCACTTCCATTTCGGAATGGGAAACGACCACAACAATCTTGCAGGATGCTGATGCTTAGCTTTAACAAGATGACATTTATGACATTTTGTAATAAACATTGCAATGTCGGCCTTTAACTTAGGAAAATAAAAGTGTCTCTTGATAGTGGATATCATATTTTGATATCCTAGGTGCCCTGAGTAGGGTGCCATATGAAATTCAGTAGGATGCTGGACTGAAGGTCCCCTCCTTCTGGAACATACAAATGATCCTTGGACCATACTAGTTTAGATTCGCCTATCTTGTATTATTTTTGTTGTTGAAACAACCTTTCCTCTTGAACTTTCTTGAGAATTTCCACGTAGAAGGGGTCAAATCCATTGGTATCTCTAATCCTCTCATGCAAATCCACATCGGTTTCACTCAATGTCACCTCATAAATCAAATGAGTTAGTCACCTCAAAGCATCAACAACCTTATTCTCTTTTCCATTAATGTGCTTTGGCTCGAAATGGTACTCATCGAGGAAATCCAACCATCTAGCTTGTCTTGCATTCAGATCCGGTTGATTAAATAAATACTTCAGACTCATATTGTCTATCTTCAGAAGGAACTTACTTCACATGAGGTAGTGCCTCCACATCCTCAAAGCATGGATGATCGCCGCTAACTCAAGATCATGCGTAGGGTAATTTTTCTCATTCTCTTTTAACTTTTGTGATTCATAACAGATTGCATAACCATTCTGCAAGAGGAATGCTCCAAGTCCTTCCTTTCTTGTATCTGTGCAAACAACAAAATCCCCATCAGGATCTGCAATTCGTAACACCAGTGCGGTCATCAAAAGCTACTTAAGATTTTGAAATATTTCTTCACACTTAGTGGTCCATAAGAAATTACTTTATTTCTTCTGCAAAGCAATCATGGGACAAGTGATTCTCGAGAAGTTCTCATTGAACTTTTGATAATATCTGGCTAATACCAAGAATGACCTAATATTAGTGACACTGGTAGGTGTAGGCCAATCCTTTATGGCTTTAATCTTTTTCGGGTCCACAGCTATCCCTGTATCGGAGATAATGTCACCTAGATACTATATCTGCGGTTTGTAAAACCACATTTACTAAACTTAGCATAAAGTTGTTGTTCTCTGAGCACTTGTAGTACTACACAGAGGTGTTCTTCATGTCCTTCTTTATTCTTTTAATAAACTAGTATGTTATCTATAAAGACTAAGACAAACTTATCCAGATACTTACTGAATATGTTGTTCATCATACACATGAATTTTGTGGGTGTATTGGTCAACCCAAATGGCATCACTACAAACTTGTATTTCCCGTACCTTGTATGAAAGGTGGTTTTGTGAATATCCTTGTCACAAATCCATACCTGATGGTATCTGGATCATAGGTCAATCTTTGAAAATATTCTAGCTCCTCCCACTCGACTGAACTAGTCATCGATCCTAGGGAGTGAGTAGTGGTTTTTTATAGTAATTTTGTTCAACTGACGGTAATCGATGCACATCAGCATCATACCATATTTATTCTTTATGAACAATATTGGTACTTCCCAAGGGCACACACTAGGTCGGATATACCATTTCTCTATCAACTACTGCAACTGCAGTTTGAGTTCCACCAACTTAGGTGCACTCATGCAGTAAGGGTATTTGGAGGCAAGAACTAATCCTAAGGTTAGTTTGATGGAAAAGACTAGGTCTCGTTTCGGAGGTAACCCAAGGATTTCCTTGGGAAACACATCCTTGAATTCTTTAAGAATGAATTATTCTTCTATGCATTGTTCCTTATTAGACTCTATGTCTCAGATGTTTACTGCAAACAACTTACAGCCTTTCCTAACAAATTTTCTTTGCTTGTAAAGAGGATATTTGTCTTACAGAAAATTTCTTTGGAATACCGTAAACATGTTGATGTAATTGTAACTTCAGAATGTATTTCACTTGTATCTATTATCTATTGTAACCTGATGTTTATTCTGATATGTTATCATGTTATGTCATGCCCCAATGTTTTGATCAAGTTCCAGGGCACTAGGGTTATTACACTCTCCTACTAGAGGTCATCCTTAGTAGGGTTTTAGTCATGCTAGGATTAGTTTAAATAGAGAGATGGACTCTCTATTTAGCACGCAACACAAACACACTCAAGTGTAGCACATAGTTGAGGAATAAGAAGACACTGGTGCTAGACAAAAAGAAGGTTACTGCTGTCAAGAGAGCATCTTACTGTTTTGTGGTTTTACTTTTTGTGCTGATTCTATCTCTGGGGAAGTTGCGGGGTTTTCTCCATTTATGGTTTCCCTGAGGAAAAACACTGTGTTCATTGTCTCTTTTGTTTGATTGTTGTACTTGTTTTTCTCTTAGTTAAAGATCCTAACATAATGCTAGCTTGAATCTTGAAAAAATAACATGGTATGAGAGCTAACCTGAGAATAAGACACTATGCAGCTACGGGAACTAGGGATTCCTCCTTTGTGGATCTCTCTCCACATATTTTCAGCAAAATTAAGTTGGAATAACTCTCCTCCTTAGGGCGCATCTTTATGTCGAAGCAGAATCGAATTCAAAGGTTTTTCAGTTTTGGACACGACACTACTGCCAAAAATTAGGGATTTTCACAGAAGAGGGATTTCTTAGTGAGCCCAGTCCCGGATTGATCTCCTCCCCAAAATTGAAGTTAGGGATAAATTTCAAGTCATTTGGTTGGATAGAACTCCAGAAAAGCAAAACCCTAATTTGCTCCTGAACAAGCTCTGTAGGATTTCAACTCAAAATTTCGATACGACATATTAACCTGGTAAGATGTAAAATATTTTGTATTTCCATTTGAGGTTCTCAGTTGAGATGTCTCATCATACCAAGCTTGATGAAAATCTTGAGGGAGTTGATAACTTCCGAGCTTGGAATTATAGGATCTCTTTGGTCTTGCAAGAGAATGAGTTGGACTCCTACATCCATGAGGAGGTTCCAGTTGTAGAGGGAGATGAGGCTAAATCCTTCCATAAGAAGAAGTTGATTATGGAAAAGAGAATCATCGCTGATTCTATCAAGGATGATATCATACCACAGGTGTCACCTAAAGCTATGTTTGATTCCCTAACCAAATTGTTTGAAGGGAAGAACATAAACCAGAAGATGACTCTGAGAAACGAATTGAAGAATGTGAATATTCAAAATGAAAAAACAACCCAGTCTTACTTCACAAGAGTTTCTCATATCAAGGAACAACTAGAAGCAGTTGATGAAGAATTGGAAAATGTAGAGATTATGATTACTACCTTAAATGGCCTCCCTAGGTCATGGGATTATTTCATCCAAGGAATCTGTGCTAGAAAGAAGTTAGTCAAGTTCAGCAGACTATGGGAAGAGTGTTCTCAAGAAGAAGCTCGGATAGCAGCTCAAGAAGAAAATATGGGAAGTGAAGATCAAGCTCTCATAGTACTCTCCAAGTTAACCAAAAGAAGATCTCATCACCATAGAGGTAAGTCCTATCACAAAAAGGATTTATCTAGAGTCATATGTTATACATGTGATGAAGCAGGACATTATTCAAAGAATTGTCCTAAGAAACCAAAGCCAACAAAGAAGAGCTACAAAAGAAGACATCATGCTCATGCTTCAGAGGACGATGAAACACCCAAGAAGAGAACCAGATATGAAAGTGAAGATTCTTCAAGAGAGGATGAATATGTTTTGATCTTCTCTGTCACAGAAAACATTACTCATGGAAGCAATGATTGTCTCATAGATAGTTGGGCTTCCAAACATATGACAGGATTCAACGAATCCTTTGGAAGACTGTCAGAACATGAATCACCTCACAAGGTGAAGGTAGGAGATGACTACCAATATCCAATAAAAGGTAGTGGGGAATCTTCCTATAAACTAGACTCTAGAAAGTCTCTAATAATGAAGGAAGTATTGATTGTGCCAGGACTCAAGAAGAAACTCCTCTCCATATCGGCATTAGATGCAAAATGAATGCAGGCTGCATTCATAGATGGTCAAGTCATCATGTGGCCAAAAGAAAAGACTATTGATGATGCAATAGTGATTGGTGAACAAGAAGGAGGTTTGTACAATATAAAGGGTAATCCAAAACAAGACTTGGTCCATGACACAGTAGAGCCAAGTTAACTATGGCATAGAAGGCTTGCAAGTGCATTATAGAGCACTACCTATTGCAAGCAAAGTTGTTGAAGGTCTTCCATAAAACCAAGCAAAACATGATGGGGTCTGCAAAGGACGTGCGAAAGGAAACAATACAAAGAAGACATTTCCAAGCATCGAAAGCAAAGCAAAAGGAATCTTGGAAATCATCCACTCCGATGTATGCGGTCCTTTGTCATAAAACTCACTAAGAGGGTATACATATTACGTTTACTTTATCAATGATTTTTCTAGGAAGACATGGGTTTACTTCATGAAAAACAAAGATGAAGTATTCAGCAAGTTCAAGGAATTAAAATCCTTGATCAAGAATCACATTGAAAAGAAGATTAAGACTTTTCGATCAGAAAATGGTTGGGAATTCACTTCAAATGAATTCAAGGAGCTATGCAAAGAATCAGGGATTAATAGGGAGATGCCCACTCCTTATAATCCACAACAGAATGGGATTATGGAAAGGAAGAATAGAACTATCATGGAAGCTACAAGAGCAATGCTTCATGATCAAGACCTTCCTATGCATATTTGGGTGGAAGCTTCCCGAACAGCGGTGTATGTAGAGAACCGTACTCCACATAGAGTACTCAAGAACAAGACTCCTAAAAAAGTCTTCTCTGGCAAGAAACCAAAAGTTAGCCATGTCAAAATATTCAGCTGTCTAGTGTACATACACATTCCAAAAGAGAAGAGGACTAAATTAGATCCTTCAGGAAAGAAGGGTATATTTGTGGGATACTCTAAAGCTTGAAGGCTTACAAAATATACTTCCCATGATTCAAGAAGATTGACTTCAGTAGGGATGTGACATTTGATGAAGATACAGCTTACAACGAATCCAGAAAGAAACCTGTTGAAGAATTCAAAGAAGTAGAAGCACCCAGAGTTCATGATACAACCATGAACGAAGACGCTCAAGAAGAAGATCGATAATTTGAAGAACCACAAAGACCTATAGACCCACCTTTGGAGAAGAATCCTCATAAGAGGAAACCTGATTGGGTACGAGAACTTATCCAAGGTGTGGAAAGACATGGGGCTCCAGAAGAGAATCACAGAGAAAGAAAGAGAACAAGATCCTACTACGAGTATGTAGCTTTACTATGTGATTTCATTGATAAATAACCTTCCAGTTATGAAGATGCAACATAATGAAAAGAATGGAATGATGCTATGATCAAGGAATACCAATCGATCATGAAGAATGATGTTTGGGATGTTGTCCCAAGACCAGAAGAGAAGTCAGTTGTAACTTCCAAATGGATCTACAAGATCAAGAATGCTGCAAATGGTAGCATTGAGAAATATAAGGCAAGATTTGTGCCTCGCGGTTTCTCTCAGAAAGAAGGAGTAGATTATGAAGAAACCTTTGCACCTGTAGCCAGATACACTTCCATCAGATCAGTACTTGCTCTAGCTGTAGTAATGAAATGGAAGATACACCAGATGGATGTCAAGATTGCTTTCTTGAATGGTGTAGTGGAAGAGGAAGTATATGTGGAACAACCACTCGGTTTTGAGACAAATGATAGGGAGTCTCATGTGTGCATATTGAAGAAATCCCTGTACGGTTTGAAACAGGCACCCAGGACATGGTACGGTGGAATTGATAGCTTTCTATCTAGTTTGGGATTTACCAAGAGTAAAGCAAATTACAACCTTTACTACAAGGTTGAAGGTGGAAACCTAGAGATACTTCTACTATATGTAGATGATTTATTTGTGACAAGTATGGATGGGTTGATTGCTGATACAAAGAGAAATCTTGCTGCTGAGTTTAAAATGAAGGACTTGGGTATGATGCATTATTTTCTAGGTATGGAGGTGTGGTAGAGTGTAGATCGAATCTTCCTTGGACAACAGAATTACGCAGTAGAGATCCTAAAGAGGTTTGGGATGATGGATTGCAAGGGTATGGCCACACCTATGGAATTGAACCTGAAGCTATTGAGTTATGCTTCATTAGATTCGATTGATGCTACAATGTATTGTCAGATGATTGGGTCCTTGATGTACCTGACAAACACAAGACCAAACATTTGCTTTGCTATGAACACCTTGAGCCAGTTCTTAAGAGATACAAGAAATGTTCTCTTGATTGCTGCAAAGCATATTTTGAGGTACCTGAGGGGTACAGTTGATTATGGGCTCAAGTACGATGCGAATTAGAAGAATAAACTCAAGGGTTATGTTGATTCAGATTGGGCAGGAAATGCCATCGATAGGAAGAGAAATTCAGGGTGTTGCTTGAGTATGAGATAAGGTGTGATCTCTTGGTTTAGAAAGAAGCAATCCTATGTGGCACTGAGTATAGCTAAAGTAGAGTATGTCACAACATGTTTAGCTAGTTGTAAGGAAGTATGGCTATAGAAGCTAGTATCTGATTTATTTGATATCCAGATGGATGTTACTTATATACATTGTGACAACCAGAGTTATGTGAAGTTGTCAGAGAATCCGGTGTTTCATGACAAGTCGAAGCATATCGAGATCAAGTATCACTATATCAGGGATATGGTGTAGAGTGGAGCAATCAAGCTCCAGTATGTTGTGACAGAGGAACAGATAGCTGATGTGTTGATGAAGCCATTGGCTAGGGTGAAGTTTGAGTACTTCAGGGAGAAGCTTGGTGTTCTATAGATAGAGGTTTTCTCCAAGGGAAAGTGATGAGTCCCATAGCCATTCTAACAAGAAGGTCAGATGTAAGGGCTGAGCCATTCTATCATGGTGATAGGATTGGTTCCTTCCATGTTATATATGAGTGCTGAGATCCATACCCATTTTGATGAGCAGGTCATATGTAAAGCCTCAGCCATTCTATCATGTCTATAGGATTAAATTCCTCCCATGTCACATGTGAGTGCTGGCCATTCTGACAAGTAGGCCAAATGTAAGGGCTACAACCATTCTAATGAGTAGGTCATATGTAAGGGCTATGCCATTCTATCATGGCTAAAGGATTAAGTTCCTCCCATGTCAGATGTGAGTGCTGGCCATTCTGACAAGTAGGTCAGATGTAATGGCTACCACCATTCTGATGAGTACGTTAGATATAAGGGCTATTCCATTATGTCATGGCTAAAGGATTAAGTTCCTCCCATGTCAGATGTGAGTGCTAGCCATTATGATGAGTAGGTAAGATGTAAGGGATACCACCATTCTGACAAGCAGGTTATATGTAAGGGCTACACCATTCTATCATCGATAAAGGATTGGGTTCCTCCCATGTCAGATGTGAGAGCTGGCCATTCTGACGAGAGGTCAAAAGTAAGGGCTACCAAAGACCTACGAGGAGGTAGGCATACACCTAGCATGAAAGAAGGATGGCTCTGTAGAACTTTCTATGATGAGAAGAACCATGAGACATCACATATGATGATGACGAGATGAGATCCAGATCAAGCTATGATACAAATCCAGTCATGATGACTCTAAGAGATCTAGATCAAGTGATGATCCAAATATAGCAATGATGATCCAGATTTGGTCCAGTGATGATGATCAAGATCAAGTTATGATATAGATCCAGTCCAGTGATGATGATTCAGATCGAGTGATTATCTAGATCCAGCGATGATGATCTAGATTGAGTGATGTTCCAGATCCAGTGATGATGTCCAATTATGATGATCCAAATTGAGTAATGATCTAGATCCAGTGATGATGATCCAGATCCAAGGATGATCCATATAAAGAAAAGAAGATGGCATGAAGATAAATATGACTTGAAGAAAAATATGACTTAGAGATGTAGATGAAAAGAATATCCAGAGAAGAAGACTAGTAATAAAAATTATGTCGAGAGAATACCTTCCTAGTTAAGAGGGAGTGTTGATGTAATTGTAACTTCAGAATGTATTTCACTTGTATTTCTTATCTATTGTAACCCGATGTCTATTCTGGGATGTTATCATATTATGTCATGCCCTAATGTTTTGATCGGGAGAATCAATAATGTAAACAAGTCATTTCAAGTCATTGTGGGTAACCCTCCTATTGCCTAAGGGTTAAAGTCCCCACAGTTCCAGGGCACTAGGGTTATTAGACTCTCCTAGTAGAGGTCGGCCCTAGTAGGGTTTTAGTCATGCTGAGATTAGTATAAATAGAGAGATAGAATCTCTATTTAGAGCACAACAAAAACACACTCAAGTGTGGCACATAGTTGAGGAAGAAGAAGAAACTGGGGCTAGACAAGAAGAAGGTTACTGCTATCGGGAGAGCATCTTACTATTTTGTTGTTTTACCTTTTGTGTCGATTCTATCTCTAAGAAAGTTCCATGGTTTTCTCCATTTATGGTTTCCTCGAGGAAAAACACTGTGTTCATTGTCTCTTCTGTTTGATTGTTGTACTTGTTGTTCTCTCAGATAAAAATCCTAACATAATGCTAGCTTGAATGTTGGAAAACTAATAGAACCTTCACTTGTTTCCCTAGGCTATCAGTACACAAGATAGAATTGTGCAAATAATCAAGCATGACATGGTTTTGTTCCAGCCAGTCCATGCTGAGAAGTACATTATACTATCCTAAAGGTAGGATGTTAAAGTTTACTTTCGTAAGAAAACCATTCAGGTTTACCACACATTTTTTAACAATTTCTGAAACTTTTCGTTTCATAACGGTGGCTAACTTTACCATCCAAGGTTTATCATGCTTAACTTTTCCTTGTTTCCATATATCAACAATTTTAGGTGAACATAGCTCCGGTAAGCACCGAGATCAATAAGTATTGAAATAGAAGCATTCAAGATCTTACCTTCTATATCAATGATCATAGCTTGATGATCTTCCTGTCGACCATCCAATGTTACATAGATCTAGTGTTTTCCAGCTATGTCCTCGATATTTTGTTCTTCTTGTAAGTTGTACAACAACCCACAAATCTTGTTCTTACAATCTTGGCCATAATGAGGCCTACCGCATTTCGATCACTTGATCTATAGCAGGGTCACATTGGCTCCATTTGCTACTAGTTTGTTTACATTAGTAGCTGATACATGAGGCTTTGTACCATATCTATTAAAATTCTTGTTCACTTGAAAGCTGTTATTCTTCTTTCTGTATGGTTCTGGGTTGGACCAAGGTTTGCGGTTATCATAGAAGTTCTTAGACTTGTCTCAATTTTGGTTCAGGTTCTCCCATCTTAGTTTTCCATGCTCATAATAGAGCCTGGCTTTGTCCAGCGTGGTATCTAAAGTATTAGGCATGTGAAATTCAATCATGTCCCAAAAAATGGCAGGAAGACATGCTCGAAAATGATGGATATTTACTTTTTCTTATTTGATGTACGATACATAATGCAACAAATCAATAAATCTGTTAATAACTGCATCCATAGTCATGTATCCCATGCATAGTTTGTGAAACTCTTTAACTTTTAGGTCAAAGAACGTTTTCGACATGTATTTTTCTTGGAAAATATTTCGAAAAGTATACCAGCGTATTTCCCACAGCTCATCTTTCTTGGTCTATTTTAAATCCCTCCAACATCTTGTTGACTTACCATTTAAGTTATAGATGGAAAGCCTAGCCTTCATCTCACTTGAATAGTAATGAAACTAGAAATACCTACGCATGCCCACCAACCATTCTTCATCCTTATCCCCAGTGTTTACTTCACCTTCATAGTTTGGGGTTCTTATTTTTTGAAACTCCCCCTGAATACTGTCATTGGTTCTTTGCTTCTTTATTTGGGGAGAAAGAGAGTCATCACTAGAAGGATTGTGATGGTCTCCTTTAGTTACTTTAGGGGTACATTCTTTTTTCTTCTATTCTCTTTTGGATCTATTGGTGGACTGAGTAGGTTTACCTTGCGGGTTTCCTCCTGTCATATTTCTTAGTAAGGCTTCATTTATAGCTTGCTACTCCCTCCTTTTGTTCAGGTTGTCTTCTCTAAAACTTTTCAATTCAGCTAAAAGAATGTGTATAGTTTTCAAAACATCAAAGTTTAGATCTACCACTAGCTCTGCTTCCGGAGTGGTGTTGGTCATCTTTCCTTGTTGACTATTTTCTTCCTCAGTATTCATAAACTGAAGAGTGCTGTAAAAATTCCTATAACTACAAAATATTTTAATAACAAGAAAAATTTAGGTTCAAAAACCAAAATTTAATATTATACTTTATTTTCTTTCGATGATATCTTGGTGCGCCCATAGGTCTCTTAGTATTGAAACTAGGCTCTGATATCACTTGTAATGTCCCCAAAAATTGAAAATAAAATAAAATTATATGCTAGCAAAAAATACCTAGACGAAATAGTATTCACTCACAGAACTATATCTTTCACTTCATGTACCATTGTTTATTAGTAATCTATCCTTACATTTTTTCTTTTGCTTTCAATCATTATTTTTAATGTATTTTATTTACGTTATCGTACTATTTTTTACTGCTTAGTATTATGTTTATACTTTTAATGCTTATGTGTTGTCACTGGATTTAAATGCTTCATCCTTTCTGCATAGTCACACTTATTAATTATAAAGTCATAACATAACTTTGTTTGTGGAAACAAACTAGGAGGAATGGAGCGACTCGTTCTCCCATGACGGTTTGAGAAGTAAAAGTGTTTACTTATTCATAGGATTACTTAGTTTTCTGAACTAAGGAACCTATTTTAGTTCATATACAGTTCACTTTGCAACGGAGTATGGTTCAAAAGTACTGTAAGACTTAATCATAAAGAATCCTACTATTGGTTGTCTTTGGTTCTCTGCCAACTCATAATTATAACCAGGTAAAACTGCTATTCTTTTCAATTTAGTTCTTACTGCTAAATTTCCTGTATATTACTTATACTTCATTATGGTATTGTAATTTTCCATTTTACATATTAGTATTAACTTCGTTCTATGTTTGTTTATGAAATCTATTTATCTTCCCTATGTGTCTCGTACTCCAGGTTATTATCCTGGCCTAAGGACAAACCATTGATTTTTATTAGGGTTAAATATTTAACATGGAATATTACATATGCCATGTTCACTAAGCGTAATCGTAGGGCTTAATTTTATTATATTAATTTATGGCTTAATGCCTAAGTTTTACATGTTATGTTTAATGTATAAGTCTTGTGGCTTGTCTTGAGACTAGCGCAGACCAAGTCTGGTCTATGCACTAAACCTTAACATTTCAATATATTAAGCCTTCGTATAATATAAATGTGGTAATGATTTACCTTGTGATATGATTAGGGTGACGATGTAACATATGGTTTGGAGCTTATATGATGGGGTTTAATGATTACATGGTGGGTGGAGATTATACCCGAAATGACGTTACCAAACTATAGCTTAGTGGGCATTGGACTTGGTGGTGTGAACTAGTTGGTGCCATTAATGCATCTTGGTTTTCATGGCATCCTACCCTGAGGTTTGGCTTACGATGATTTGGTCATTTCATTTATCATTTGGGGTTTTTCTTGGCTCTGTGGAGAGGTTAATGGAGGTGACCTCCATGGCCATGAAGGTAAGGGGCTTCAAAGTATTTCAATGGTTTGGAATTTATGTATTTAAATGTTGTCATACTTCTCACATGGTTTATGGATGGTTGTAGTTGCTGGGTTCTATGGAGAGTATCATGGTTAAAAGCTCATCGCTGGTTCCTATGTGATGCAAATGGTGTAAGGTAAGCCTTCCAACAAGCCAATGCTTGTTATCTCTTGGCTTGACTGTGTAATGTCTTCATTGTTTGGTTTTGGGGTTTCACTGTGTTGATTTGAATTTTACTTCGGGGTTGTAGAGAAATAGACTTGGGTTTTAAAAGTATTAAGGATCTTAAGCCATGGAGTGATTTTTTAAGCCATTCGGCTCTGTGTATGCATTTATGTTTGGGTTTGTAAATCATATGGATTTGGGATTTGGAGCCATGGGCTGCACTGTTAATTGCAATGGCGGCATAGTGCATTGGCATTCCTGTGTGGACATCATTTTGGCCTTTAAAGGGATTGTGTGGAGAGATGGCGATGCTAGAAATAGTATGCAATGTAAATACTCTGCGTTTTAAATTAAATGACGATCGTTATTTTTCTTACTGTGTGGAATTTGTATTCTACGTTAAGATTTTATTAGCAGGATTTTATGAATAGGCATATGCCTTCATTGTGGTCTGTGTGTGGATTGTTTATAAGATGTTGTAATGGTGAACAACATGGGTTGAAGACCAAACCTCAAATGGCTTGAGCCTTTCCTATCATGGCTACGACACTCCTTGGTGTATTTTATTTACTATTTATATTTTATTGATTAGTTTATGGGATAAATCCTTAACAGAGTAGTTTCGGGTAGACTGAATAAATTTCAAGTAGATGGAATCTTGTTACAAAAAACTGCAGGTCATGACAAAAATGCAACGTGCAAAAAATCAGGAAAGATAAAAAAAGATCAGAATAGAAAGGACGAAGAAAGAAAAGATGACCCAAGAGAGGAAGGGAGATGTTAAAAGACAAGAACACTGAGGACGGTGTTATTTTTAAGGGGGAAAGGATGTAATACCCCTCTTGTATGCCCTAAGTATTTTGTAATTATTAATGTTTATGGTATGTTTTTTTTAGTGACGAACTCAAGGCCAAGGCCCCACCAGTAAAAACTAGTGAGTTAGGTGATTTCTTCCCTAAATTTGAAGGCTTAGGAGAACTAAAAAACATTGGCGCAATTCAAAAAAAACTAGAAACTAATCCACTAACGAAAGGGTAAAAAATGAGGGAAACCTTGGAGGTCAAGTAAAGGTAATTGGGCATCATCACGGTGTTGACAAGGGAACTGGCTGCCATCCTCACCTTCGACCTTAAGTCACTTATTAGACACTGGTAATTTTTTCATGTGCTTGATGGGTAATTTACTAATTATAGACATACAAGCCTAGGGCTTGAACATGAGGCAATTATCGCATGAAACACACTCTAATAGCCTAAGAGTAACTACAACTTATACCAATAGGTCATAAAGAGGTTTTATGAGAAATAGAAAACCTTCACCACAATGAAGTTACTTCCACCTCACATTAATCAAAGGTATTGGGAGGAAGAGGACATATATATTATATATAAAAGCATGATATATATAATAGCAGAAATATATATATGAAAGGAATTTCATATATAATAAGGGAGCATTATATAGTGAAGGCATCATATAGTAAAAGAAATTTTACATATATATATATATATATATATATTGGAATTTATATAACTAAATCTATATTATATATATATATATATATATATATATTGGAATTTATATAACTAAATCTATATTATATATATATATATATATATATATATATATATATAACGATGATACCCATCTTAATTGACTATTGAATTTACCTTAAGTAATACGCCTGATTGTGGAACTGTTATCTGATTTATAGCCATTAATTTTGGAGGCATCATTTAAATCCCTTGATTAATATTAACTATTTGAGATATGTTGAAAATGGAGGCTTTAATTACCCTGAATTATAGTCACTGATTGTGGAGGCATTATGGGGGATGCATAAACATTGATTATGGAGGAGTTAGGGATTCACAAGTATATATTTTCTAGATCTTGGGGGAAGAAAGGGGATCTCGGCATGTGATAGAAGTGATCTTCGTGTGGGATGAGTAGAGAGTTCTGCTGAAAGGAGAATTTGATCTCTGCACTCTCCTGGGAAATGATTTCCTAGTTCTTCTCTTTATTTATTTTAAATTAAATATTTCAATGTTTGAGGAGAGGGATCTATGCATTTTGGGTAGAGAAAAATCTCTGCATTTTTATTCAAAGGGGGCTATGCGTTTTTAAAGGGACATTTCCATCCAGTGGAAGTGGATTGGAATTTTTGAAGGGAACTATGATTGCTGGTCTCTGCTATGTTGCAACATTAAAACCCTAAGTGTGTTGGTAAATGATCTGAACTTGGTAACTTGTTCCAAGGAATATGCATGGTTTTGGGGTATGTTTATCCTTCCTGTTCATTTGAATAGTTGTACTTTATCCAGTGAATAACCGTGGTAGATATAATTGTATGGGTCGTGACTCTAGTGGCGGGGAATGGTGAAAATGATATATATATATATACATATCAAAGGATTGGGATCGAAATGTTACTACCTTTGCTTTGGTTATATAGATATGGATTTACTGTAGGTGTAGAGATGAGGATGACTTAGAATGTATTTTTATTGATAAAAGAATATGTATATATTCAAAGATTTGCAACCTCTAATTACATGTGGTTGCATTGCTAAATGAAACTAAAAGGTAGGAAACATGATCTTTATCTAGCTGCATTTGATTGATAAAAGTTTATGTATATTCATAGATCCATATTTGTTACCTTGTTGGAACTAGCCAACAAACCAGAACCATAGGATTCAAGCTCTACAGTTTAAACCGTAAAGTATATTTATACACCTTTACCTGGGATTTTTCTTTAGAGATGTGATTTAAAAATGATTTAAAATCGCTGTGGGTTTTGTGATTTTGTGTTGGGTTTTGAAACTTTTGGGTTTAACGTGGATTGTCAGGGAGATGTGATTTGCAAAATGATGTAGGTCATTGTGTGTAATTTGATTATGTTTTTGAAACTGTCTGAATTAGCTTGGATTGCCTGGGAGATGCTATTTGCAAAAGAATGTAAATCGATGTGTTTTGGGTTTTTGCAACTATCGAGTTTACCTTGGATTTCCTGGGAGATGCGATTTGCAAAAGGATGTAAAATTGCTGTGTGTAATGTAACTGTTGGGTTGCCTTGGGTTTCCTGGGAATTGCGATTTGAAAAAAGATGTAAAATCCTTGAGTATATTGTGTTTTGTTTTTAGTTTTCATTTGACATTTTACCTTGGATTTAACCTGAGATGCAATTTTCCAAAGGAGTGAGATAGCTGAATATAAGGTACCTACATTTTGATTTTTCATTTGTCATGCTTCACTCGAATTTTTGGATGGTGAGCGCAGCTCCATCGTTTTCATTTCACTTATGAATGTGTAGACATTTGTATGGATGGCGAATTGGCCTATGTGGACTCATAAAACTGACCTCTATATTACTTATAGATGGAAAGACTACAGTTTTGAATGATATCCCTTACAAGTGTTTGGTTTTTGTAGATTGGTGATTTTGTTTTTTCCTTGAACTTATGGATGATGAGTGCAACTCCATCATTTTACTTTTACAAACATATCTTAAGGGCATGAGAAATATATCTTTGTTTGGTATTCCATTAATAATAATTAACAAGATAAGAAAGAGTTGGCTCTATCCTTGGAAACCCATTTCGTAATATCATAGGGCCAACAATAATATAATTATGTGCAAATATTTATTTTGTTAGTAAGCATTACATCCTTATAAAAGTATTTTGTTTAATATTATATTAGGGTTTATGAAAATATACTCCATAAGGAAAACCCCATATATCCTACACTTGTTAAAAAGGAGTTGTTAGATTTTTATCAATTTAGACAGTATTATCTTAGGATATTATCTGAGAGAATAACATGCACATCAATCAATCATAAGAGACAATAGACACAAAGATTTTTCTCAGGGAAACCATAAAGGACAAAACCCTGCAACTTCCTCAGCTATAGAATAGCCACCAATCTTAGCAATAAAACCCAAAGAGAGTAAGATTATATTCGACAGTTGTTCTCTCTCTCTTATCCCAGCTTCTTCTCTCTCACTCATGTGCTATAACTCAGTGTGAGTGATGGGGTGATAAATAGAGAGGCTCACTTTCTATTTATACTAATTCCCAACTTGAAAATAAATTAGCAGGGCCGACTTCTCTAGGAGAGTCTAATAACCCTAGTGCCCCAAAACTGTGGGGACTTTGACCCTTCAACAATAAGGAGGGTTACCATCTATGACTTTACATGACTTGTTTACATTATTAATTCTTCCTATAGGAACATCGAGGTATGCCATGACTCAATAACATTACAAATACTTCTTGATAGGAACATCGGGTGACAATACATAAAATATACAATTGAATACATTCTGAAGCTACAAATACATAAACACTCCCTCTTAACTAGGAAGGTATTCTATTGAAACAATTCGTTGATACAAGTCTTCTTCTTTGGATCGAATTTGGATCATCATCAACGCTGGATCATCACTGGATCATCATCGAAACTTGATTATCACTGGATCATCATCAAAGTTGGATCATCATTGGATCATCATCAAAACTGGATCATCATTGGATTATAATCAAAGCTGGATCATCACTGGATCATCATCATCACTACTTCCTCTATCTCGATCAGCTGGTGGTATCTCTCAATTCTACTTGTCATAGGAAGTTCTATAGAGCTAACCCTTTTTCTTACTGGTTATAGGCCTAGCCTATAGGCAGGTCTTCTTCAGTGCTTATATTTGACCCTAGTCAGAAAGGCACACCCAACAGTTACATCTGACCATGAGAGGAACACAACCATCATGATGTTAGAAAGGCACACCCAACACTCACACCCGACCCAGTCAAAAAGTCCTAGCACTCACATCTGACCATGGGAGGCCCAGCCTGCCACCATGTCAGAAAGGATCATCCAACACTTACATCTAACGCAGTCAGAAAGACCTAGCACTCACATCTGACCATGAGAGGCCTAACTTACCACCATGTCAAAAAGGATAAACACTTATATTTGACAATAGGAGGCCTAGCCTACCACCATGTTGGAAAGGCTCAAAACTTATATCTGACCCAGTTAGAAAGGCTCTGCACTTACATCTGACCCAATAAAAAATTCTCTACACCTACATATGACCATGGGAGGCCTAGCCTACCACCATGTCAGAATGGCTCTACACTTATATATGACCATGGGAGGCCTAGCCTGTCAACATGTCAGAATGGATCTACACATACATTTGACCATCGGAGGCCCAACCTGACACCATGTCAGAAGGGATCCTAGAATTATATCAAACCATGGAAGGAACCAATCCTACCATGTCAAAAAGGCTCTCAGACTCATCACCTCCCCTTGGATGGAACCTCGATCTAGAGAACACCAAGCTTCTCCCTGAAGTACTAAGACTTCACTCTGGCCAATGACTTGGTCAATAGATCAGCTATTTCTTCATTCGTTGCAATATACTAGAGCTTCACTGCTCCTATCTGCACCATATCCTTGATATAGTGATATTTGATCTCGATATGCTTAGACTTGTCATGGAACAACGAGTTCTACAACAACTTCACACAACTATGGTTGTCGCAATATATACAAGTAGCGTACAACTGGAGATCAAATAAGTCAGATAGTAGCTTCCTCAACCACAGTGCCTTACAACTAGCCAAACAAGCTACGACATACTCTCTGTTATAACTAGATCTTGTTCTTAGTTTATTTTTTCTTTTTGTCCTAATTTTCAACCGTTGGTTTAAAATGATTTTATATTTCATGTTGATTTTAAGAATTTTTGGCAATCAATAATTTTGGTTGGATTTAATGCTTTTAATGTTTGAATCATTTCATTATTTTAGTTTTAAGGCTTGTCTTTTGGGCTTATTAGTTAATATGTACATCTTTAAGCTTTCAAAAACTTATAATAAAAGTTCATTCCAAGTTTTGATTTATAATCTAACTCTCATTTTTTAGTCCTTTGTCAAATATTTTCATGAGGAGATTCGTGTAGCAGCTATGTTTTTCCTATTTTTGTCATTGTCATTGGGAGCAGATTACGATGAGGTCAAAATAAATTCAGAAAAACCAAAAGATGTTTTTGTCCACAACAATTTTGCAACATCTGTTATCGTTTGAGAGATTCGAATTCATCTTTGTGGCCTATTTTCAGGGTTTGAATTATTTAATAATTTTCTGTTTTAGTCACAACTTTGAAGAACATATTTCGATCAATTGAAGAGGAATTTTGAAAAACCAAGAGAGGTTTTTGTTCATAACATACTGATTAAAAAAACCTCTCTCAGTTTTTACACAGGTGTTTCGGATCGAGAGATATGAAGGATTATTGGAGACCCAAATTGCTAGAAATTCATCAAATTTCCCCAAATCTGATTTGCTATTTTTGGGTTAACTATCTTTAAAGATTCTGAGTTATCATGTAACTAATTGATGTAACTGTTTCAAATTTTGACCTAGAAGGTAGTTATGGAACTAATTTACTTTTGTAATGATAAAAGGAAGACAAACATACAGTTTTGAGGGGGGGATTTTTCACTCAAGGAGAGGCTTTGGAGCTTTGATTTCTCAAGCTAGCACTTATAGCTCTTATGTAAGTGGATGACTGTTATTGATTATATATAAACTGATAACCATTTTACCTGTCATGCTTTTTCATTTCTGATCTGTTTGATTGCTCAATCTACAATTTTATTTCTTGTTTAAGATTTATTCATGTAAATGCTTGTAGCCTGTGGGTGGAATTAGTATTTCATGTGTAATGCTTATGGCTTATTGGGATGTGTTTGATACTCAGTTTATCCAATTTGCATGATTCAGTTCCATATTAGTTTGTGGATTTTTATTTCCTCCTTGATTGATGAAGTTTTCAACCAAAACCATAAAAACCTATTTTATTTAATTTTACTTTTGAGATTGTGTTGGCTTGTTCTTCTGGTAGTCTAAGAACAATTTCTGGCACAAACATCTTTGGCGCCGTTGCTGGGGACGAACCTAAAGTATATCTTCCCTGGGATATTATTATTCTTCTAATTTTAAGAGGTGAGCAAAGTTAGAAAATCTTTTAGACTACAAGTTTTCACCGGTGACTCCATGATTAAAGATTCCACTGCAAGGAGAATTTGTTGACAGAAAAATGAAGAAGCCAAATGGAAAGACTGGATATCAGCTTGTTACTTTACTCCATGAGGTTTTGTTCTTATTCATCAGTTCTTTCCTATCTTTCCCATTGCATGTCAAAAGAATTATTTTTTGTTTTGTCTATTCCGATGATCATAAACCTTCAAGTACATATCTCACTTTGGAAGAAGAAAATCTGCATTCTTCTTGTGTTATTGATGTTGATCCTATTCCTTCATTTGAAATACATGTTCAGCATGATATAAATATACCCATATCTCTTGAAGCTGATTATTCTGGTCATCTTGTAGAGAATAAAGCTGATCTATTACATTCTACCATCATTGCTGAAACTTCCGAACAGCTGGTTGAACCTCATTTTCAACTCACAGATTTTCAGTCCAGACTCAGACAGGTTATGTTTAAACCTCTTAGGCTGCCATATCTCTTACATCCTTACCCTTCCTACTTTGTTGAATATCTTCCCCATTTTACTGGAAAAGACCATATTACAGCAGAGAAGCATTTAGAATCTTTTCATAATTTCATTGATAATTTTGAAATCATGCATGAGGATGTTGTCATGAGGTTATTTTCGAAGTCCTTTGCTGGAGATGTTGGGTTTTGGTTCCGAAATTTAAAACATGATTCAATTGGATCATGGAAAGAGTTACATGGTGTCTTTTTGAAGAATTGGGGTAAGAATAAATCTTATGATCAATTTCTTTCTGAATTTTATAGTTTGAAAAGGGAAAATGATGAGCCAATTACAAAATTTAATTGGAGATTTCAAAGTTTTTATATCAGTATGCCTATGGAGATGAGACCTTCGGAAAAACTTGCTATGGTATATTATGTTATGGCTCAACATTCAGATCTTGTCTTTTTCCTGTTAGAAAGAAAATCATCATCTTTAAGACAATTGTTTGAGGATGCAAAAGGAGTGGAGGAGAACATCCGAGCTTTCAAACTGCTTCGAGATCAGGTTCATGTTGAATATATACAAGCTTATGAACATGAAGAAGAACATAGGTATCATTAATATTTAACATAGTTTTCTTCATCATTTCAGATTTTCATATGAACAACGATATAAATGATGCTTTTGTTGATTCTTCATATCAGTTTGCTGACTTTTTCGATGATAACATACTTTTAGTGGATTATAGTAGAAATTTCTTAGTTCCTACTATGAGATTATCATGTTATGAAGAAGAAGTTGCTGCTCTTCAACCTCTTACTATTGATATAATAAATAAGTTGCCATTCTTGACTTATGGTCACTTTCAGAATTTTATTTGTTCAAGTTTTGATCAAGGGTTTTATTTAAAGGTCAAGAAGCAGTTTGAAAAGCCCTTGGTTTCCATTCTTGATCCAAAGTTTAAAAAGAACAGAAATAGAGAGGAAGAGAATGCTTCACTTTATGATGAATATAATGAAAACATTGAAGTTCTAAATAAGAAATTTTATGATCCCGTGGCTTCTTGGATGGAGTTGTATTTTTCAAAGGTTTCTAATGCTCCATATTTTGGCATACTTCCTATTTCCAGTCATAAGTATCAGCTACCTGCAGACTCTTTATTGCATTTATCACATCTTTTGTGGGTTATCTCAAACAGTAGCATGCATGAAATTATGATTCACAGTCAAATGGTTTCTTGGCTTCACTGGAAGTATGATTACACTTGATTGGGTTGTTTCCTCCGATTAGAAGTAGGAGTAAATAGCAGAATAAGCTCACTATACAAGCATGCAAATTCTGTTTAGTATGCTGGTTTGTAGCAGTATTTTTTAATTTCAGAGGTATGTGTTCAGAGTTTGACAAAGTTCCAGAGATTTGGTAAATGACTCCATCAACCAATGAATAAGGCACAAGGTCTACAGGTTCTTGAAGCCTCACAAGGAGCACTTCATCCCGCAACAAGAGACAGATGTTATAACTAGATCTTGTTCTTAGTTTATTTGTTCTTTTTGTCCTAATTTTCAACTGTTGGTTTAAAATGATTTTATATTTCATGTTGATTTTAAGAATTTTTGATAATCAATAATTTTGGTTGGATTTAATGCTTTTAATGGTTGAATGATTTCATTATTTTAGTTTTAAGGTTTGTCTTTTGGGATTATTAGTTAATATGTACATCTTTAAGCTTTCAAAAACTTATAATAAAAGTTCATTCCAAGTTTTGATTTATAATCTAACTCTCATTTTTTAGTCATTTGTCAAATATGTTCATGAGGAGATTCCTGTAGCAGCTCCGTTTTTCCTTTTTTTGTCATTTTCATTGGGAGCAGATTACGATGAGGTGAAATTGAATTCAGGAAAAAAAAGAGGTTTTTTTCCATAACAGACTCATTCACAAAAACCTCTCTTAGTTTTTCAACATATGTTATCCTTTGAGAGATTCGAATTCAACTTTGTGGCCTATTTTCAGGGTTTGAATTATTTAATAATTTTATGTTTTAGTCACAAATTGGAAGAACATATTTCGATCAATTGAAGAGGAATTTTGAAAAACCAAGAGAGGTTTTTGTTCATAACATTCTCGTTTAAAAAAACCTCTCTCATGTTTTACAAAAGTGTTTCTGATCGAGAGATATGAAGGAATATGGGAGACCCAAATTGCCAGAAATTCACCAAATTTCCCCAAATCCGATTTGCTATTTTTGGGTTAATTATCTTTAAAGATTCTGAGTTATCATGTAACTAATTGATGTAACTGTTTCAAATTTCGACCTAGAAGGTAGTTATGGAACTACTTTACTTTTGTAATGATAAAAGGAAGACAAACATACACTTTTGAGGGGAGGATTTTTCACTCAAGGAGAGGCTTTGGAGCTTTGATTTCTCAAGCTAGCACTTATAACTCTTATGTAAGTGGATGACTGTTATTGATTATATATAAATTGATAAGCAATTTTACCTGTCATGCATTTTCATTTCTGATCTGTTTGATTGCTTAGTCTACAATTTCATTTCTTGTTTAAGTTTTATTCATGTAAATGCTTCTAGCCTGTGGGTGGAATGTATTTCATGTGTAATGTTTATGGCTTACGGTGATGTGTTTGATCCTCAGTTTATCCAATTTGCATGATTCAACTCTGTATTAGTTTGTAGATGTTTATTTCCTCCTTGATTGATGAAGTTTTCAACCAAAACCATAAAAAAATTTTTATTTAATTTTACTTTTGAGATTGTGTTGGCTTGTTCTTCTAGTAGTCTAAGAACAATTTCTGGCACAAACACTCTCCTTCAGCTGTACTTAGTGCCATGCAAGACTGCTTCCTACATTATAGGAAATTAAACTCAAAATGGACCTCCTAAGGAAAATTAATAAAATAATAGTTAAAATAATAAAATAATATTTATTAATTTTGGAGGAAGAAAAGAAAAAATTGCTACTTTGTTCGTATTTTCGACATATCTCCTGATGTTTTTACTCATTTTTTTATCAGGAGAGCTTGTTGGATATGGAATTAAATACTGCATCCAACAAGTACCCACTCAACATACTTTTGATGGGCCCCGCCACCCCAAAAACAAGAAATACCTGAAAAAACATGATGATGACATAATCATCATGTTTTTTCAGGTATTTCTTGTTTTTGGGGTGGTGGGGCCTGTCAAAACTATGCCGAGTGGGTACTCGTTGGATGTGGAATTTAATTCCAGATCCAATGAGTTCTCCTGGTCAAAAATTGAGTAAAAACAGAGGGAGATATGTCGAAAATACGAACAAAAAAAGTAGTTTTTTTTTTTATGATACCTATCCCTAAATTTATATTAAAAAATTGTTTAAGAGGTGCTCCCTATGGAAATTGAACCCAGTGATAGAACAATTTTACTCATAAGAATTATCAATTGAAATTGCAAAATCACTCACAAAAGAGACTGAAAATGGCGCTGAACACTAAACTGTATTAACTCAGTGTACAATAGCCAACCCTGTAACATAATAGGTTGCTACATTAAATAATTATAGAAGGGATTCGAATGCATGAGGAGGCAATTCGAATCTAGTCAAAAGCAGGCTTACTAAAATTAAGTAATTCCCCCATAGGTGCATAAAGTAGTTTCCAAATCAGTCATGGAGCTCATGAATTGGCAAAAGAACTTAGGCAAGCTAAAGAGTGATGGAATGACAACTCATACATGCTTTTCATAGGAGAAAAGAGTGGAGGATGTGGAGGAAAAAAAACTAGTTCACCTCACCTAGTCAATCTTTCCCAATTGCCTTAAAGCACTGAAAAAGCAGGCAATAAAGCAGAAAAAGCATAAGGGCACCTAGGAGGCCAGGAATAAAGTAGAATTGATTCCTTGAGGTTTCCCAAGCATTACATGAGTCAAAATAGACAATTTTGACCACTATGGATAGGTAAATGACAACTTGCATAAGGTGGAATCATGAGACTAGGAAAATAAGACAAAAATGATTAATTTAATGTCTAAGGTAGCTAAATATGGGTTGATTATTCCAACAACCCCCCCTTAAGCTTGAATTATGGGTAATATATCAGAAAATTATAGGGCCTAGCAACAATTCTTAGTCACCCTTTACATACGGCATGTCCATACAACCAAGGAAAGAGGCAAAAACCACATGGAAAAATCCTCCCTTAAACATGGACTGTAAAACAAAATTTGGAAATCTTCTCTTGACTCATGCTTCACAGCATGATCAGAAATCCCCAACAGTGATTAGAGATTGCTGATGGTCTTCTCACAAAATGCTTTGGTGAAGATATCAGCTACTTGTTCTGAAGATGAACAGAAGAGTAGGTGAATGGTGCCATCATGCACAAGATCTCTGATGTAGTGCATATGGATCTCAATGTGTTTGGTTCTCTGCTTCTGAACTGGATCATTGCATATTCAAATGGTACTCTAGTTATCATAGTAGATGGTAGTTGAGTACTTTGATTCAAAGCCACACTCTCCAAGTAACCCCTGCAACCATAAACATTTAGTTGTTGCATTAACAACTCCTCTGTACTCTGCTTCTATAGATGACAGTGCAATGGCACTTTGTTTCTTGCTTGACCAGCTGATTGGCCCTTTCGCAAGCATGCACACATATCCTAATGTGGACTTTATGTCTGTGCTATCACCTGCCCAATCACTGTCAGTAAATCCAATCAAATCAAGATCATATTTTGCTTTATAGAAGATCCAATGTGTCTTTGTTCCTTGAACAAAGTTAAGGATCCTTTTGGATGCTTTCCAATGGATCACATGAGGCTGATCCATGTATATAGAAGCCACACTTAATGCATAAGAAATATCTGGTCTAGTATTTGTAAGATACAACAAACATCTAATCAATTGCCTATACAGTGTATTGTTTACCATAGGTGAAGAATCAGCTTCTTCTAGCTTCACTACTGAAAGGAAAGGAGTCTTGCTTGGTTTATAGTCCTTCATTTTGAATTTTTTAAGCAAGTCCAAGGCATACTTGGACTGGTGTACGTTGATTCCAGCTTTGGTTTGAGCAATCTCAAGCCCCAAGAATTGGCTTAAGAGTCCCAAGTCTGTCATGGAGAAGGCTTGGTTGATTGCACCCTTCAAGGAAGCAATCTCATCCTTTGACCTTCCTGTAATGAGAAGGTCATCAACATATAACACAATGATCATTAATGAACCATTAATTAACTTCAAATAGACATTTGGATCTGATTTGCACCGAACAAAATTCAGTGATAGCAAGAAGCTATCAATCTTAGCATACCAAGCCATGGGGGCTTGCTTTAGCCCATATAATGACTTTCTCAACCTGCACACAAGAGACGGGTTAGTAGAAAATCCTTGAGGCTTATGCATGTATATATCTTTAGTGAGATCTCCATTCTGGAAGGCACACTTTACATCCATGTGATCTACCTCCCATCGCTTTGAAGCTGCAATGGATAAGGCTATCCTGATGGAGTCCATCTTTTCCACTGGTGCAGAGGTCTCATTCTAATATATGCCATGAACCTGTGAGTAGCCCTTATCTACCAATCTCACCTTGTACTTCATAGGTGAACCGTCAGCAGAAAATTTGGTCTTGTACACCCACTTACACTGAACTAGCTTCCTCCCTGGGGGAAGATCCACTAGCTCCCAAGTGTTGCTCTTCTGGAGTGAGCTGAACTCTTCCTTCATGGCTGCTTGCCATCTTGGATCTCCTACTACATCTTCATATGTCTAAGGATCTGATTCCACCATCAGATAGCATTTCTCAGCAAACATAAGATTCTTCATGCACAGACCACTCTAAAATTGAGATCTAGTCCTCCTTGGGTCATTGGGATTCCCAGCTAGCTCTCCTACTGCATGTAGTGTCTTGGCTTCCCATTTTGGCCTTGTAGGGATGTTAGTATCTGCAATAAACTCATCACTATTAGACATATCAGAAACAGCATGTTCAACAATCTCTTCACTTACTTTCAGAGGTTCAGGTGGTGAAGAGGCTTCTCCAACTTCCACTACTGCAAGGGGTTCTTCTTGAAACTGAACAGACCTTTCAATGAAGGATTTGTTTGTGCTAAAATTGATCATATCGTACCCTTTTGAATCTTCAAAGTACCCAACAAATAGACACTCTTGGCTTTGGAGCTGTAAAGCCTTCCTCTTCTTTGTTGGAATTCTAGCCCAAGCCTTTGAGCCAAAAATCCTAAAATGGGTCACATCTGGCTTATGCCCACTCCATGCTTCAAACAGAGTCATACCATAAAGTTTTTTATGAGGCACCCTATTCTATATATAGGATTTACATTTTATAGCTTTGTCCCAGTACTTTGGTGGCAAAGTTTTGTCCTCCCTCATGCATGTTGCCATCTCCTTCAGTGATCTGTTCTTCCTCTCAGCAACACCATTCTGCTGTGGTGTGTAAGGGATAGAATGCTGCATCTGAATACCTAGATCTACACGATATTGAATAAACTCATACTTGGCATACTCACCACCATTGTCAGATCTGAGGACCTTGAGTTTCCTCCCATACTGGTTTTCAACCAAAGCCTTAAAGACTTTGAAGAGGACAAAAAATTCAGACTTGTGTTTCAGGAAGTAAACCCAACAATACCTGGAAAAGTCATCTATTAAAGTTAATACATATTTGGCCTGACTCATGGACATATGAGGGAATGGGCCAGCAACATCACTGTTGATCAACTCGAGGGGTGCATAGTTTCTCTCATGACTAGCTCTCTCAAATTTATGCTCTAGGTGTTTTCCTAGGATACAACCTTGGCAGACTCCTTTGGAAAATTTTATCTTGGGAAACCCTATGACCATCTCTTTTTCACTAAGATAAGAAATATACTTGTAATTTAGGTGGCCAAATATTTCATGCCAAAGCTTGCTTGCCTCATTAGCATGAATCACAAGAGCAGAGGAATTTGACTAGGGTAGGAAGTGTGAGAGCATGTATACCTTCGAAGTATGATTTGCAACTCCTTTAGCAATGAATTTACCACTTGAGATCTCTATGATCTCAACCTCATCAGGGGAGAATATTACCTTCTTTAGAGACCCAGTGTGAGTCATCTGGTACACTGATAAGAGGTTGGAGGCAATACTAGGCACATATAACACATTGCTGAACTGACCATGATCAAGATCAATCCTCCCTTTGACCAAACATTCAGTGAGAGAGTCATCTCCCAGTACTATAGGTGGTCCTTTCGACATGTCAAGTGAGGTGAATGCCTCCTTGGTCGAAACCATGTTTCTTGAAGCTCCAGAATCAATGATGAAACTAGGTGAGCTTGATGTGCCAGCAACCAATGCATGAACTCTCTCTCTATCTTCTGAACTTGATCCTCCTTCTCTCTTCTTTGAGCTGTCTAGAAGGGAGATGCCATTCTTTTCCAGGAGTTGGGTCAGCATGTCTATTTGCTTCTTCATGCAGGAGCTCTCAGTATGATTTCCCTTACTGCAGTATGCACACTTGCTCATTTCTCCTTTGTTATTCTTTTTCTTCTGGTGGTTCTTCTTGGAACCTTGTGGCTCCTCCAAAGACTTGTTCTTGTCTGTCTTTTGTTCAGGTGGCTTTTTAACTTTATTTTTTCTTTTTGAATCCACCTTCGAATCTCCAGCAACCATAGCTTGGCCTTTGGATGGTTTGATGGTGCCCATCATCACCAGCTTGTCATGTTCTTGTGTGAGAGATTCTATGAAATCTGCAAGTCTAGGCATCTTCCAGGTTCGAGCAGTCAACGTTGTGGCATAGAAGGTCGAAAAAACACACTGAATAGTCAGGTCCAAGCTTCAAGAGTATGGCCAAGACCAGCTGATCTTCCTTATTTTTGATCCCACATTGTTTTAGCTACAAAACAAGTGCTTTGAACTTGGAGAAATAGAGTTGTAGGGATTCAAAGCTACTAGGACTTAGGGAGATCAGTTCATTTTCGATTTGGTTTCCCCCCATTTCATCTATCTTTCTGAAAAGATCAATAAGATCAATAAGGATCCTTGGGAGTTGTTCAAAGATGATCATATATCCAAACCAGGATTGGAACCTAAAGAAGGAAATAATTACAATCTTGTGAGTGGGTTGGTTTTTCTATCAGTCTTCCAGGGATTTGTTTTCAACATTCAGAAAAAATACAAATCGATATCATCAACCTCGACCTCTTCTAGACTTGGGAAAAAATACTGAAAATTAATAAATATAAGCTATGGCCATATTAATATTACCAGGGTGATAGTTTCAACAGGAAAAAATTATAAGTAGAATTGATCAGCTTTCATATCTTTTCTAAACAAATCCACTATGCCAAATGAAGTTTGGAATTATATACAATTCTCTCTGCATCTTACTTTCCAAAACATTGCTGAAAACTGTTCTTTTCCATTTGAGCCTCCACTTAGTTATGTGTTCGCTGATATTGAAGATCTTTTTGAAGAACTACAGCCTGAAATGGGACTTGTTGGTTGTTTAGGAAATTTGTCATCTATAGAAATGTTGTCTTGCTTGCCAAATCATCTAGAAGATGAACGCTTGCTGGAATTTCTTGTGTCCCTACTTCCTTGATATTTCTAACTGTCGTAACCAAACTTCCTTGATTTTGTTGATTTAGAATCAAAACCTTTCATTCTTGGCGACGACCCCACCTGGAGTCATGAAATAACATATGTGAGAATCTCCTCCTTGTGAGAAAAAGTGAAGTCAAGATGAGCATATTCAAACTCATTGTATGAGACTTGGACTCCAGCTTCTTTCATCATTCGGTAGTGCTTCGTCACCATGGAGCGAGGTATGAGTCTATCCTTTAGACCAGTGACTACATCAATTGGAATATAAATGACACCATAGTTTTCCCCAATGTCTAATGGGTAAGGCATACCACAGGTTTCCATATTAGCAAATGAACTCCCAAAATCATACATAAGAAATTTATTTGCCTGTTTCACTTGCGCTAAGTGTACTGCAACCTGATAGGAGAATCCTAGAATGCCATTCATATTATAGTGTGGTGTACCTACCACACCTATCCAATTTAAGCTATCCCCACCAACAACATAGTTGAACAAGGTCTGTACAAGTACTCCTATTGTAGGATAATTATGAAAATCCTGAGCTAATTTGTGGAAAAGCATCCCAAATTTTTTTTTGTAGGTATATATAGCCCAGGTATCAAGGGAGCTAAAATTGGAGCAAAAGTAGGAAGAAAATACTCAAATAATTTGAAGAGCATAGCAGCATCCTCATGAAATCCTGCAGGTGATAATAGAGTCAGCCTTGAAAGTCAATGTGGAAGGCCTTTTAGGCACCTGGTCACCAAATACATCAACATGGTAGCACTACCAAGACTATGAGAAACAGCACAAATTGAATAAGGAAAATTGTCTGTTGCATCAGAAGATTCCTCATCAGCTTTCAACTGTCTTAGCTCAGACATCTTTATCTCATGGATTTTTTCAATCATTGCAGGGATGTCTTGGGTTCCTGGAAAATTGATATATGACATGAATACATCAGCTAAGAATACAAAGCAAGCTAAAATGTCACAGTTACCAAGGCACTCATTGCATTGCAAACTATAGAAACAGGAACATCGTATAATGCAGAATACGATTCAAAGCAATAACTCTTCTATTGATATGAAGTACACAAGCATCAATTCAATTCAGTCATATATTCAATGAAAAACCTAGTAATTTAATTGACACTCACTATGGTGCTAGTCCTGCTGGGATTTTATACTATCATGGGATAGCTTGAGAATCTCCGTAACCTGCTAAAATATCTATTGTCTTTTCTCCAAGAAATCCTCAAGAGTCAACAGCTAGTATTTAATTTAGAGAATATTGACATAAACATGATGGAAAGAAGAAAGTAGAGGCACCGCATGTACCAATAAAGGTCACTAATCTAGAAGTGGTTGTGCAGGAATAGCAGGAGACCCTGAAACTTATCTGATTGTATAAAGATGGGGATCTACTTCCATCTAGAGGGATCATCAGTTCCCATGTGCCACCCCACAATACAACCAATTGCAGAGGTAAGAATTCGTACTAAATATTGCAAGCACAAAAGAGGAGGATCCTTGGGAGTTGTTCAAAGATGATCATATATCCAAACCGGGATTGGAACCTAAAGAAGGCAATAATTACAATCTTGTGAGTGGGTTGGTTTTTCTATGAGTCTGCGAGGGATTTGTTTTCAACATTTGGAAAAAAGACAAATCGATATCATCAACATCAACCTCTTCTAGACTTGGAAAAAATACTGAAAATTAATAAATATAAGCTATGGCCATATTAATATTACCAGGGTGATAGTTTCAACAGGAAAAAATTATAAGCAGAATTGATCAGCTTTCATATATTTTTTGAACAAACCCACTATGCCAAATGATGTTTTGAATTATATACTATTCTCTCTGCATCTTCCTTTCCAAAACATCGTTGAAAACTGTTCTTTTCCATTTGAGCCTCCACTTAGTTAAGTGTTCGCTGATGTTGAAGATCCTTCTGAAGAACTACGGCCTGAAATGGGACTTGTTAGTTGTTTAGGCAATTTGTCATCTGTAGAAATGTTGTCTTGCTTTCCAAATGATCTGTGAGATGAATGCTTGATGGACTTTCTTGTGTCCCTACTCCCTTGCTATTTCTAACTACCGTAACTAGACTTCCTTGATTTTGTTGATTTAGAATCAAAACCTTTCATTGTTGGCGATGACCCAACCCGGAGTCGTGACATAACATATGTGAGAATCTCCTCCTTATGAGAAAAAGTGAAGTCAATATGAGCATATTCAAACTCATTGTATGAGACTTGGACTCTAGCTTCTTTCATCATTCGGTATTGCTTCATCACCATGGAACGAGGTATGAGTCTATCCTTTAGACCAGCGACTACATCAACTAGAATATCAATGACACCATAGTTTGCCCCAATGTCTAATGGGTAAGGTATACCATAGGCTTCCATATTAGCAGATGAACTCCGAAAATCATACATAAGAAATTTATTTGCATGTTTCATCTATGCTAAGTGTAGTGCAACCCGATAGGACACTCCTAGAATGTCATTCATATTATAGTGTGGTGTACCTACCACACCTACCCAATTTGAGCTATCCCCGCCAACAACATAGCTGAACAAGGTCTGTACAAGTCCTCCTATTACAGGATAATTTTGAAAATCCTGAGCTAATTTGTGGAAAAGCATCCCAAAATTTTTTGTAGCTATATATAGCCCAGGTATCAAGGGAGCTAAAATTGGACCAAAAGCAGGAAGAAAATACTCAAATAATTTGAAGATCATAGCAGCATCCTCATGAAATCCTGCAGGTGATAGTAGAGTCAGCCTTGAAAGTCGATGTGGAAGGCCTTTTAGGCACATGGTCACCAAATACATCAACATGGAAGCTCCACCAAGACTGTGAGAAATAACACAAACTGAATAAGGAAGATTGTTTGTTGCATCAAAAGATTCCTCATTAGCTTTCAACTATCTTAGCTTAGACATCTTTATCTCATGGATTTTTTCAATCATTGCAGGGATGTCTTGTGTTCCATGTTCATTGATTGAATACCTTTGGTACCTGGAAAATTGATATATCAGTGTATCACATGAGTACATCAGCTAAGAATACAAAGCAAGCTAAAATGTGATAGTTACCAAGGAACTCATTGCATTCCAAACTATAGAAACAGGAACATAGTACAATGCAGAATATGATTCAAAGCAATAACTCTGCTATTGATATGAAGTACATAAGCATCAATTTAATTCAGTCATATATTTAATGAAAAACCTAGTAATTTAAGTTATTAATAATTTACACCTATGAGGGATGTCAAGAAGCACAATATAGTTTTTGAAAATGTTTATTGTAGCAATCCGTCTTTCTACCTAACAAATTTAAAGATAATTTGTACTGCCCAAATTGCACCATGCTTCGAAAACCAAGGTCTTTTAAACAAATTTGTCTATACCAGTACATGCTGGTCTAGGGAAAAGATATTTAATTGATATCTGTGAATAACCAACAACAATCAATGGAACTCAAAGTTAATTCAATTGGCATACACCACATAAATGCATGCCAACGTAAGGGATTTCCAGGTGGGGCTAACAAAACAATAAAAAAAATATATGCCAAGATGTGCTTTAACTGTATAGAAAAATTCTACAGCTCTAGGTGTCTAACGATTTTCAGCAAATTAGCATAATTAGCGGAACATAGTACATACTAAAGAGCTTCATCTGGAGTTATACACTAATGTTATGGGGTTTTATTTCTCAATCCAAGATGGTCACCTAGGGATATCTAACAAAGTGGCATTAGGCCTCTCATAATGAAAAAGTTGATAATGATACCTTGATGAAGAATACCTCTTTCTTCATCATCTTTAGAACTTTGTGAACTTGTCCAAGAAATATTCAGAGAACTAAGTCCTTTCAACCAAATTTGCCTAAACCAGTACATGGTGGTCCTAGGAAAAGAATCCTTATTGATGTCTATGAATAACATACTGAAGGGTATCATCTGCAGTTAGAAACTAATCATTAATGTTATGGGTTTTTACTGCTCAGTACAAGGTGGTCACCTAGTGATGTTTCCGAAAGAGGCATTAGGAATCTCACATTATTAATGATGATACTCCAGTATACAATAATCTTTATGTCAATGTGGGTAGTCACATTTCATTTTTCATCATCCAAGTTTCCTGTCTCCTCTATAGCGCAAGTTCAAGGAGTCGCATATGTGGCTAGGGTTCCCTCATGAAGAAGGGTGCAAATAAAAGATAAGTATTTTGGGGCTCCTTTTGTTGATTTTTCTTCATGATGAATTTGTACTTGTAATATTGAAAATTTCTTTTTAATAAAGGTTGCTGGGTTCTCTCTTGAGTTTGGGTTTGCTACGATAAAAAAATATTGTGTCTACTATGCATGGCTATCTTTCTATGCTCTTATTGTTTCCACTGCATTTTCAGTTTAAATTTTCAGTGTAATTACTCTATGATAACAATGGCATGAAATTTTGTTTTGGAATCTTAAGGAAATAATTATTATATATGGAAATAGAAAAATCAAAACCCCCAATGGCTAGGGTTTACCCTAAATGAATCCTGTAATCACCACCGCCTTTGGTAGCCAAAGTTGTCCACCTCATTTTCTACTACAGCTTGAAAAATCCGAGGTTGAGATTCCCTTGGCGTTTTCAGTATGAATTATCCTTCTAAATCTAAGACAGAGGTGTTCCTTTCTTTACTCAGATCCTCAAAGTCAACCAATGTGAAGTACCCAATGCAGAACTGGTTTGTAAAGAGGGTAGAAGCCATTCCCAAGCTAGGCATTTTGTCTTCAAAGGCAAAGAGAAAAGCCCTTATTATGCATGAGTGAAATCTAATAGGAAAGTTTAAGTTTATAGGCCTTTGACCTAGTCCTCTAGTAGTTCAAGCATGGATTTTGTAGAATTGGGCTCCCAAGAGTCAAGGTAATGTATTTGATGTTCCTTGTGGTTGAGATTTTTTTGTTTTTATTTCATAGCAAGGAGGAGAGAGACCTGAGCTTCAGATCTCACGGGTTCCAAGGGAATGTTCCTCACCCATTAGACCCTAGGATTTGATCCAGATATGGAGATCTCTATAGCCCCTGAGTGGGTCAAGCTGCCACACCTCCCCATAATCTTTTGGGATGAATCCACTCTCAAAGACATTAGAAACAAGCAGGATCATTTTATTGACTGAGCTAAGACAAAAGGAGGTAACTATTCCTATGCTAGAATGTGTGTGGAAATAGATCTGGAGAAGGGCCTTCTAAAACAGTGAAAAAACCTATGAGGAACCAGAGAAACCATCTAATAACGGGTGTACTCCATAATGTGGACCGTCATTTTTTTCTCATAGGAAAAAAATAAACCAGCAAAACCTTGTATTTAAAGTTTACTAAAAAGAATGGAATTTACTAACATGTGAATGGGATTTCGATAGCAAATTCAACTCCAATGCTCCAGAATTCTATGCATGCCTCTTCAAATCCTCCAAGTTTGCTCCAATACCCTTCTATCCATGGCAGCAATTGAAAATATATAGCCAATTTTTCAAACCCCTCAACCGGTGTCTCAATTTCAATCTACATGGCCTAATAGATGCCCAAAGATGCCTCTCAAACCTGATTCATCCTCTCACAACCAACAAACCACTTGCTCCTACCAAAGGGAAATATTTGGGACTGGATATCGATTTGCTGGGGTGCTTGAACTGGTGCTGGGTTGCAAAATATGCCCATCATTAATCATTGGCGCTACTTGGCTAGTTCAACGTGTGCAAGGTCCATTGTTATTAATCAATTTCCCATTCAGAGGTCGAAGAATTAATCGGCATGGTTATTCCATAATGTAGGAATATTTAGTACCAAATTTGTTCGATATTGTTGATGGAGTTTGTCACGTCCCCATACCTCAGACCAGCAAAGAGGATGCGACGAATATCAAACACGACCGGGAAAACCGCCCCATGAACATAATCGAAAGAAATCAATGCTGGAATTAAAACTTACAAGCATACACAGATGCATAATGAATCAACATTCAGCGGAAGCGAACATATTCATAAACCAGCATTCCACATGTTCATTATAATTCATTAATTGACATCAATATATATACATACAGAGATGGAATATAGATGGCATCACTTATCTTTTGATGAAGAATTCACCCACAACCAACTACGTCGCTGCAACGTTCCACCCAACCATAGGCCAGTGTGCTCATCAATCTCTCAACAACGCTGCCACCCCCGAGCTGGGCATGATTCCTTCAAGGATAAGGGTCAATTGCAGGCTTACACATAGCCAAGGGGACACAAATGGCAAACCAACGCAGCTGGGTTTCACAAGCTTTCAACAGAAAATCCAAGCCAACACAGTCCGAAGACTAACCATTGCACTCAGGCAATTACTTAGCTATCACAGCTTAAACAGGGAAAAGAAATTATGAGTCATTCTTGGCCCTATTGTGGCCAAAATGACTCTTCAAATGAAATTACAACTGCCCCAAAGATGTAAGGAAGACCCCAACAACACAACCAACAACGTGGGAGAATAACAGTCCCAAAATGTATCAGTGAGCAAGCTCACAGCAAATGTGGGGAATACAGCCCGTCCTGGGCAACAAAATCATGGAGAAAACACATAAATACCACACAGAGGAAGGGGAAAAATACCGACTTTCAATAACCACAGCACCCACAATTTCGCTGGGAAAAGAACAACATGGGAAAACCCAGAAATTCCTGTGCATGAGAGGAAAAACGGGGGAAGAATCCCTCTGCGTGAGATTGCACAACAATGGAGGCCATGCGTGAGGAGAAAACAGCTCCATTTTTGTCCGTGGATGAACAATCAACAGCCAGGACGCGAAATTGCAGTGCGTGGGTGCTCAGCAACTCCTGGAGCCAATAAAATGTCTACCTGAGACCAAAAACCACCTAGAGCCAGTGCGTGAGGAGGATCCAAAAACAAAAAATCATGGTGAGAGTGAACCCGCCAGGGAAGAGTGCTTGAGGGAGAAGAATGGGCAAATGTGGGTCGAGTGGGTAGGTGGGCAAAGGACTGACAGTCCTACCACCCCACTCCCAAAGGCATTAACTACCTCAACCACCAGCAGCCATTACTCCTCAGCTGCCCATCAAAACATTAAAGGGGTTGACAAGGGAAGATGGAAAATCAACAAGGTGACAAAACTTGGGTTTTTTTTTCCCACCCCTTATCCTTTGGAACCATGCCCTTTTCATTCAACGTTGCACTGCCGTAGCTGGTTGTGGTTTGTTTTAATTGATGTGCGTGTTTACATGATGTCGAATTATAATGTGCCTTATAGCACAGCATACCATCGGCAATTATCCCCATTGCCGAAACATACACAACAAAATCGATGGTGGGGATTTTTTTCTTGAGCTCCTCACCACGATTAATTACAATATATACATCATGCAAACGGGGTCGAAACCGGGGACATTACAGAGTTAGTTACAGTATTATGTTTAGATGTATGATATAGTATTTTTACAATATATAGTTCTGTCCTTACCAAGTTTGCATGTCTCTGAGCCTAAACATTGGCATCAATAAAACATTAGTAGAATTAAACTTCAAGAGAAGTTGCACTGGTTTGAAAAACCAGTAGATATTTTACAAGTGAAATGCCATACCATACAGACCTGGCCTTCAGTTGTTGTGGCCAAGTGGTGCCCAAGACTTGATGACTCCCCACATCCAAAGGAATAGACATCCCCATTTTCAGCCACAACGAATGTGGTATAATCACCTGTAGTCACAAGAACGGCCTTCATCCCTAGAAGTGATTCCACAACCTAGGGAATAGTTTCACATTCTTCATTTCTGTGACCCAGGAAACCATATCGACCCCATCCCCATGTACATACTCATCCATCTTTTCCCACAACAGCAGCATGACATGCACTAGCCACTATCACAATTGGCTCTAGCTTCAAATGTTTAAATTGTTCAATCATACGGGGGTACTTTTCATCTGTTCAAGAACCATGTCCGAGCTTTCCACCTAAGCCACAGCCAACAGAATATACTAACCTGTAGATACCCACATATATGCATGTAATGTTATTTTCAAATTGAAAGAGGGTTCTGCAACACAGGCATCAAGTAGTTTGATAAATTCAATGGGAACATAAAATATGTTTAAGTTACAAAATTTACATTCCACTAGGCTGACAGCTGAGAGCTAACAAATAACAATATCCTGCTGCAATTTGTACCATGAAAACATTCTCCAGATCACCTTTCAGTAAATGCGGTTCCTGATCATGGAAATCAGTTTGAAGACCAAGAATTGCATCTGAACCCCAAGAGAATGTGTAAACTCTACCCTCTCGTGAAAGAACAGCAGTGAAGAAATTATGAATGACTACTTGCACTGCAAAAATTCCTTTCAAAGACTCCACCAGCTGTGGAGTAGTGGCAGTACTAGAGCCTTCAATCCCATACTCTGAGTCACCAAAAGAGTCTTTCCCAAATGCATAAACTTGTCCTATATCATTGATAAGCATTGTATGCCCTACTCCTGCAGTTGCCTGGATAATACGAATCCCCTAAAGAGACCTGCATATGAATGATGTAACCTCCCAATTCTCAACCCATGTCGATTTAAAAGGAGATTCAACATTGCAAAAGCACAGTACACCTTGCGAAAAATACCAGACAAAAGAACACATAGGCATTTATTGCACACCTGATCAGTCTTGGGCACCATTCTTCATCTGTTGTCCCATGGCCAAGCTATCCAGAACTATTAGAAACAAATGTATAAACTGCACCATAATTCGTTACTACGACACTATGACTAGGACCAGCTATGGCTTGAGACTTTTCACGCCTGTAGCATGTTTCCCCAGCTACCAAGAACCGTAATACCAACTTCCAAGAACCTCTGCATCTTTCTTTCAAAGTTTCTCTCTCTGATTGTGTCATGGGCTTGAATATAGCTCTACTTTGACACATGTCCAATGCTGCAAGTTCAGATATAGATAGATTAAATTTAGGGGAAAATTTTGCCGATTGTCTAAAGAACCGTGATGAACCCTACAAAATGACAAAACAATTCAACCAGGTAAGCATTACAATCATTAAAATATATTGCAAAAATGAAGTGAAACAAGCTTGACAGTTTGTAATCCATTCTCCCATTCTGAAACCATAAACACAAAAACTTTCCTTTAGTCTGGCAAGATCTTGAGGATCTAGATTACATTCCATAAGCACATGTAGAACAATGGAGGGACTGGCTGCTAGTGGAAATTTGCCTTTACTTGTACTTCCATAGCAATGTCATTGTTGTTGGTGAATAATTTGCAAATGAGGTTCACTTGAAACAGGACATTCATTGACTGCGTAATATTGTATTGATGTAGACGGCCATAGGCCACTGCTTGTTGTGGTGCCCATGCCAACTGCAAGCAGCAATACCAGAAGCCTAGTAGGTGATATATGAACTTCTACAATAACAAGACATTAACAAGACAACAATGTGCTGAGTATCCAATAATATGCATCAGCCAAATTCCATCCATTCACTGTCAAAACTGTGAAAATACCAAGCATCATTGTTTAGTGATTTTGAATCCCAATTTTGGAAAGTGGCATCTAGCTTCAAAACAGAAGGTAAATTCATTTTTGCATTGCATTGAGAGATACAAGATCTTTTTATTTGAGGTCACACCTTACATAATATGAAACAAACGGGGTTTGGATTCCATTAATCTATATTTTAATCGTTGTTACAAAATTTACATACCCCTAGTCTAGTGGTTGTAACAAAATTTACATGTTAGGGGAGCTTAACTAATCATTGTTTGCTTCGAGGATAGGGTTTTCAGTCACTCAAATTGCACGTGAAATGCAACCCGGTCTACCAAACAAGAAAATTATCCTAGACAACAAAATTCCACTAAAGATAACAAAATCTATGAAAGTACTAGCCTCCAACAATTGCATCAGATTCACAAAGTAGATAAGCTAAGAAAATGGAAACATTTGAAAAAAGAAGAGCACAAGAATCACGGATGAACATAAAATGAGGATGAAATATTTCTTGAAATGAATCCAAACTATACAGATTTCAAGATATCATAATAATTGGGTGAATGGGAACTTCAACTCCCAAAAGAGTTTGCAACTTTGCACAGGGTAACTCTCTTCAACACACACAAAGGCAAAGGCATCCTAATGGGTTTTGACTGTTCTGCCCCCACCCTCTTCAAGCAACATTGTTGAATCCTTATAGGAAGGGTGATTTGAGAAGAGCCTCATGTCATTAGGACCACCATGAAATTGTGAAGGATGAGCATAGATTATCAAAAACCTGTAACTAGTCAATGCAGACCTGCAAAGCCATAGTATGGAACAGGGGTGCCTAATATACATAGAGCTACATTGAATCTGAAGCTGAGCTAGATCAAAATCAAAATAAATAAATCTGCCACTCTACTAAATTGGAGTCTATCTAATTGCAAATTTAGAGAGAAACATTCCTCCAATTAGATTATATCGAGGATGTATCACATCAAATCCAGATTGCAGAGATCATCAAGTTAAAATAAGCTATTGAACTTGATTCTATAACCCTGGCCTGATAGACCAACTCAGTCCAAGGGGGCATTAATGCATTCGTTCATAGATTATCCGACATATTATCAGTCAAATTTAGCCAATCAAAACAGTACATTAACTCATACCCAAATTGCTATTTGTAATTCTCGACATATTCATATGGCCATAGATCCTTTAGCTTATCACTAGATTTGACAAGCACTAAGAGAGAATTTGACCATAAAGTAGTGACCTTTACATCACCAAAAATGACTCTCCCTAAGGGCTAATTTGATCAGATACCAACCGTTAGACTTACTATGTTTATTTCTGTTTCAAAAACTAATCCAATTATTCATTTTTCAAATTTTACAGATTAATCGATCTGGAGGGCATAGATTTGAGCCAAGTTTAACAATTCCACAAATTTACTACAAACTTTACAGCCACATAAGGGCTAATTCATTGAACCTACATGCAGAAAACATATAAATAAAGAAATACACAGACCCCAAAGCTTATCTTAATGTACAAATGTTGAAGCATCTTAAGGCATGCCCAATTCATATATAGTGCAAAAAATACATGGGTACATTCATATTAAACATATTATAAGGGTTTTATTAAAGTTGGTGGGTTTTTAATCAAACAGAACCTCTAATGCTCGATGAGTACCAGAAATGTTTTGAAGACTGATCAAACCAATCTCAATGGCTGTCAGCAATAGCTGCTTCAAGGGATTCCTTTGGGACCCAAATCATTAGGTCCGATGATCGAAACCCTCTACGGATTAAGTAACCAGGATTTCTTGAAGAAAATTGAGGGTGTCTGGGGTTTCAACCAGTGAAATGACTCGAGAGTATTTAGTACCAAATTTGTTCGATAGTGTCGATGGAGTTAGTTACAGTATTATGTTTAGATGTATAATATAGTTTGTTACAATATATTGTTATTATTATTATATTGGTATAATACTGTTTTGTATTAAATGTATTTTTTATTATATATATTATAGAAAAAATGTTTTGTATTAATTTATTTTGTATGTAATATTTATAGGTTTTTAATATAAATTTATGTGTTAGAAAAAATGTTTTGTATTAATTATTTGTATGTAATATTTATAGGTTTTTAATATAAAAATTTTATATGGTAAACTAATTTATATATTAAATTTAATGAGTTTATATATTTATATTTTTTTAATAAACAATACATAGATGAGTACAAAATGTCTATGGAGTTGATGGTCGACATAACATGGTGAACATGTTTTTGTTATCCACAAATGTCTTGTATGTTATACTAATGCGGATTAAGTTCATTATGTGAATTGAGTCCATTTTGAATGCATAATATGATGATGAAAATGTTTATCGCTCCCATATTATATGAGTTGATCTTCTAAGGTCTAGATAATATAATTTTTTCTATAATGACCACTGGTCCAAATAGCAAAATATCCTTTAACTAACGTGGATTCCACCAATTTAATTAGCGAAGGTATCAAGATCGTGTCAAAATTAGCCTATAAAAACTATAATTATATGTCAAGGTCATGCAAATTAGACTTATAATTAACATTATATGCCAAGGTTTAGTGGGTTTAAAGGTTTAGTGGTATTTTGTATATGCCAAGGTCATGTCCAAATTAACATATAGTTGGGTTGCATTAATTCAGTTTTGTTAATATAAGGACTTGTAAATATATATTATATATATGTTAGAATTTAGTAAAATGTAAAAATTTATTGTCAAATTTGTAATTTTTTTCATTGCTGGAGTGACAACTAAAAATGACCAAATAAATGACCAATTGTTATGTGGTCATTTTTAGTCTAGATATCCCGTCACCAAATTTGGTCATTTATCTTGGTCATTTTAAGTTTGTTTTTATCTCGTGACCAAAAGTGGTCATTTATCTTGGTGTTTTTTAGTTAGCTTATTTAAATTTATCAATTTTGGTCATTTATCCCTTAAAAAAAATTGTGGTGACCAAAAATTGTGGTCTCTTGGTCACTAATCTCTCATTTTCCACTAGTGGCAGGGAGTGATCCGCATATGTAGTAATTTCCATGATTTGAATCATTCCTATCCTAAGGACAATTTCCCCACACCATTTGTTGAACATATTTTGGATCAGTGTGTAGGTAGCGAGGTTTTTTTCCTTTATGGACGGCTTTTCTAGATACAATTAGATACAAATTAAACCTAAGGACCAACATAAGACTACATTTATTTGTCCTTAGGGAACTTTTGCATATCAGAAAATGCCTTTTGGCATTAACAATGCCAGAGTTACTTTTCAGTGGGCTATGACCTTGATCTTCCATGATCTCAAATCGATTATCGAAGTGTTTTTGGATGACCTTGCTGCTCATTCTCATATGAGAATGCGTCATTCCTATCATTTGAGATTGGTATTGGAAAGGTGCCGCCATTATTTGGTCAGGTTAAATCCTCACAAGTGCATCTTTTGTGTGAAGTTAGGTCACTTATTAGGATTCATTGTTTCCAAAGAGGGTATAAGAGTCGACCCTTTGAAGGTTGAGACAATACTTCAGTTGTCTCCCCCAAAAAATATTCGTCATCTTCAATGTTTGCAAGGCATGGAAAACTTCTTACAGAGATTCGTTGTCAATTTTGCCAATTTGACTAGAGGCTTCATCCATCTTTTGAAGAGGGACACCACCATTTGTTGGGATGAGCAAGCCTAGGAATCCTTTGATGCGCTCAAGTGAGACCTAGCATCGGCCCTGGTGATTAGTCCCTCAGACTATAGCCGTGATTTTCTACTTTATGTGGCTGCATCCATGGAGACGATTGGTATGTTTTTGGTTCAAGAGGATGAGGAGCTCGAAGAACATGTCATATACTATCTGAGCCAGAATATTATTGACACAGAGATCTGTTATTCCCAGATTGAGAAGCTTGCCTTAGCTACTGTACATGCAGTTCAATGGTTGAGACATTATATTCTCCTTTTCCAGACCTTGGTTGTAGCCCATGTCAATCCATTTTAATTCATCCTCACTCAAAGGATGATTCGGGGAAAATATAATAAATGGATTGTCATCTTGCAAGAATTTGATCTTGAGTTTGTTTCAGCAAAATCGAAGAAATCATTAATTTTTTTGGAGCTTATATCAGATTTTCCAAGCGAGGCCGAGGAGTTTTTTTGTGAAGATACGTTTATCGATGAGCACATCTTCTTAATATCAACTTTAGACCCATGGTATGGGGATATCCTTATATATCTACAAACATTGAAGGTCCCTACTCACCTTTGGCTGGATGAATGACGATGATTATTTCACGTGTCTAAGAATTACCTCATAGTGGATAACACTTGGTACTGCCATGGGGTAGATTCCATTTTATGTCACTGTTTAACTCATGAAGAAGCTGAGGTAGTGCTAAATGATTTCCATGGAGGGGCATGTTGTAGTCATTTATCTGGGATTTCTACAGCCCAAAAAATCTTAAGAGCGGGTTATTTCTGGTTGTTGATCTTTAAGGATTGTGTAGATGCGGTCAAGAGGTGCCACCCTTACCAGGTGTTTGCACATAATATGCACTCAAAACTTGCCCCATTACATCCCATCACCACTACAGGTCCCTTCACTCAGTGGGGGCTTCATTTTATGGATTGCAACTGAGCTTCAGCTAGGGGGCATCATCATATCATAGTGGTTGTTGACTACTTCCTGAAATGGGCTGAGGCTATGCCTACAATTAAATATAATGGTGATACAATCATGCACTTCATATTCAACTAGATTATTACTCGGTTTGGGATTCCGAAAGAGCTTGTCACTGACCATGGCTCGCACTTTCAGAATTGTATTATGGAAGAGTTGGCATCAAAGTTAGGGTACAAACAAGAGCATTCCTCCGCTTACTACCCTCAATTGAATGGATGGGTAGAAGTAGTGAATAAATCATTCAAATCCATTCTCCAACGAACCATCGCACAAAGCAAGAATAATTGGCACATTATGTTATATCCTACTTTGTGGGTGTATAAAAATACTGTTAAGAATGCCACGGGTTTTTTTCCATATCAACTTGTACATGGAGTGGAGTCAATATTGCCGGTTGAGTGTGAGATTCCTTCTTTGAAGCTAGCCATAGGACTCTTACCAGACACTTCACCATTGGAGGAGCGTTTGGTCCACCTTGAGCAACTTGATGAGAAGCGTCGAGATGCCTTGGTGGCTCTAGAAGTAAATAAGCATCACATTAAGGTCCAATACGATAATTCTATCTATCCAAGGAGGTTTAGTGACGGAGACTTGGTATTTTTGTGGGATCAACTAAAAGAAATCTTGGGGGCAGGAAAGTTTAACCCCATGTGGCATGGTCCTTACGTCGTTAAATGTGTGTTAGAGAAGGGCGCATATGAGTTAGTGGATTATGAGGGAATGACCTTGGAAGGGCCTAGAAATGGGATCTATCTCAAGAAGTACTATGCATGATTTTCATCCAAGGCTGGTTACTGAATATTATTGTACAGTTTTGCATAGGTAGGTCTTTTTCTTATGGTGATCGGGTTTGTGATTAGTTTTCGTTTCTTTTGACAAATGTCGATGGAATCTTCCACCTTCATAGGATTTTGGAATGGTGCAAGCCATCACACTCAACACTCAGACTCTGCTGCTTGGGTGATTTATACTCCTATGGGTCAGTTATTGTATTTAGGAGGCACATGTCTATGGCCATCTTCAAACAATGTTGCTGAATATAGTGCCGTTATTGAACCTCTACGGGATGCCATTTCACATGGTGTTTTGTCTCTTGAGGTACGACTTGATTCAGAGTTAGTAGTGTCATAGCTTAATGGTTTGTACCATGTTAGAGATCTGACATTATTAAGAGGATTCTTACTTGTGAGATTATTAGAACGACAATTTGATAATATAACATACATACATATTCCAAGAATTAATAATCAAGTTGCTGACTCATTTGCTAACTAAGTGTTAGATTGGCATTTGTTTCATACACAATAAGCTCATCACAAACATAAATTTTTACACATGTAAATAAATAAACCGATCATCATAAAAGTTTTTATAAACAACCAAACAGTTGTAATACATAGTGTCATAATACAAAAATGGGGCTCTTGAGCCACCAAATATAATACACTGTAAGTACAAAATGTATCACTCCCAAGTATCTAAGCCTGTGGAGGAGGAGGGGGCATGTGATCATGGAATGTCACTACGGCTCTAGCTACCCATCGAAATAGATGCACCCATGCTCGTGGTACACCCACCACCTAGCGGTGCATGGCCATCAAAATAAATCAGCTGGATAGGAGTTGGACAACCTACCTCCACCCAGTCTGCGTATTGCATATGCCCAACACCATTGGGACAGATATCGAACCCCGTGTAGAAGAATTTCAACTCTAGGGCTCAATCATGGAACACGCTCAAAGAAAAATGTGCTCAGTATGCTTCTAAAATCGAAGTTTCACACTCTACCCATCTTGCACTCACTAAACTGGTGTTTCATGTTTCCAAATAGTGCATTGCTCCAATCGTATACCATGGGTCTCATGCGCTCCACTGCATAGAAAATTAGAGGCAGCGAGGACTAGTGGAGTGAAGCCAAGCCTGCTATCCTGCCAGTGTCAGTAGGACGGCCTTTAGGCCCAGCACCTGTATGGAGTTTGTTGGGATCGGAATCCCTAGCTTCTTCGTGTCCAGATACCAGTACACTGTAATGTACTCATCTATATTTAGGCCACCTCCGGGCCGGTGAGAGAATAGGTTCACTACTTACCCCCATCGGAAAAGTCTAGTAATAAAGTATATGTCATGCACTTCTATGGTGAGGGACATCCCATCTATCTAGAATGACTCTGAGTTTGTATCCCAATAGTCCACTAACATCTGCATTAGTCCTGGTTTGGCTCTTAAGCCACCAACACACCAAAATTTGTATAGCCCGCATGCATGTGACACTTGTATAGCCATTAGATCTGCCCTTACTACCTTTTCTACATCACCATGTTCACATTCTCTCCATTCTAGGACCATCCTACACAAAAAATTTGAATTTTGTCCATTAGAATACTTAAAAAACATTGAGCACGACCACATACATGACTATTTGTTAAATATCCGCATATGTACATGACTTTGAGGGCATTTTCCCTGTATATCCATCCCTATATGCAAAAAAGCCCTCAATTTCCATTTGGGCCAGGGTGCATATCTTAGACTATCTTAGAATCCCAAATACACCATGGAATTTGACAAAATTTGCATCAAAATGAAAGAGTATAGCATGGGTAAGTACCTGGAAAAAATGGTAGTCGATTCCACCGGCTGGATATCCTGGAATTCACTATTGAAGTTCTAAGCTCAAATGGGTAAAAATTTCAAATGTTTTATAATGTTTTGAATTATTTACTATTTATAGAAATTTTCCAAATTTCTGAAAATTTTTACCCCCTTTCCTATGGTTTGGACCATTTCTAATCCTTTTGGACTGTTTTTGGACTAATTTATGATCTAGGAGACCTTTTTGAGTGTCGTTTCAGTTGTTGGATTGACGCGTTCATGCCAATTTCAAGTATCATGTCTAAGCTGGCATAAAGGTTAGGGTTCATCACCATTTTCATTTTGCATGAACTTATGACCATTTCATTATAGCCATAGGTACAAACCCCACTCTATTATGTCACGGAACCTTGTTGCTGTTTTAGAAGTGGCATGATATGAGTGGTAGAGCTTGACCTTACATGGGTACCCTAGTTAGCACCTTATTTTCCTTTGGCAGCCATGCTGACATTTTGTCCCCTAGAGTGTGGGAGTCTGTAGTATAGTATTTCCATGACATTTTGCAAGAGCCTCATACTCCTCTTGATCTTTTGCTGGCCTATTTCACTCAGAACTCCCTTATGTCAAGTTGTAATTGCGTTATCATGAGCTTTCCCTGCGTTATTGAGCCTTACGCTAACTTCCCTAACATTGAGTTTCAGCCATATAGCCCAAGCTTGTCTCATTTCTAGCCATGCAAAGTTATTTTATATATCCTTTGCAGCTTGATTCCCTATTTTTACTAGAAGGAGATTTTCCCCCGAGTGTTGCTATCCTACACATGTATCCTTGCATTGAGCATAGGTATGTTCCACTACTTTGAACTAGTTTGTTTTCCCATATGACACTCGTCTCCTCCTAGTCTGTAACTATAAAGCAGTTTTATTATTTTTCAAGCTTTTTAAATATTTGAAAAAGTCCAAAAAAATCAAAAAACCAAAAATTCAGATAAGGAAAGATGTTATCTTTTGGCAGCTGTCAAGTTGTGTCGCCTTCGAACAAAGCACTATATACTACATCCATTGGTTGGGTTTATAGTTTGACTTTAGGACCTGTACTTGTTATCTGAGTTTATCTCCACCGACTGGTTAAGCTTCCACTCCCCATGGAGCCTCTGTCAATGACTCCTATGTCGCAAAGATGTCCTAGTTTTATATATAGAGTCTATGCTGCCTTTATGTAGTCACCATTCATCGTTATGCTCTTGTTCAAAGAATGTTGAAACCTGAGTTGGCCATTCCTCAGTTATATTGACTTTGCATGTCGACCATTCCCGGTACAGTTACTGGTTCGTGCACCGCATAATTGAGTCCTTCCACATTATACAACTTTGTTGAGTACCTCATGTTGGATGATGGGGGATGCCTTAATGCCCTCCTTCTAGCAAATTTCATCCCATCGACTCCAGATCATTTATTATTTGATTGGAATCTAGAGTCATCTTTGAGTACCTTGAGACTTGTAGTCACCAGTGGTAGGTTCTCTCACCATCGATAGTTTTTGGGAATACATCGAGGTCCCTTATCGATGGATCCTCTCAAGTGTTCAACCTCAACACATTTATTCACACTTGTTAGTTTGCACTCTAGTACCTTGATTCCCATTATCATTATCGGTGGGCGATCTCACGTCTGTTAACGATATACATCAATAACTAGTAATCAGATGATGGACTACTATGTTCAACCTCGACACCTCTATTCACATAGTAGGACATGTACTCGTAGTGGTTTGTGTAGAAGACCTTCCATATTGGTGGCATCTCTTATATGCTACCTCCTTGATCGTGCTAGTGTTCATGAGATTTCAACTCTTGTGACTTGATTCTAGTATATGTTAGACATTTCCAGCTATTGTGGAGATCTTGATCCATTGTATATATTTAGCCATTATGGAGATCATTATCCTTTGTATATCTTCATCATGGAGATTCTTATCTATGTATATTATATGTGGTGATGACCACTTATGTGATATTTTGTAGCATGCCTATTCATGGCCATTGTACTCTTATTTATCTGGGATTGCCATATGTATTTGCAGTTATGTGTAGAGTTGTATCATTGTACAATGTTGATTGGGTGGCTGGTCTTCCATTTGGGATCCTTCATCACTCCACTTTTGAGATGTATTTCGGCCATCGTATGACCCCTCTGACCTCACACATTAGGGGCATCTGTTATAGCTGATTTTACCACACCAAGTGAATCACACTTGTATGTCCTTCCCCTGTCCCGGTTTAGACTCCTTAGACCCCTTGGACCATTATTTGTCCTTTGATGTTTCCTAGACCATCCCTATAAACATGTGAAAATTCATATACATGACTTTTAAACCCCTAATCGCGTATATACACGGGTTTGACCCCTAAAACTGCATACATCAGGATGTGTACAAAATCCAAATATTTTTGGAGTTTTCCTTGACATGGATATGACTCACTTGTCTCTTGGCCTTCCATATGTCTTGAGATCACTCAGATTCGACCTTTCATTACCCCTTTGAAAAGATATATAAGGAACTATTTGGATACATTGAAGGCATAAGAGAATTGAGAGCAAATAAACTATAGTGCATTGTTGATGGAACTTGTGCTTGAGTCTACATCCCTTTGTCCCTTGGAGCACTTTGGTGCTCTTCCTAAGCTTTCCTTTTTCTTGTGAGATTGCTATGGAGAGATGGAGGATTGAGGTGGTGGAGGCCCAAGTGGGGGATTCAGTTTCTTTGATTCGCAGACGTACCGACAGAGGTTGTATCCATTGTAATCTCTGATTTTATATTAATAGAAATATCTTTTCCTATCCAATAATGTATGTTTTAATGAATATTTTATCCATGGATGATTTCAAATGCTTATACATTGTTGATTATATATGCTAGAATATATCTAACACCAATATATATAGTATGCTTGTCTTGTTTACTTGTTGTTGAGGAAGTGATTTATCAATTCAAGCTAAAGTTGGAAAGATCAACTAGGATCTACTTCAACCATCTGGAAAAAGGTATGAGGTCTGATCCTTTAGATTTGGATATTTGATTTCTATTGCATATTGGAAAGGATTGATTTCTGGAGTCAATCTATCTATTATGGTACCCAAATCCATAGGAATTTCTCTTTGTAAAAACAACACAGATCGAAAGTCAACATCAAGATATGTGTTCATGCTTATTGAGGGACCAATAAGCTATTCAAGCAAGAAATAGAGTGCCATAGCACTCTCATCTACAGAAACAGAGTACAAAGGAGTTCTAAATGCAGCAACTCAATGTTTATGGTTGCAGGGGATACTTGGTGAGTGTGGCTTCGAATCATAGTTTTCAACTATTATTTATTATGATAATTAGAGCACCATTTGAATCTTCAATGATCCAGTTTAGAGACAGAGAACCAAACACATTGAGATCCATATGCACTACATCAGACAGCTTATGCATGATGGCACCATTCATCTGCTCTTCTATGCATTTTCAGAACAAGTAGCAGATATCTTCACAAAAGTTTTTTGTGAGAAGACATCCAGCAATCTCAAATCACTATTGCGGATTTCTGATCATGCTGTGAAGCATACTTGATGACAATATTTTCAAATTTTGTTTTATTGTCCATGTTTAGGGGAGGATTTTCCCACTGGGTTTTTTCCTCTTTCCTTGGTTAATTGGACATGTAATATGTAAAGGGTGACTAAGCCTTGTTGCTAGGCCTTATATTTTTCTGATATTTACTCATAAAGTCAGGATTAAGGGGGGTGTTAGAATATTCAACCAATAGTTACCTACCTTAGACATTAATTAATCCATTTTTGTCGTATTTTCCAAGTTTCCTATATTCCATTCTATGCAAGTTGTCTTCCATGTGCCATAGAAGTCAAACTTGCTAAAATTGAGTCATGGAGTGCTTGGAAAACCTCCTGGAAACCATATTTAGCATGTCGGCTTTATTCTAGATCTTCCAAAGTGCATATCTATTTTTTATGCTAAGTTGACTGTTTTATTGAGAAATAAGGCAAAAGGGAAAGTAAGACTAGGTGTAGTTGATTTGTTTTTTTACCTCATCATACTCCATCCTGTTATCCTAATAAAAGAATGTATGAGCTGTATTTCCATTCCTTATTAGCTTTCCTACTTGACTTTACCAATTCGCGAGCCTCTAAGTTGATTTGGAAACAGCTTTATGCACTTATGGGGGATTTGACTAGATTTAGTAAGCCTACTTTTTGACTATTTCAAATGGAATCCTTATGCATTTGAATATCTCATGTAATTATATATTGTAGTAACCTATGACTTCAAAAGGTTGCATATTGTACACTTTTTTAATATCAATTTGGGGATAGGTATCATAAAAAAAGCTACTTTTTTTGTTTGTATTTTTGACATATCTCCCTGCGTTTTTACTCAAATTTCGATCGAGAGAGCTTGTTGGATGTGAAATTAAATTATGCATCAAATGTGTACCCTCTCAACATAATTTTGATGGACCCCTCTACCCCAAAAATAAGAAATACCTAAAAAAACGTGATGATGACATCATCATCACATTTTTTTAGGTATTTCTTATTTTTGGGGTAGAGGGGTCCATCAAAAGTATGTCGAGCGGGTACTCGTTGGATGCAGAATTTAATTTTGCATCCAACGAGCTCTCCCAATCGAAATTTGAGTAAAAATGCAGGGAGATATGTCGAAAATACAAACAAAAAAGTAGTTTTTTTTCTTTTCTTCCTCCAAAATTAATAAATATTATTTTATTATCTTAACTATTATTTTATTAATTTTTTTAGGAGGCCCATTTTGAGTTGAAATTTCCTCTAGTGCCTTTGTTTTTAATTTTGCATGTTTGATAAACAATTTTGTGATTGCAATTGTTCTATCACTTGGGTTCAATTTCCATAAATCCATCTTAATCCTAGCATTAACACTTAGATCATGGAATATGGTAACTTTAGCCATTATTTCCTTGTTTATACCATTGTTATTCTGTGGATAGTACTTTCCTCCCATGAGTATATTCATTTAGAACCTACTTATTGTCTTTCGATACTCATGCTGCAGCTGTTATAGGTTCAGGGGAGTCTTCTTAGATATTTTTCACACCAAATAAAGCATCATTTTGGTCTCTTTTCACAAGCTATCCCTTTATAAGACTCCCCACCCTTATGGAGTTTCTTTAGGCCCAAGTCTAACTCCTCAAAAATAGACTTGACTATCGAGTAAAATTGTATGTTCAAGCTTGTTAAGAATATCTAAATGGGCATCCAGATTGGTGGTAGGTTATCTCTTTCTTGGACCATGTAGAATAATACGAGAAAGGATCACTCTCTTTTCTACAGAATTGTGAAGAGTATTCTCAGGTATAGGTTTGTCATTTTTTTGGACCCGAGGGACTAAATTTATGAAAAAGGAACACCCGGTATGAGCTCAGTTTGCGCTTTTTCGTGCTCTAGACCTAAACATGAAAAAGATTCTGAGTGTACTTCATGTATTTTTCATGCGCATTAAACACCAAGAACAAAAAATTGATTTTGTTGTTGTAAGCCCCATTTTTCATACTCAAATGGATCTTTTCGAGTGATCTTGCTTTCCTTCACACTCGTAAAACTCAAGCTGTATGCTGCTCTCGAAGGAGCATTAGCTAGGTGGTAATTTAACCGTTTTTGGACATCCATGATTAAGTAAAAAAAAGGTTCACCTTTTCTTCTACAAAAGTCAAGAGAGTTCTTATGCAGTATGTTTTATACTTTTTCGGCCTCAGGAGACTAAATTGGATGAAAAAGGACCCCCCTAGAGTCTTCTTCATAGTTTTCAAACTCTCTAAACTTGAAAACACCAAGTGAGCATGTACTAATTTAGGCTAATCAAATCCATGAATTAGTGACACCGTCAATCAGTATTCCCTATTCTCTTCATGCTTGTCAAAAAATCAAGAGAGACTTGAGTTGACTTTCTTGGACTCGTTAAAATTTAATAGGGAAGATAAGGAAGAATTTTTCTTTTGGTTCTCAGTCAGTGGCATCAGGTCTTCCTTGAACATAGCACTCTTTGTCTTTTTTGATACTCATGTCTCAGTGTTCACTTTCAGTTCAGCTATTGCTTCAATTTTCTTACTCCTCCTCTTGTCATTTTCTACTTGGGGAATCTGATCATGTCTCCTACATGACGTTAAAGTCTAGTTGTACTATCTGCAAATTTAAAATATTCCTTTGGTCATCTCTGTGTCATGCTCATTGTTCAAGGACTTAACCCTATATCTGATCTATATCTTGATTCCATCATTGTCTTAACTGTTATTACTTGTGTTTCCCTTCCTTTACCCAGTTCCTAGTCACCCTTGTGATCTGTTGGAGGATATATTGCCTTCCTCATCATAGTATGCTTCCACATCAGCAGTTCCTGACGACGAAGACCTAGTATTTTTTAGGATCGTACTTTAGGATTCACTTTTGTTATTGGTGAATTCCTTTACTTCAGTTGTTGATTATCACCTATTGGTTGACAATATGTTCAATCCTATCCATGTTTGACTTCAATAACATCTATTCACATGGCTTGGATTTTAATGGTTCTTTGGGATTTTTGACGAAAACCTTAGGTTCATATCCATGGACTAAGTTGCACAAGATTATGTTGTGGTCACTTACACAGCTTCTAGATCTTTGAAGATTCATCATTATTGTATATTGTGGCTTCGATCCATTTTTGTAATATACGTGGTCTTGTACCTATACTATATGATGTACTCAAATATTGTAAAGGAGCTAGGGTTCCAGTATATTGAACATAGCATCCTTAGATATGACTTTGTATATGAAATTATTATGTATTTGTTTCAGGAACTACCTCTGCTGCATTAGAGTTCTGAGTTCTCTAATATAATGATTATAATGTATTTTGGCCATCATTTCCCTCTGAACTCACACATTAGGGGGCATCTGTTATAAACCCAAATGGCCCTTCTTCATCTGAGTTCCAACATTCCTTATTTTGGTACACAAAAGGACATCTTAGGATTGAATTTTGCCAAAACACTATAGATGGGCATGACTTGGGATGCATTTACCCTTGAACCAGCTTTCCATATTATTTTTATAAGTGTTGAGTTGCATATGCGACTATCCTCATTGCAACTCACGTACGCACAAGAATATTTCCATTGACAACTTGCGTACTGTACGTGACAATATACATTGCAACCCATGTACATCATTATACACAGGTTTCCTTTAAAGCAACGTGTGTGTCATACATGGGTTTCCTAAATCAATAGTCACGTACATCTTGATTCAACATTAAAAAATATAAAATCATGATTAATGGAAATTAGTTGGGTCCTAATCATAAACTATGCTAACTATTTCAACTTACTCAACCTTCGAAACCACTCTATTTCCCAATGTATAAATAGAGGCCTTAGGGAGGGAATCAATCAATCAAGTTTGGAGAGCAAAGTTATGCTGGTGCTATATCTTCAAAAGTCTTGGAGCAGCAGAACTCAGAGTCATTTGGTTATAGAGGAGTCCTTGTTTCAGAAGCTGGGTTGTACTCTTATCTCATTCATTGATTGCTAATAAAGAGAATTCTTCTCCCAACATTGTGTTGAGTCTATTTCATGTATTATGGTTAATGAATATTTTGATTATGTATTGGATATATTATTTATCTAACCTCTCATATATACATGTATAATATTGTACTTGGATAATTTGCTCTTTGTAGGTGAAGGAAATGCATCCCTGGAATCTTTGGAGAGAAGTGGATCGGAAGAAGATCAAGCCTCGATCAACCGTCGATAATCAGGAAAGTCAGGAATTTCTTTCGATTTTCTTTCTGATTCTCTATTGAAGCTGATTGTCTACAAGGTTAGTAGTAAGTTGGTAACCCCAGAACCTAGGTTACAACAGTTTTTAATCTTGAACAACAGTGTCTGACAGGGAACAACACATAGAATACTTCCTCATTCTTAAATAATTCAAGCATGTGTTTCCCGAGGAAATCCCTGGACTACCTCCAAAATAAGACCCAAACTTATCCATTGAACTGACCGCTGGATCAGTTTCGAACTCCAAAGCCCGTTACTGCATGAGTGCGCCTAAGTTGGTGGAACTGAAATTATAGTTGGAGTAGTTAATAAATAAAGGGTATATCCAACCAAGTGTGTCCCCTTGGGAAGCACCAATATTGTTCATAAAGAAGAAATACGGTACAATGCAGATCTGAATTGATTACTGTCAGCTAAACAAAATGACTATAAAGAATTGTTACCCACTCCCCTGGATCAATAACTTGTTCGATCAGGTAGGAGGAGCTAGAAGATTTTCAAAGATTGACCTACGATCCAGATACCATCAAGTATGAATTCATGATTAAGATATTCACAAAACCTCCTTTTATATCAGGTACGGGTACTACGAGTTTGTAGTGATGCCATTTGGGTTGACCAATGCACCTGCGAACTTTATGTGTATGATGAACAACATATTCAGTAGGTATCTATATAATTTTGTCCTAGTATTTATTGATGAAATCCTGGTTTATTCAAAGAATAATGAGGAACATGAAGAACACCTTCGTATAGTACTACGAGTGCTAAGAGAATAGCATATTTACGCTAAGTTTAGTAAATGAAACTTTTACAAACTGCAGACATAATATCTAGGTCACACTTTATCCAAGACAGGGATAGATGTGGACCCAAAAAATATTAAATCCATAAATATTGGCCTACCCCTACGAGTGTCACTGACGTTAGGTCATTCTTGGGATTAGCTAGATATTATCGAAAGTTCAATGAGAACTTCTCGACAATTGCTTTCCCCATGACTTCTTTGCAAAAGAAAGAAAATAAGTTCATATGGACTAACAAGTGCAAATAAATTTTTCAAAAGCTTAAGAAGATTTTGATGACTGCATTGGTGTTACGGATTGCAGATTCGGATGGGGATTTCATTGTTTGCACGGATGCAGGTAAGGAAGGACATGAAGGAGTCCTCTTGCAGAATGATCATGCCATTTGTTACAAATCATGGAAGTTGAAATAACATGAGAAAAATCACCCTATGACGGATATTGAGTTAGCATCCATCATCCATGCTTTCAGGATGTGGAGGAACTACCTCATGGGAAGGACGTTCCTTCTAAAGACAAAAAATATGAGTATAGAGTATTTATTTGATGAACCGGATATGAATGCAAGGCATGCCAGATGCTTGGATTTCATAAGAGAGTACCATTTTGAGATTAAGCACATTAAGGGCAAGGATAATAAGGTTGCCAATGATTTTAGCCAACTAACTCACATGATTTACAAGGTTATTTGAATCAAACCGATGCATATTTGCATGAGAATATTAGAGAGGCCAACAAACTTGACCCCTTCTATGTAGATATCCTCAAGAAAGTCCAGAAAAATAGGTTGCTTCAATAACAAAAAAATACAAGGTCGACAAATCTCGACTGCTATGGTTCAATGATCACTTGTATATTCCAGAAGGAGGCGATCCTTGGTCTAACATGCTAGCATAATTTCATAAGGCACCCTAATTGGGGCACCTAGGATAACAAAAGATGATATATGTTGTCAAGAGACACTTTTTTTAGACTAAGTTAAAGGCCAACATTGCAATGTTTATTACAAAATGTTAAGAGTGCTAGCTAGTCAAAGCTGAGCATCAACATCCCATGGGATTTCCGCAGTTGTTACCCATTTTGGAATGGAAGTGGGAGGTTATTAGTATGGACTTTATCACTGGTTTACCGAAAAGTAAGAAGCAAAAGCATTCTATTTTTGTGCTCATCGACAAATTGTCGAAGGAAACACACTTCATTCCTATAAAATCAACATACAAGGTCGTGAACATTGCTCATATCTTTTTGAAAGAGATATTTAGATTACCTGGGATACCCAAGGTAATTATCTCAGATGAAGATGTTAAGTTCACAAGGAACTTTTGGAGATATTTATTCTCTGGATTGGAAGCGTTACTGAACTTCAGTATTGCATATCACCCGTAGATAGATGTGGAGACTGAAAGAGTAAACCAAATTATCAAGGACATGCTCTAAATGTATGTCATGAACAATCCCACAAAGTGGGAGGATTACTTGCATCTTGTAGAGTTTATGTATAACAATGGTTATCAGGCTTATGCCAAGAGGAATCCCTTTGATGTACTCTATGGACGGAAGTGTATGACATCGATTACTTGGGATATCCCAGTGGATCAGCTCATCTTAGGGCCTGACTTGTTGAAGGACTTGGAACATTTGGTTACCAAGTTCCCGGTGAACCTTAAGGAAGCAGAGGGCCGCCAGAAAAGTTACGCGGATCAGAAAAGAAATGATAAGGATTTTCAAATAGGAAATCATGTTTACTTGAAATTAAAATCCAAATGAAGCTCCTTGAGCTTGGGTAGGTGTGGTAAGTTAGCACCTAGATTTTGTGGACCTTTTGAAATACTAGCCAAGAAAGGGCCAATGACTTATGAACTAGCATTGCCCATCCATGTAAGAGTCGACATTGTTTTCCATGCATATTTATTAAAGAAATATGCTTATGATACTAAACACATTGTTGATTGGTCCCTATTACAAGTGGAACCTGATGAGGAGATTTCCCCTAAACCTACTCATATATTGTATAAAAGAGAAGTGTAGCTCCGAAAGCGCACTGTGTTCCAATTGAAAGTGCACTATAAAAACTTTGAGGCTAATGAAGCTACTTGGGAGGACGAGGCCACCATGAGAAAGGCTTACCTTGCCTTGTTTCATGATATCATTTTGAGTCCTTACAACACCAAGGATGATGTTGTTCTAAGCAGGGAGGGATGTAATATCCTGAATTTGGACCTAATACTTATAGGCATGTGTCTATTTATTATGATGATTATCTTGATGTTTTATTTTCTATTGGTTCAAGGACCCCACTGCATATGAACATGATTATTTGTTTTATATACTGGGATTAATCCAATTACTTATTATATATGTATATGCTTGTTTGTTTTGGGTGTGGACCCTGAAGCACATGATTGATGAGATGTTTGGTGTTGACCGAGGAGCTCTAGAGCACTTGAGTGATTGATGAATTGTGTTGAGTGAGAAGCTATGGAACACATGAAAAGATAATTGGATGTGTTCGACATAAGCCCTGGAGCCTTCCATGTTGATGTTAAGCATAATCTCTCTAGCATTGGATCCTTGGCCATTATATCCCTAGGTGTATCGTACAAATACATCCTATCATTTAGTGTTGAGTGAAAACTATTTAATTGCACTATCTTTGTAACTCCCTACTATAGGCATTCAGCATGGGCTCTAGTATGCAGTAGGGGTTACTGAAAAGAATTTAATAACTTTTGAGTGAAAACGACTTGACAAAAATATTGATCTCATCGTACTTATTTATAGGTGATTAAATGAAATTTTGAATTTCTAGATTCTCATCAAAGTACTAAAGAGATACCACATTATACGAGAGAAATCCAACATGCGAGGATGTTTAGAGTTGCCTAGCCTAGTAGACCTAAACCATCTACCTACTTAACCTTAATGAAGAAGTGTCATTTACTTGAGGGATCATGGTATATGATGATGGGAGACAAATGTTAACAAGTGTTATAATAATATGTATCTTATACATAGTATGTATAAAGAATTAATTATTATTTAATACATAATTAAATAAAAGAAAGAAGAGAAGCTCCATCAATTATTATTTATTATTAAAGGATTAATAAATAGTATAATACCTATGAAAGTTTAACTAGGAACTAGTTAAAAGTTCCGAGGTTAAGTATTGAAAATTACCCAAGTAATTAAAAATGGTTAAGTCAAGAAACCAAGGTTTCTTGATTTAACTGTCCCTTTGACTAAAAAAGTATGTCTATAAGTAGTGAATCCAAACAAAGGCTTAGGGGTTCTGATTTTTATCTTGGAGAATTATTATTCTCCCTGATTTTTGCTCTCAAGTGTTTTCCTAGAGAATTTTCTTCTACAAGGAAAAGAGGATTGATTTAGAACTGAATACCAGTTAGGAAACCCTACCTTAGGAGGTCTAAGCTACTTGCATGTTGGATTCCATCTCGGGGGGATCTGGATTACAACTAGGAATGGTTCCAGGTCATGGTTGGGAGGAACGTGGTAGTTCCCAAGTGTTTTGATCATCAAAATAAGAGGTCATATATATCCTAAATTGATAATGCTGGTTATTTAAAAAGTGTCCAGGTTCAGCTATTAAAGGAGCTTCTGAAAGAAAAATTACAGGTATGAGTTATTAGTATGTCAAGTTCATTTCTAGGGTAAATGCTGGTTGCTTTATATAAATTCTCTTTCTATATTATTAACCCTAGAAATAATGGTTTTGTCCATATCTCCTAGGGTTACATATCTTAAAAGATAACCCTATAGTGACTATGTTATCTTCTAGATTATATAATGAATATGTTAGATGAATGTTTCTAACGTATCTACTAGTCCTATGTATTTGACGTTCTCCCTAGGTTCTTCTAGGGTATGTATTCTCTTCGATACTCCCTAGCATTGTATATATTATCATAGGTTATATATAGCTATGATTTCACCTCTAAAGTTTGTTTCTGTATTCATTCAAGGGCTGATGGCGAATCATGAACTCCTTTCAAGAGACTTTACATGCTACATAATACTAGAAAAAATGGGAAACTCTGACTTTAGCTGACAATTAGAGGTACTTCCCTAACTTATTTTAAGATGAAGTAAAAAGATAAAAGATAGATAATTGAATAATATTTCATAATATATAACATTTATGCAGAGAAAATGTGTGTAAATGATTATAAAATTAGTTTCCATGAAATTGGGTTTTCAAATTTTCAGCACATCTTAACATATATGTTTTTGCGGGTGTAGCAATATATCAGGTAAATTATGTCAACTTGGGATAAAATATTGCATACATATAAAGGACATATGGGCCTAGTGTAGCACTATTTATTCAGAATTGTTCATGAATTATTTTTTTTATTATTAATTATTGAAGTCACAAAATCTTGAAATTAAAACATTATGTGTGGGTGCAACACTTCAGGGGCAAAAATTAATGAAATTCTTGATTTCTAAATATAAGCTTGTAGAGCTTGATCTCATCTAGTGCACCATATAGTTTTATTGGGAAATGGTGATAGAAATCAAAAGTTCTATAAAAAGCAATTGATGTATCTAGTTTCAAAAACTGACGTGTGTCATTTACAAAATTAATTATAAATAAATAAAACATAGTTTTGAAGGAAAAAATTACATATTCAGAATTGTAATATCGTACTCTACAATATTCTAGATTTTCATAAAAAAATATTGTGTATGTCATAGCAAAACACGCCATCTAAATAGAGCGTATTGATAGAGTTCTAAAATTCAAGCAATAGCCCTCGTTTATTTGTCCTAGCCAATAGGTTCAGTAGTCCAAAGCTATTTCTTAACATAATGCCAAACCTTATTCCCGTCGATCTTTTTAATTTTAAAATAACGTATATGAATTATAACACATATACATTATATCTTATTCATATCGCATAGGTGATATAAGACATATGCGATATGAATGAGCTATAATGCATATGCATTATATCTTATTCATATTGCATATGTGATATGATAAAGCTATAATGCATATGCATTTTTTTTTAACTAATTTGGTATGAGATTAAAAAAGAGTATTGGCATCTTATCCCATTATAATACCATTTAGACAACACTATTATGGACACAAATAATTCCTCTTTTTAACGGTGAACGAAGCCATGGGATGTGCAACCAAGAAAATAGGGTGGTGAATGAAGCCATGGGCTGTGCATCCAAGAAAACAATAATTCCTCCCATCCTTAGATCTATTCAGCTTCAAGGGAAAATTTGCAACATTAACAAAGACATTGAATATTGATTTATGTCAGCACTCCAAGGATGTTATAAGGTCATGAGAATTGTTTTTTGGTAGCTCTTTTGGATGTAAAAAATCTAGAATGAGTACTGATGGATCAACGTATGCTCTCACTGTAAACCGCTAGTGATGATTTTTCAATAGGCGATAGGTGATTTTAATCGACATAGTTATAGTTATTTTGTTCCTTTAATCGTCATCATGTTCTTTTAATCCTTGATTAAGGGTGTCTGGTTCTTTTAATCTTTGATTAAGGATGGATGGAAAAAATTCAATCAAATGGCATATATATATTAACAATATTTATCATCCACCATGTATAGAGCCAAAGTTTCAAATTCATCATCCTCATCATCATCCTCATAGTCATCATCCCCATCCTCATCATCATCACCATCATTGTTCATCATCATCATCATCATCATCAACCTCATCATCATCATCATCACCACTCTCATCCTCATCATCATCACCATCATCACCATTATCACCATCATCATCACCATCATCACCATCATCATCATCATCATCATCATCCTCATAATCATCATCGTCATCACCACCCTAATCCTCATCCTCATAATCATCATCGTCATCACCACCCTAATACTCATCCTCATCCTAATCCTCATCCTCATCCTCATCCTCATCATCATCGTCATCATCTTGGTCATCATCATCATCATCATCATCATCACACTCATCCTCATCATCTTCATCATAGTTATCATCATGCTCATCATCACCGTCATTGTTGATCATCATCATCATCATCTTGGTCATCATCATCATCATCATCATCATCATCACACTCATCCTCATCATCTTCATCATAGTTATCATCATGCTCATCATCACCGTCATTGTTGATCATCATCTTCATCATCACCATCCTCATCATCATCATCATCCTCATCATCCTCACCAACCTCATCCTCATCATCATCATCATCACCACCATCGTCATTATTCTCATCATCATCATCATCATCATCATCACCATCACCACCGTCATCATCATCATCATCATCACCACCCTCATCCTCATCACCATCATCATTGTCATTGTCATAGTCATCATCCTCCTCATCATAACCATCATTGTTCATCATCGTCGTTGCCACCATCATCCTCATCATCATCATCATCATCATCATCCTCATCATCACCATAGTCACCATCCTTGTTTGTTGTAAAGGAAAGTGTCCTATGGCTAGGGTTTAAGAGGCCATCAACGTACTGGGGTTGAAAGAGAGATGCACAATGTTCATCAAGCATTTATAAGCAAAAATCAGAGATGAGAAAGGTCCACACCTGACTAACTGAATGCTGGTCCAAGCTTTCTCTTCAATCCTCTTCTTGCTCCTCTCGCTCCAAGAGACCTGCAAAACAGATTATACCTTCCTCAAACCATTATGACCATATATAAGACAATGATAATAAAATAAACATAAATAAATGATCTGAATAACATCATCATATGATCATAAACAGAAATTCAATCACACATTGAACAATGATTTGGGAAGAGGAAGGACATCACATCTTTATTAATCTTGAAAACAAGTACAAATATACCTTCTCTTCAAGTTGGCACCTCACGAAACCTTGATCTGGATCTGTTGTTTCTCTTCTCCAAAGAACTCAGCCTCCAAGCTTTGCAACACAAGGGGAAGACCTCCAAGGCAAAGGTGTGGGCAAAGAGAGTCCCGATTCCTCCAGTATAACAATGCAGAAATTCCAAGTCCCTTTTCATGGACCTCCCTACCTCTATTTATATGCTGAAGAAGAGTTAGGGGTGAAGCCAAAGTGGTTACAACTGAAGGAGTCAGTTGCATAACTAACCAAACTAACTCAAAAGGCGTGTTTTTATGTTTTAATGTTAAGAAACAGATGCGCGACTATGAAGGAGAGCAACCCGCGCATGATGCGCAAGTTTCTACCAGAGAAACCCGCGAATATATGCATGCGCAACTTGCAAAACACAAGAGTCGCGAGTGATGCGCGAGTTGCACATAAGGAGAGTCGTGCATACACAAAAAAGCATTTTTAAGGTATTTCTAGGCATTTTCAGACTTTGGTGTCTTCTTGAAAGTTTTAGATAACTAAAATATCTTTCCAACGGCATAGAAATGAGGTCAAACAGAGTTACAGAACTCAAGATATGGGTCCTCCAAGATAGGTGTTTTTTCAGTGACATTCAGTGACTTTCAGGAAGTGCCGACATGCGACGAAATCATGGGAAAGTGGTCATAGGCAGAGATGTGTCATTTTGGGCTATAACAGATGCCCCCTAATGTGTGAGGTTAGAGGGGAAGACGATAGCCGAAATACATTATAAAGGAAACAGCTGAGTATGGAGAGAGCAGAGAATCCAAGATCGAAAGGCTCGAGTGAAGGTACCTGAAAGAGAGATACATGTCAGAAAAAATGATCTCTGGAATATACACGTCCATATACAAAACATCGCCGTAAAGATACAGGCGGATCCAACATATGTATAACTGATGAAACTATCATGGTCGCTCAATATGCAAAAAGGCGCCATATCAAATCTAAAGGAGCCATGGCCACAAATGAACAAGGTGGATCCATACTCAACAATCGATCATAGCCACAAAAATACAAGGTGGATCTATGTCTCAGCAAAATGTCATATAAATTATAACAAGGTCTTGCGCAACTCAGTCAAATAGCAAAAGATGACAATGCTACTGTCAGCCCAAGGTCTTCAATCCAAACCGCCCAAAAAAGGTACGAATCCTAACCATGTGAATAAAGGAGTTGAAGTCGAACATGAAGGAAACAGTTTGATTACCGGTCAATAATGAGAACCGTTAACAAACGTGAGGGAAACCACCATTAATGAAAATGGTCCCCAAGGTACCTAGTACATTCTAACAAGTGTGATTACAAGGACTTGAAGTCAAACACTTGAAGAATCTATCGAGTAGGAGACATTAAGGTATTCCCAACTACCCAATAGCGAGGGAAATTGCCATTAAGGAAAACAATTCCCAAGGTACTGTAATAAAACTCTAAATCTCGTTCCCAGAGCAAGATGTGTTGCAGTCGATAGGAAGAGATCCGTTGGAAGGAAGGCATTAAGGCATCCTTCATCATCCAACACGAGGTAAAGCAAAGACTAATTGGATCTGGAATTGGTACTGAATTTCAAAAAAAGGACCACTGAAGACATGATGTAATGAACTGATACCAGGGAATGGCCGACACAAAAGGTCAAGGAAACTGCAGAATGGCCGACAAAGGTTTAATCCTTGAATAGTGAGCACGACACAAAAGTGACTTAGGCAGCTTTTGACACAAAATAGGACCAACGAAACAAATCTACAATGTAGGAGACATTGACAGATTCCCCATATAATTGGAAAAAAGACCAACTAGAGGAGTAAGAAAACTCTGAATCAGGATAAGGCCAAAAAACTAGGACCCAACTGTTGAGAGACTCAAAACTGGTGCTTTGTTCAAGGAAACAAGACTTGCTGCCATGATATAAAAGACATGGAAATAACCCTTCCCATTCCCTTTATTTCTTGTAAAAGTTTAACGAGTCCAAGAAAGCAAACTCGAGACCATCTTCATTTTTTGACAAGCTCGAAAAAAAGAAAGAAGAATGCTTGATAAAGCACTAATTCGTGGATTTTACGATCCCGAACTAGTACATGCTCGACGGTGTTTTCATAGTTTAGAGAGTCTGAAAACTCCAAAGAAGACTCCAGGGGGGTCCTTTTTCATACAATTTAGTCTCCTGAGGCCGAAAAAGTATAAAACAAACAACAGAAGAACTCTCTTAACTTCCGAAGAAGAAAAGGCGCACCTTTTTCGTAATTAGTTAGGAAGGTCCGAAAAAGGTTAAGTTACCACCTACCCAACGCTCCTTCAAAAGCAGCATATACAGCCTGAGTTTTACGAGTGTGAAGGAAGGCAAGATCACTCGGAAAGATCCATTTGGTTACGAGAAATGCAGCTTACAACAATAAACTCGATGCTTTGTTCTTTAGGGTTTAACGAGCATGACAAAGACATAAAGTACACTCAGAATCTTTTTCATGTTTTGGTCCAAAGCACAAAAAAGAGAAAACTAAGCTCATACCGGGGGTTCCTTTTCCGTAAGTTTAGTCCCTCAGGTCCGGAAAAGAGATAAACCTATGCTTGAGAATACTCTTCTCAATTCCGAAGAAAGGAGAGTGATCCTTTCTCGTATTATTCCACATGGTCCGAGAAAGAGATAACCTACCACCAATGTGGATGCCCATTCACATATTCTTAACGAGCCTGAACGGATAAGTTTACTCGGTAGTCAAGCCTATTTTAAGGAGCCAGACTTGGGCCTGAAGAAACTCATAATCTTTCCCATGAAGTTTTAACGAGTCTAGAAAAGTCAACTCGCGGCCTCCTTACTGTTTTTAACGAGCTCGAAGGAGAGCAGAAAGAATGCTCTAAATGTGAGGAGACGAGTGTCATAAACAGGCGAAACTAGTTCCAAGCGCAAGGAACAAACCTATGCATAATGCAAGGAAGGCGAGCAAGATAAGGACACTCGGGGAATGTCTCCTCAAGGTAAAGGGTGTCAAGTTGCAAAGGCAAAATGATACAAGGCTGGGCGATAATGAGAACAAAGATGAGGGCTTATACAAAGAGCTAAAAGCGTGGAAGCCGGAATCAGGCTCATAAGAACGAGCAAGGCACATGCAAATGAAATTACGACTTGAACAACAAGGTGAGGTCAATAAACAGTTGTGAATCCAACTAAGAATCCTGTCTCCAAGAAACAACAACATGAGGATCATATTTAGAAGAAAAGATCTGATGTGGGTCACTTTGGCAGAAACACATGTGACTTTGCTATCTTCTATAAAAGGTAAAGTTAAGGCAGAATCAACTGAAGAGGATTCTATAGAACCAAGGCTCGAGGTTTATAATCAATAATATCAACCTCATAAGGAGAGCAAAAATCAACAAGGGAGATAGAGTCTGTAGGGACAAACTCAATATCCAAGGAGTCGAAAATTCATAGGGAAAATCAAACTCATCAGGATCACTGACTTGTTGTTCAAAGGAAAAGTCAAAAGACTCAACAAGACCAACATAAGAAGAAAGGTCAGGCTTACTAGGAAAATCAGGGTTAGACTTAGTCACAACTGAACCAACATCCAAAAGAAGGTCAGACTATATCAAAGACTCTAGGAAGACTTCATCCAAAGGAAGGAAATCATCCGAGATAGGGCACATGTCTAAACTTTCAAATGGATTGACAGAGAAGAGAGAAGGCTCGATAGTCTGTATAGGATGACTCACCTGTTCAACTGCTGGGACCAAGTCCTGAAAAGGTAAGCATGAAAACAGAGGCTGCTTCTCAGTAGCAATTGAACACAAAGGACAAGAGGCCACATAGTTCACCTGTGGTGGGGTGGTGTCTATAGAAACACTGGGAATCAAAAAAGGAAAGACCCGGTCTCTAGTTGGGTCAGGAAAGGGATCAAGGAAATCCAACTAATCAATAGTGACAATTTATTCGCCATGACTAAAGTACATCACACGAAAGAATGTTGACACCACAGCTTGCATGGAATAGACATAATCACGTCCAAGGAGCATATTAAAGTCCAAAGGGTCCTCTATTACCATGAAGTCAACTAAGACAATCTTCCCACCCAAAGTAACAGGTGTTTGAGGGAGAATTCCAAAGGCTACACAAGTTCTCCTATCAAACGCCAGTAACTGACTAGCAGTCGACACAAGGTTGGGAGATCCCATACCTCGCCAAGCACGAGCAGACAAAATACTAACTAAGGCTCCTTCATTAACAATGCAACGAGCAATTGTATAGGGTTCAATTTTGACCTTTATCTGGAAAGGTGCATGGGAAGGAAGACGTGGCTCAACTAGGCTATCCCAATCAAAGGAAGCAATCCGAGGGCTTGGTGGGGGTTGATCTGAGACAAATTCAGTGCCCCCTTATTCAGTAAGATCTGAATTGGCAGTGAAGAAAATGTGACTAGTAGACACTTCACTCTCCAAAGGAAGAGTGGGATTGATCGACACTGGAATCGATTCAACCACTTCGTGAAAATAACTCTCCGAAGGGAGAGTGGGATTGACCAAAGATGACATTGGTTCAATCACATGGGGATCACTCTCTGAAAGAAGAGTGGGATCAACCAAATCTGAGATTTTTTCAACCACTTGATCAACCAAAGGTTGAGTAGATTGTTGAGAAACTATAGGTTGTTCAGAAGAAGAAAATCCATGAGTCTTGGAACACACTCTTCGCACCTATGGGATAGTAGGGCACAAATGAGTAAGGTGATCTCCCTTGCATAGCACACAAGGGAACTTAAGATGATGCTTCAAACGACCAGTTTTCTCAACTGAGTCAACATGACTAGCAGTGGATGACTGTTTTCTCTCAACATGACTAGCAGAGGAAGAGAGTTTTCCCCCAGCGTGAACTACAGAGGCTGGGTGACTGGGTCCAACCTCACTAAGAGAGGCTAGTTGTTGAGAGACTCCAGAATGTTCAAAAACGGGATGACCATGAACCCAAACTCTTCGCACCTCCGCAATAGAAGGGCATTTATAAGTAAGGTGGTCTCCCTCACAAAGCTTACAAGGAAACTTGGGCTTGTGTTTTGAACGGGTAGACTTGTCAACAGTGTCAACATGACTCACAGTGGTTGACAGGTTGTCTTCAGCTTGGACCACAGAGGCTGAAAGACTTCCCCCATCTTGACTTGCAGAGGCCGAGAGACTAGGTCCAACATAACTTGTAGAGGTAGGACTGGCACCATCAACGTGAACAACAGAGGTTGAATGGTTAGGGTCAACATGCTTTGCAGCAGTTGAGTGTGTACCCCCAGCGTGAACAACAGAGGCTGGGTGGATGGATCCAACTTGAACAACAGAGGTTGGATGGGAAGGTTCAACTTGAAAACCAGAGGTTGAACGAGTGCACTCAACTTGAACACCAAAGGCTGAGTGACTGGATCCGACATGACCTGGAAAGGTTTGAAGGATACCACCAGCATGAACACCAGAGGCTGGATAGACAGATCCAACTTGAACAACAGAGGTTGGATGGGGTGGTTCAACTTGAAAACCAGAGGTTGAACGGGTGCACTCATCTTGAACACTAGAGGCTGAGTGGCTAGATCCGACATGACCTGGAAGGGTTTGAAGGATCCCACCAGCGTGAACACCAGAGGCTGGATTGTGAAGATCAACTTGACTTGCAGAGGTTGAGTGCTTAGATCCAACATGATATGTAGAGGTTGGATGGGTGCCCCCAGCTTGAAAAACAGAGGCGGGGTGGTGAGGTTCAACTTGACTTGCAGAGGTTGAACGGGTGCCCCCTTTCTTATGTGCTTTCTTCCTATTTCTCCTTCTTTTACTCCTTTTAGACTTCCGGTTACTAGTATCAGTACTTTCGCTGCATGAGGTGGAAGGAGGAGGAGAACTAACTACAGGTGAAGGGGAGACAGTGTTTTGATGCCCTTGATATAAGGAGCTTACTTGAGAAGCATCAGGAGCATTCAGGATAGTTGGAGTGGAAAACAACCACACCGGTAGCCCTAAGGTGAATCCCGGAAGATTCAAGGTAGCCATCAAGGGAACACCAACATTCCCTGGAAGAGGAATAGGACAAGGAGTTCCCATCAAAGGGATCTCTTGGTTGGTGTTCAAAGGGGTGCTAGCCATAGCTTCAAAACAAGAGACAAAGTCTGAGGTTGATGATCAACCAAAATTACAAAGCAGACACCTAAAGGCCCACTAAGTATAGACAAACCACACAGCACTCACTAAAAATTCCTAAATCCCAAGCAGACAAACGGGTATAAGATGCACTTTCCAGAAGAAAGATGATAGACAGTTACTTGGCGTCCTTGAGGGGTTCTCAGGCACAAGCGGAGGAATCACCCCCCACCCTCCTGCACTTTCCACAAGGGTTACCTTCCAAGTCCGTCCAAGGTCAACCAGAAATAACCTTCCTGTTTACCTGTGTATGAACCCTAGATGTCAAGAAACTAAAGGCTACCTTGACAATACCTACTATCTGGGGGGACAGTCGCAAGCCGGTCTCGTACGCATGGGCAGGGTAGCTGAGCCCGAAATTCTGCCTAGACAGAATCCCCAGATGCGCGAAAGTCCTGGGTTACGTTTTGACAAGGATTCGGGGGGTTATCCCCTCTGTCCAAGCCTCCACGCGGCCTCGTGCTTAACTCCCGTTTGAGAGGAGCTTCCCATATACAACGGTAGAACCAAGGATTTACCTAGTGATAGGCCAACTACGTCTGAAATTTAACACTTGCGGGGAGTTTAAACACCCTAACCCACAAGTCTAGCCTAAGCTAGTTGGTGTATGACCCTATAAAATAAAACTTGCTAATAATTTTTAAAATTATATCGTTTATTTTAATGGGCTATTATTAGTCAGAGGGTAAATGGCATGAAACTGATATGGTGTTTTGACTCCAAATTGAAACAAACTGACTAAGCAAAGAGAAATAAAATGCAAAAATCAAATAGCTATTCTCTTTATGTTTTCAAATAAAACTTGAAAGCCAAAAAGATCAAATCTTTTTATATTTTTCCAAAAACAAAGCTATGCTATGCAATCTAGACTAAAACTTAATCTACATGCATATAAAGCAAATACATGTTGTTGTATTTTTCTTTTATAAATGCAAAAGAAAAATCAGCCTATCTACTAATGCAAACAAATACTGTAAGCAAAGCAAATAAACAACTACTTTATACCCCAAAGACAAACCCTAGGTTTCCCTAAAGTTGAATATAAACCTCTCTTGAAAGGAAAGCTTACAAAAGTAAACAAGCCAACACTTTGGAATGAAAAGACTGAGCATAAAGACTGACATAAACAAAGGTCAAGAAGTCCCAAGAATCAATCTAAACCTACAAACAAAGGCTGCTTAGTACCTTGTCCAACAAGGTCAAGCCAAAGAAAGAGGTAGGGGGGGAAAGCAACAAAAAAAAATAAAGGTTCTTTTTAATCTTCTTTTATAAGAGCAAAAGAAAAACTACCTACAAAGCAAAGCATGCAGATAAAAAGAACAAAGCAAAAGGAACTCTGCTATACAACCACCCAACAAACTCTAGACTGAACTAAAGTCAGCATAAACTCTAGTTGAAAGGAAGGCTTGCATAAGAGACAAGTCAACAACTTTGGCAAAGTAAAGGTAACCAACAAAAGAAGAAGGAAACCAGCACCAACAAGCTTCTGAAATCAAACAAAGGCCACTAATAGAGGCTGATCAGAAACATAGGCCAAAAGCAAACCAAGCAAAGGAAACAGGTGAAAGAGCAAAGAGTAAATCCTAATGCTATAAAGGGACATACCACCTAGATAAAGAACAACAAAAAGAATGACACAAACAACCTGGATTCAAACACCCGTAGAAGACATTAACAGACCTACCATGCACTTAAAATGCATTGTGCTTTGAGCAAACTTGGATCAAATAAAGCAAGCAAGCAAGAATTACTCCAAGCAAAAAGACTCAAAGGCTTTTGGAAAAGCAGGCAGGGTGATCACCACAAGTCTTCAGACAAGCTACATAGCATTCATAAAGAAACCACTTACAAACAGGGATTACCCGAAGAAAGGAAACAAGCAAACCACTTCTTAAAAATCCTAACTTACAGGTATATGCGTGACTGTCTATAAGGGCAGGTCGCGCATGATACGCGACTGTTCAATAGAACAACCCGCGCATTCACACTTGCATTCGTGACTGTTCAGAAGAACAACCCGCGAATAGGTGTCAAAATCACAAACAACTGCCTTAGGAAGGAAGGTGAGGGGTGCAAACAGACTTTTAAAAAAATGTTCCTAAGTGCCAAGAAAGACCTGAAACAATGCAAAAGCTAAAATAAATCAAGAGAAAAACCCCAAACAGACAAGGCTATCCCCAGCAGAGTCGCCAATTCTGTTGTAAAGGAAAGTGTCCTATGGCTAGGGTTTAAGAGGCCATCAACGTACTAGGGTTGAAAGAGAGATGCACAATGTTCAGCAAGCATTTATAAGCAAAAATCAGAGATGAGAAAGGTCCACACCTGACTAACTGAAGGCTGGTCCAAGCTTTCTCTTCAATCCTCTTCTTGCTCCTCTCGCTCCAAGAGACCTGCAAAACAGATTATACCTTCCTCAAACCATTATGACCATATATAAGACAATGATAATCAAATAAACATAAACAAATGATCTGAATAACATCATCATATGATCATAAACAGAAATTCAATCACACATTGAACAATGATTTGGGAAGAGGAAGGACATCACATCTTTATTAATCTTGAAAACAAGTACAAATATACCTTCTCTTCAATTTGGCACCTCACGAAACCTTGATCTGGATCTGCTATTTCTCTGCTCCAAAGAACTCAGCCTCCAAGCTCTGCAACACAAGGGGAAGACCTCCAAGGCAAAGGTGTGGGCAAAGAGAGTCCCGATTTCTCCAGCATAACAATGAAGAAATTCTAAGTCCCTTTTCATGGACCTCCCTACCTCTATTTATATGTTGAAGAAGAGTTAGGGGCAAAGCCAAAGTGGTTACAACTGAAGGAGTCAGTTGCATAACTACCCAAACTAACTCAAAAGGTGTGTTTTTATGTTTTAATGTAAGAAACAGATGCGCGACTATGAAGGAGAGCAACCCGCGCATGATGCCCAAGTTTCTACCAGAGCAACCCGCGAATATATGCATGCGCAACTTGCAAAACACAAGAGTCGCGAGTGATGCGCGAGTTGCACATAAGGAGAGTCGCGCATACACAAAAAACGCATTTTTAAGGTACTTCTAGGCATTTTCAGACTTTGGTGTCTTCTGGAAAGTTTTAGCTAACTAAAATATCTTTCCAGTGGCATAGAAATGAGGTCAAACGGAGTTACACAACTCAATATATGGGTCCTCCAAGATAGGTGTTTTTTCAGTGACATTCAGTGACTTTCAGGAAGTGCCGACATGTGACGAAATCATGGGAAAGTGGTCACAAGAAGAGATGTGTCATTTTGGGCTATAACATTGTCCTCATCATCATCACCATCATTGTTCATCATCATTGTCATCGTCATCATCATCATCATTATCCTCATCATCCTCATCCTCATCATCATCATCATCACCATCAACGTCCATCATCATCATCATCATTGTTCATTGTCATCGTCATCATCATCATCATCATCATCATCATCATCATCATCATCATCATCATTCTCATTGTCACCATTGTCACCATCATCATCATCATAACCATCCTTATCATCATCATCATCACCATCATCATCATCCTCTTCCTCCTCCTCCTCCTCATCATCATCATCACCCTCATCCTCATCATCATCACCATCATCATGGTCATCATTATCATCACCATCATCATCACCATCATCATTTCCACCATCATCACCATCATCGTCATTGTAACCATCCTTATCATCATCATCATCATCATCATCAACATCCTCATCCTCATCCTCCTCCTCCTCATCATCACCCTCATCCTCATCATCATCATCATGGTCATCATTATCATCACCATCATCATCACCATTATCATCACCATCCTCATCCTCATCATCATCATCATCACCATCATCATCCTCGTCCTCATCATCATTATCATCATCATTACCCTCATCCTCATCATCACCATCATGATCATCATCATTGTTCATGGTCATCATCATCATCATCATCATCATCATCATCACCACCATCATCATCATCCTCATCGTCATCATCATCATCATCACCATCCTCCTCCTCCTCGTCCTCCTCATCATCACCCTCATCCTCATCATCACCATCATGGTCATCATCATCATCACCCTCATGGACATCATCATCATCATCGTGATCATCCTCCTCATCATGACCATCATTGTTCATCATCGTCATCATCGTCATCGTCATCATCATCATCATCATCCTCATCATCATCATCATCATCATCACCCTCATCCTCATCATCATAGTCATCATTCTCATCATCATCATTATCATCACCATCATAGTCATCATCATCCTCGTAATCATCGTGGTCATAGTCATACTATTCAGTATAGAAGTTTAACATATTTCAGTCCAAGTTTGAAATGCATTTGATATTTAATATTTTAATATTTGATAAGCATAGATAAATGTAAATTGCATATTGAATGAGCACTAAATCGCATAAGAGATATATCCCATATGCACTAAAATGCATATGCGATATTTTGGAGATCATGTAAAAAACCTACCCGTTAATTAAAAAACATTGTATCAATATCGCATATGCGATATATCGAAGGTGCGTTATATCACATATGCAATATGTGTTGTATAAAAAATGTTGGGTTGCATGTTGTGGGCAAAGTTTACTGTATCAAAAGACATAATTCGTCTGAACCCGCACATAGAGAATTGTTCAACGTGCAATTTAATCATTACTTACATAATTCCATAGTTTTGTACAAGTTTGGGTGGAGTTCAATGGGGAATGTACGTAATAGAGGTCAAAAGACAGCAAGGAAGGTGCTTAAACTGGAAGAAGCAGAAAATAAAATAGAAAAAAAGAGGGAAGATTCAAGGAATCGTCAGCATTCATTACATGAGCAAATAGTTCCCATTCCCCCTTAACAGATACCTGACGTAGAGGCTAAGGAAGATAACGCAACATTAAAGGAATCTAGTTATACGGAAGTTGATATTATTGATCCAATGGTAAACAGACGATCTTGTGAAGAGCTCAATAATTATGTTACTCCCAACGCAAATGTGACTCAGCAACAACCATGGTCGGTGGTTCAATCTCCTAATCGAAGTTGTGAGCATGTAGTGGATGTAAACGTCACTCCAACATTTCAAATGACAACAAATTTTGCATCAAAATGAAAGAGAACTCCTAAATGAATACAAGTGGACGAGAGCGGATTGACTCCCATGGAAGGTAAGGTGGCTAAACACACTATCCTTCGTCATTGTTCTCAAATAATGAAACAATATTTTGATAACAAATCCAAACCTGGTAAATGCCAATTGTTTTTATCTTTGCTTAAATCTAGAAATATGGAAACTGTTAGAGGAAATTTAGAAATAACAACAATGAAGAATATCTAATCAAGTAATCACATTGTTAAATATCTTGCTGCTGCATTCACATCGATTAGTAAAAAAGATCGTTCACAAGACTGTAATGTGGCTCGTCATGTATTGGCTAAATCAATTGTATGTAGATCCACAAGACAACATCGTTTACTTAAATGCACATCACAAATTGTGCCTTTACATCGAAAGACACTTAAAAAATATTCAGTAAGAAGAGACAACATTGATGTAGAGGGACAAATGGAAACATTATGGGAATTTAGTGGTAGGTTTCCTTGCTAAGACATGAAGTTAGTCAAAGCAGTGAAGGGCCTAGTGCAAACAATTTGGCATGATAACACTAGGCTTTCTTCTAACATGAAGGATGTGTTAAAACATTGTAGGGGTTCTAGAAACAATGAACCTCATGTTAAACATTATCTTGACATGACACAAACTCAACTATTCGAGATGTTTAAAGTTTTCCATGTAGAGCTAAGGCTCGGGCAAAGATATTTTGAAAAATGCAAGCCTTGGTATGTTAGAATCAATACCATCCGGAACACTTGTTGTTGTAGATACCACATAGAGTTTGACCTATATTACCATACATTTGCACATATACGTCTTTTTTTGCATCCTAACCATGTTCAGGAATGCTCAAGTACAGTACCGCCAATGTCATCCAGAGATTTCATCCATAGCATAATGTGTTCGTGGAAAGATGGGAAGACAAATTAGTTAAAAGAATGTGTAGACGGTTTTTGCAACATTTGTGGTGGGATATCATTATGGTCTGATTGCATCCATGAAAGCGAAGATCAAGCATTCGGGAATGCAATTGTCAAGAAGCAGAACTATCGCTATGAGACATATCAGCTACATGATGGGAACGAAAGAAGGAATATTAAATTGGTGACTTCACAGGTAAATTTTTGAATATTGACATATTAATATTCATGTACACATTTTTTTTATGTGGTTTATTGACATATTAATGTTCATGTACCAGGTGTGAGTATGTGATTTTATTCCAGAGTTTTTTGGAAAGATCCAATAGTACATTCAACATGTTGATATGACATGGTGGCAAGATGAGCAATCCAAAATATACAGGGACACCTTCCCTTCAAGATAATACTATCAGTGGTTGAGTTTGTGGAAAATTACACCCTACAACCACAAAATGAAATAGAAAGTCAATACTATCACTTAAAGCAGGTGAGCATACTGGTGCATATCACGTATCGACATGGGAAAGATAGCAATGAGGAGATATGTATGATACTGAAATAAGGTCACTTCTACATAAGTGATGACCAGACCCATGGCATCCATTACGTGCAACATTGCTTTAAATTATTCTATGATTATGTGATAGCTATGGATATACCATTTTATTGTCATTTCATTTGGTTAGATGGTTGTGATGGACAGTTCAAGAATGCACATGTATTTGAATGGTTGTGTTTCTTGCACATAAAATACAAGGTGCCACATGTATGGAACAACTTTGAAACTGGTCATGGAAAAGGAGAGCACGATGGTGCTAGTGCATGCATTAAAACTTCCCTTCGAAGAGAAGAGATGAAGTTTATCGGTGCTCGCCTTCGAGATGTTGTATCTATAATTGAATGGTGTGCATATGTCATGGGAGAAAAAGCAACAATGAAATACTTAGTGCGAAGAATATTCTGGGAGGTGAAAAATGTGGAGCAATCACAAACACATCAGGTGAACACAGTGCATGGAACTCAAAAGTTTCATTCAATTAGAAGCTTAGACAACTCGGTCCTACAATTTTGGACAAGATTGGAGGATTTCTTTTGTAGTTCCTGTAACATTGGTGAATGGGATGATTGCGAGGATATGGATACCATTGATACATGGGATCAAGTGACATTTGGCACCAATTTCAATGTGTTTAATTAAATAGACCATTTGAAAGATGATCAGACAAATATTTCTACAGACTATGATCACATATCGGATCTCATACAAGCAGCTACATGAATAGCACCTAAATTAGAAAATGCATTATGTAAATTGTTTACTCGACCTATGTAGAATTTAATTTATGTATAAATTAGAAATGCAATACCTTATTTACAAAATATATTGTTAACTCGACTATTTCCTTTCACAAGTTAGATATATGCAATGGTTTCCCCAAAAAATAATGAATGGTGTTTTGACTATTGGTTGGCATGTTGTTTAGAGGGGAAACAAACCATTCTCGAACCTATTACAGATGATGAAAATATTGAAATCCCAACCGTCTTGATGGTTATAAAAGGGGAGTACTTGACACTTGCAGAACAACATAAAAGGAATGGTGGGTATGTATGTCGAAATTACAGACCAAGAGCTATTATATACCACTTCACCAACCTAGTAGTTTGTATAAACATCAATCTATGTACACTTGGTCACAAAAATAGGTCACATGTACAATACTTGCTACCACATATAGAGCACAAAATATTGATGGACACTATCAACACCAGAGATGATCCAGATGGCCTACTTGTATGAGCGCATTGTCAGGTGCTTTATTTAACCTTTAAAGTGAATTCTAAAGCATAATTTCAATTATTTAGCCTTACTTTATTCCTAATGTAATAAACTTGTGATTGACAGATACCATTAGCAGATATAATATTATTCAAAGGATACTGGACACTATAAACATGATCGTACAACCTCAGGTGAGTTATCTATAAATCATGTTTGCACATTTTCATTGGGTTCTCTTTTTTTTCTTATGATGTTACTAATGTCTAGCCTTTCCTATGCCTAGGATACAAACACCATCTATGACACATTGGAGGCACCAAGAATGGTGACTTTAGACACCAACAAATAGAGTTCAAAAAATAACAAGCTCTTGAGTTCTTGAAATTTACATTTCTTGATGTTTTTAGTTTAATATACATTTAATTACATTGCCATGTACAAATAAGAAACCAACTAGGCTTTCATGAACACCACTTTGCATGCTATCACTAGGGTTGACAAGTTATGAGATGAAACTATGGTTTAGTGAGAAATTTACAAGTTAAGAGAAGGAACTAGAAACACATAGCCATGTACAAATAGAAAACCAACTAGGCTTTCATGAACACCAATTTGCATGCTATCACTAGGGCTGACAAGGTATGAGATGGAACTAGGGTTTAGTGAGCAATTTACAAGTTAAGAAAGGGAACTAGAAACACATGATCACCAACACTTGCATGCACCAACTAGGCTTTTATGAACACCAATTTGCATGCACCAACTAGGATTGACAAGGTATGAGATGGAACTAGGGTTTCATGAGCAATTTGCAAGTTAAGAGAGGGAACTAGAAACACATGGACATGTACAAATCAGAAACCAACTAGGATTTCATGGACACCAATTTGCATGCTATCACTAGGGTTGACAAGGTATGAGATGGAACTAGGGTTTAGTGAGTAATTTACAAGTTAAAAGAGGGAACTAGAAAGACATGATCAGCAATACTTTCATGCACCAACTAGGCTTTCATGAACACCAATTTGCATGCACCAACTAGGGTTGACAAGGTATGAGACGAAACTAGGGTTTAGTGAGCAATTTACAAGTTAAGAGAGGGAACTAGAAACACATGGCCATGTACAAATCAGAAACCAACTAGGCTTTCATGAACACCAATTTGCATGCACCAACTAGGGTTGACAAGGTATGATATGGAACTAGGGTTTAGTGAGCAATTTGCAAGTTAAGAGAGGGAACTAGAAACACATCAACATGTACAAATCAAAAACCAGCTAGGCTTTCATGAACACCAATTCACATGCTATCACTAGGGTTGACAAAGTAAGAGATGGAACCATTAGAGGAAATTTCAACTTAAAATGGGCCTCCTAAGGAAAATTAATAAAATAATAGTTAAAATAATAAAATAATACTTATTAATTTTGGAGGAAGAAAAGAAAAAACTGCTACTTTCTTCATATTTTCAAGATATCGCCGTGTGTTTTTACTCAATTTTTGATCGGGAGAGCTTGTTGGATGTGGAATTAATTTCCACATCCAATGAGTACCCACTCAGCATACTTTTGAAGGGCCCCACTACCCCAAGAACAAGAAATACCTGAAAAAACGTGATGATGATGTTATCATCATGTTTTTTCATGTATTTCTTGTTTTTGGGGTAGCGAGGCCCATCAAAAGTATGCTAACTAGGTACTCGTTGGATGCAAAATTTGATTCCGCATCCAACCAGCTCTCCCGATTAAAATTTGAGTAAAAACATAGGGGGATAAGTCGAAAATACAAACAAAAAAAGTAGTTTTTTAATGATACCTATCCCCAAATTTATATTAAAAAATTGTTTAAGAGGTGCTCCCTTTTTGAATTTTAAATCGTTTTGATTGGCTAATACATGATGACATGGAATTTGTATTATTTTTGGAAGGCCCATTTTAAATTGAAATTTCCTCTAATGTAGGGTTTAGTGAGAAATTTACAAGTTAAGAGAGGGAACTAGAAACATATTGACATATACAAATCAGAAACGAACTACAATTTCATGAACACCAATTTGCATCCTATCACTAGGGTTGAAAAATAATGAGATGGAAATAGGGTTTACTGAGCAATTTACAAGTTAAGAAAGGGAACTAGAAATTGGAAGCCAACTAGGGTTTCATGTATACCAATCTGCATGCTATCACTAGGGTTGATAAGTTATGACATGGAACTATGTTTTAGTGACCTCTTTACAAGTTATGAGATGGAACTAGAAACACATGGATGTATGTACATATTGAAAACCAACTAGGGTTTGTGGTGTATGATGTTAGTATTGTAGGATACTATACGGTATGATGTATGTTAGTATGGTATGATGTATGTCTTTGGAGTAGTTTAGATTTCTTTTTCAGTGGAGACTTCTCCAAAATCTAATGTATGTCTTTGGAGAAGTCTAGCTTTCTTTTTCCAAATCCAAAATAACATTTTTACTTACTATACATGAGTAAGTAATGGTGGGTCGTGGAGCCTCACTAACAATGACCCTAATAGGGTTCTCTTTAAGCACCACTCGCTCACTATCAAGCTACATAAAAAAATATATATGCCAATGTCAACAGATATACATGTACATTGGGGGGGAAGAGGTGGGTGAGAGATTTGGGTCTCTTCAAGCACCAAATCAAAGAAAGCAATACACAAACGTACAAAGAACGCAATACATAAACATAGCTATTGGCTTGTCAAAGGTGGGTCACCGATTTGGTGCTCTTCACACACCAGTGCCTCGCTAGAATCCTACATAAAGTAACATATATGTCAATTTCAAATAAAATAGTGAATCAGAGACATATATACTACATGGACGAAAAATGATGTTTCCAAAGAAAGTGAAACATACATGTACCTGGCTAGGGGGAAGAGGTGGGTTGACAACAACCTCACTTTAGTGATCTTCAAGCACCACTATCTCAATAGATTCTTGCATAATGTCACATATGTCAAAGTGATACATAAACCTATAAAAATGTACAAAGAGAAAGCACTAAATCGGGGAAATCCATACATAAACATACAAAGAAAGTGATACATAAACCTACTTGCTACCTTGTCAGAGGAGTTGTGTAACCAGTGGATCGATTAACTAGCAAACGAGAGAAAAGGAATTCTACTTGTACTAGCAAATAAGCTCGCTTTTTGGACATATTCATGAAACTCATGTTTTTACGTACAAAAGGATAAAGATACAATTAGACAATTTCAAAAAAATAAAAAAGTACATGTTCAATCATTAAAATCACAATTAAAAGAAAGCGATACATAAACGTACCTACTGGCTCGTGATATGTGGGACATCAATCTAGTGCTCTTCAAACACCGATGTATTAATAGAATCCTGCATAAAATAACAGAAGCCTGCATAAAATAACATATGTCAAATTTAGATAATAAAAATAATCTTAGACATATATAGTACATGGAAAAAAAATGATGTTTTCAAAGAAAGCGAAACATACATGTACCTAGAGGGGGGGAAAAGGTGGGTTGGGAACAACCTCGTATTAGTGCTCTTCAGGCACCAATGGCTCAATGCTTACCTACATAACCTAACATATGTCAATGTCAGATAATACAAAGAAAACGAGACATATACATGAGGGACAAAAAATGATTTTTCCAAAGAAAGCGAAACATAATTAAAAGCATATTTAAAATAATACATGTGTTTGGGAATCTACCTCTACATGGAAGGGACTAGGATGAGATTCAATGTACTCATCCTGATCACCCTGCATAAAACATGTTGTATCAAAATTAGGATGTATTGAATGTTTCAATCTTTACAATAAATATGTAAATAAAGTTGACAAATTAACAAAGTATAGCTCTTACCCCTAATGGTGAATAACCAAACCCATATGCAATATTGACAGCCACATCAGTGTTCTCATCATTGATCGGTGGACTATTGTAATGTACCCTTGGTACCTTGATGTCATTGTGTGTGAAATAAATGGGGTAAAGATTGTTTTTCTTCTAGGTTTCGTTGTTACTACAACATGAGCCGATTATGTTAAAGGAATATTTTACATGTAACACAGTGAATCATGTCTAATCAAAACATGATAATGTCAAGCTAAGCGAATTGTAGCACAATCATTAACATTTTTACACCCATGCCTAAGAATGCAAAAACAAAAAAACTTATTATCCCTTCCAGTATTCACTTGATTAATTAATTTCCCATAATACTCACATGAATAATTAATCCCTTTTATGGCAAAAGGATTAGGTGTATCCCTTAAGCTTTGATCAACAATAAGGTTTTCTCTTTTAAGAAAATTGATCTATTCTTGCTCGTTTCTAAGTAATGAGTCGTACGAGAAGCAAATCCATTTATACAAAAAGCATATCTTCATGAAAACATTCAACCTTAGAACTATTAGTGGTTTGGTTGGAAGCTACAAGCATTTTTATCAACATAGTACATTTAAGACAATACCACATGCGGAAATTAAAATAACCTTTTGACTATCTTCATTACCAAGTATTATGGAATAGCATCACATGTACACCAACCAAATGAGGAAGTAAAAACAAATCAGACCCATGAAAAGAGACAGACGAAAATGTACGTGGTTCACTCCCTCTTGCGGCTACGTCCACCAAACCGTTCAAATTTCTATTAAGCCTTTCAACTAGGGTTACATAATAGCAGTTGTGACACTGCATCCTTTCCACCATATCTCATACCGAGATGAAAACTAGAATTGGCTAAGTAACCTTATGACAAGTAGCTGGCTGTAATATTTATCAAACAAAAAATTATCACCTGTAACAGCCTTTCTCCCATCCTTTAATAGAATATTGTCTTTAGGAAATGTTTAAAAATAATACTAACCTACGGAACATGGTTCGCTAAGTTATACTGTTCAACATGGGTATCTACAAAATTACGCAAGATAGTAAAACTCAGGATGATGTCTTCTCACTATTGAGTGTTCAAAGGCATTTATAAGCAGGTTACTCACATTGCAATGCAAACCTGATTTATGGCTGGTTAGTCCAATATTCAACTTATCAAGCAAAACCCAAAAATTGCACAAATAATTCCAGAGACACAAAAAGGAAAACAAATTCACATTCTTAAATATTCAGATCCTTGTCCGTAATTTATTTTTCCTGATATATATAATGTAAACCCTTGTGCCTATCTATCATGCTATACTGTTACTAAACAATCTATCCCTCCAGTCCATGCACCATCTTCCCTGATGAAATTACCTGTGTGGTATTTAAGATTCTTTATGAAAGGATGCTACCCCACAGCTTGCACACCATCTTCTTTAATCTACTAAACTCATTATCTGGGTGAGGAAGTTATATCTTAAGCGAGTAAAAATAAATAAACCAGTAGGTCATCCTAGACATTCAGCTAGGAAGGCTAGGCCTCTTCAAGGCAGAGTGGATATGGAAAGACATACAACTTCATGGCACCATAGGGCATAGCCCTTATGAGGAATGAAGGGTGTTCCTCAAGCCCAAAGAGGCTGAAGGATGATCAGATAAAAAAGAGAAGATATACCATGCGCTAGCTCGTTTTGGGGAAAATTTTGCTTCATGGTGAAAAAATTCAAGCTCGTCGGAGATCTGAGCTCATGAAGAAGCCACGTCTTTGTTGAAACAATCAGTGGCTACCGGTACAGGGTCTTGAACAGAAAAAATTCTACACAGTTAGCTACCATCGGGTATCTAAAAGGACTTACACATTCAAATGCGTCTAGGGAGTACCAGTGACCCAGAAAGGCTACGTTAAAGAGTTCAGAGGAGCAACGAGTATGATATAAAAATCCGTTGTTCATAATGTCTCTACTTTGACCTTAAATTTGTGTAGTTCTGTCACGTAGCAGGCGTATGCCAAAAATTGTTGCATAAGGACAACATAAACAAATCCTAAGTTTGTACAGGACTGGCTATGGGAATTACATTCAAATATCTCTTGTATGTGAAGCATTTACTTTTCTTCGGTATATGCTGGGTCCCTCGTGCCTATGAGATCCAAATCTCGCAAATGAACAGGCTTGTCCTATCATCAGACTAAATCCCCAGCGAAACCACTAGCAGAGTAACTCACAAATGGATTTCATTTTCCACCTAGCTATTTACTAAGTTCCTTCTATCAGAGGAATGGCTATACGATTTCTACAACAGAACCTATCAGCCAGGAAGCTTTAACGTTTTGCAGAATTTCATAAAAACATTTATGTGAAGCCGATCACTATTACGGAAAAACAATTACCGGAATACTAAAATCGCAGGTGTTCAACTACCCATACGTTCAGTTTAAAAATAATAAAAAGAATTCTTCTAGCATTCACACCATACCTCCAAATCCCCAATCGTAGGCATATGTATGTCCATTCGAACCTGAGTCCTGTTCCACTGCCCTTTCCATGGAAGCGACCATGACCGTCACCTGCAGAGGGCATAGTGTATCTTATGTCAGGGCAGTGTGAGCCCAAAATCTTCCCAGCAGGAAACGTCCCCTTTTCCCAACCTCCTCCAAAATCTTCCCAGCAGGAAACGTGTATCTTGTGAAAGATCTCTCTACCTAAGCTTTCCTCCACTACAAATATATTCATAAAAAAACCCTAACACTCCCATGATCAGTGCTTGTTGTTTCCTGTAATGCCTCCACAATGAGTGTCTTTAATTCAGGGAAAAATAAAACTCCCTAATCAACGTCTCTTCCCGGTGAAAGTCATTCCAGGGGGGTAAATTACACCTCCGCAATTAGTGGTCGTAAATCGAGTGACATTTTTATTTTCCAAAATTTTTTCCCACTACTCAATAATCAAAGTATGATAAATCTATACATATTTTCTTTCCCCACAAAAATATCTCGTTAAGATGCTCCCCTATTGTATATACATGAAGTTACTACATGTGCCCTACTATTTAATATTGTACATGCATGGAATGATTCTAGGCTATATATAAATTTAATATACCAGCAGCTGCTATTACCATAGGTGATCTGCTATAACAGCTCCTATTACCAGCTCCTATTACCATAGGCGATCTGCTATAACGTGAAAAATAAATAAGTTCTCTTCCATCATATCTAATGTTTGTTTATGTATTTTATACAAGCCCATAAGCAATTCATTTTATTATAGGTGGTCTGTAAAATAATTGTCCACCATTATATGTAATCATTCTTTCTATAATTTATACATGTACGTGGTCTTATATTATATATAATACTCTTATATATAATAAACATGTGTGGGGAATAATTGTCAGCTATTATATATAATGCCATTTATATATATTATACTGCAGGTGGTTTGCTTAATATATATATATATATATATATATATATATATATATATGGTACACTTATACATAATATACACACATTTCCTTCCAATCCCCTTGGTTAAGGTGAGGTGGAAATAAGCACTAGAGTACTTAGGCTCTTGTTGTTGTAAGGAGATTATGACCTGAAAATTCCTTTAACCATTAGCTCCATTAGGATACTTTTCTCCTTGAATTAGCCCTTATTGATATTAACCCCTTAATTATTTTTTTTCGATACTAATCCGAGTGCAACTCCTTCTATCTTGACTTTATCCTATTAGGGTTTAGTGCCGGGTTGCGGTGTCTTAGTCGGGATAAGTTTCGACGAAACATGTATCAAGGTAGGAGGGGCCATTAACTCTAAAGACCGAGTATGTAAGTTATTCAACTTAGGCTTACTTCAACCTATGATGACAATTAAAATCTTATGTCATTCAAGGAAGACGTTCACTCTTCTTCCCATTCATTGTTTTATCTTCTCTAGTTGACTCAGTTGCCTATTTAAGTTGTGTCCCGGTCTCACGTCTCTAAGGTCTATAGCTTAGTAAATCACATCACCTAACATATACGGTTGTACTAGTGGGGCCTTGGCCTTGAGCTCCTCACTAGATAACAAATACATTCAGAATTACAAAATATTTAGAGCCATTTTAAGGGGGACGTTACATCCTTCCCCCCTTAAGATAACACCATCCTCGGTGTTCCATCATTTTCTTTGACCAACTTTCCTTCTTTTCCTTCGTCGTCTATTCTTCTTTTCCTCTCTTTGTTCTGAACCCTAGAGATCCTTCGGTCCTTCTCAAGTCCCGATCGTTCAAGACCTACAATCTCCTGCACAAGGATTAGGTCTAACCCAAAATGTTTACTCAGTAATTCATGTTCAAAATTGTAATTTAATTTAACAAGATCTATAGATCCCTTTTGCATTGTTACAATATGCAATCTTGGAATCATAATTCCCAGTTGTTTCCAATTCATTCATTAATGAAATATAATTACTACCCTTTTGGGGGTTGATCCAACGTTTGGATAGTTATCTTGTCCTCAACCTGAGGAAGGATCCTTTCTTCATTTTTCACATTAACCATGTAACAGTTTAATTACTTACAAATTCATGAACTTGTTTCACGTTCATTACTTTTCCAAACATATTTGAGTTTATTTTCCATTCTTGGGTGGACTTATGGCAATTTCTGAGGTTACTCTCCCTTTTAACCACTAGTTAAAAGTTTTCCCCTCAGTGACATCAAATAGTGTCCTGTCTTCCAGATGTCAAATTTTTCCTAGGTATTTTTGCCACACCATATGGCTAACACCAATGTGCTCACATGGCAATCGCTTGCCTAACACCATTGTGCTCCTACGGCATGTATGCCTAACACCGATGTGCTCATGCAGCAATCACTTGCCTAACACCATGGTGCTCCCACGGAACTCAAAATTTTTCCTTGTTCGTATTTTAATATTCAATCTTTGACTATTCATGATGCACACTCCTTAGTGCTCAGCATGACTTACCACCATTGTCTTGATTCGTGAATCGGATACATGGTTAGTCAAATCATTTATTGATAATCCAAGACTTAATTAATCAATTACCAAAATTTCACAATTAGCAGTGATTTTAATCGTCATTCCCAAATTACATCACCATGTAATTTATCTAGAAAAATTACCCCTTACTTTTCTCTAAGCAAATGGGCGTAACTTATAAACGCAGCAGGATTCTACAGACCGCAGTGCATGTCAACTACATCAATGGTCAAAATCTTAATGAAACCTGCAATTTTAGTATAACATCATCCACAGTTAATCCTTGGTTTATCAAACTCGAAATTCGACAATTTATAATGAGTAAGATGTCACCCATACTTAATCCTTATCAGTTGAGGCACTGAATTACTAATAGCCACTTTCGGCTGATAGTATTCCTAGCATAACTTGCAATATTAGCACATAACATTGTACACCATTCATCAATTATTTTTTATATCTACATGTTCAGACATCCTTACTTGTCTATATATTTGGATATTTTCTACTGAAGGGGTATTTATTCCCCCTTCATGAGTGGGGATGCTAGGGACACAAACATTCCAAACAACATTAGTAACTCAAGATAAAACATAATTTCAACTACTTATGTCCTCTCTTACAACATTCCTATCTCATTTGAATGCAAACCTTTTCACAGGTGCACTCCTTCTACACAAATAGTAACATTAGGTACAACAGACCATGCTTTTACCTTAGCTGAGTCATAGGCCAGTCCAAAAGCCGTCGCATTCCCTTTCAAAGAAATCCTATAAGGAATGTTGTCATCCTAGTAAAAGTGTGTAAGAAATCAATAATGCCAATGAATATATATAACCAACTGCATTACTCAACTTTTGCATACTAATAATTTCTTTAAAGGATACGTTACAACAGTGGTGTTATTGTAACTAACTTGAATACTCCTTCCAACTACTGTGGTAACCAAGTTCTAGCCTTACGTAGCACCCATTTAGTATGAAGAGAATATTCAATATACATAAGTTAAACAGAAACTTCTGATCATGAATCTATTAGCCATTGTTGTATTCAGCTTTAGAAACCAAATTTGCTTCTTTCATCATTCACTTATTATGTGCAACAATGATCCATTTCTAGGTTTATTAGTTCACGATAGCGAGACAATATCAAAACTTAATTCTTCCTTATGGAATATGCAATTTGTAGTTGTTTCGACTAGCATGTGACCATGCGATGAAATCTTGTGTTACCGGCTTACCTTTTGCTTAAGCCATTTTCCTATAGTTGTGGCACATCTTGTAGAGTGTCAAGGTAATACGGCGACCCCTAAATGGTCACTTATTACATCTTAACCATTACCTTGATATCTTCAATGGATGTCTACCTAGTCCTTCTGGGCCTAAGCGACTTCATTATCCATTCAATCACCACTTTATATTCTAGTATTAATGCAAGTATAGACTATCTCAAATGTTCTATAACTAAATTGCTTTAAACTGTTCATTCTCAAAAGATATAGCTACTGTATTCAGGTACCTTAAAAAATTTTCCAAAACTTTATAAAGTATCCTCTCAACATATCAAAATATTCAATATAATGAATCAAATGTTATCACCTTGGTAACCTTCCATACGAATCATACAGACTCCAGATGTTGCTTTTCCCACTAGGGATTTCATCCTTTTCCTCTGATGCTCCCTTTCTGTGACCCTGCGCACATTCTTACCCAAAATAAGTGGCATCATACTCTCATAAAACACATTATAGAACAACAAGTTCCTATTAGAATGCAACAAAATATACCTTTGTATCATATTAATGCTTTACTTCCTCTTTAGTATGCCTTCTTGATGTGTTAATATTATGCACTTAAATCTCACTAAAACAATCTTAGAATAACACAAGTATATTTTGCATAGATGTGTTGCCTCAAGCATAATACTGTCTTCATTTTCTCATTCCTCAATCAAACATATAAACTTTATTGTATTCTAGTTCATGCAACTAACTGTAGAAATTCAGGCCAGTAATAGATTGATTTTACCCACAACAATTATCAATTGATCATGCAAAATTGCTAACAATGGAGACTGAAAATGGAGCTGTAACACAAAATTATATTAACTGAGTGTACAATATCCAAACTTGTAATAACATAGGTTGATGTATATATAGAATACATCAAGAGATCAAATGCATGAAGAAGCATCCAAGTCTAGCATAAAGCAGGCTTACTATAATTAAGCAAATCCCCCATAGGTGTAAAAAGCTGATCCCAAATCTGTCATGGAGCTCACGAATTGGCAAGGGCACATGGGAAAGCTAAAGAGTGGTGGAATGGAATTTCATACATGCTTTTTCATGGAGAAAAGAGTGGAGGATGAAGAGGACAAAAAACTAGTTCACCTCACCTAGTCTTGCTTTCCTATGTGCCTTAAAACAATGAAAAAGAAGACAGTAAAGCAGAAAAACCAGATAGGCACCTAGGAGGCTAGGAATAAAGCAGATTTTATTCCTAAGGCTTTCCTAAGCACTACATGGGTCAAATATGGAAAGTTTGACCTCTATGGATAGGCAAATAGCAACTTGCACAAGGTGGGACAAATGAACTAGGCAAATAAGACAAAAATAAATGAATTAATGTCTAAGTGGGTAAACTATGGGTTGATTATTATAACACCCCCCCTTAAGCCTGAATTTATGAGTAATAAATCAAAAATATAGGGCCTAGCAACAAGTCTTAGTCACCCTTTACATACTGCGAGTCCATTTAAAACAAGGAAAGAGGCAAAACCAACTTGGGAAAATCCTCCCTTAAACATGGACTGTAAAACAAAATTGTAGAATCTTGTCTCCGCTCATGCTTTTACAGCATGATCAGCAATCCCCAGCAGTGATTTGAGATTGCTGAAGGTCTTCTCACAAAATGTTTTGGTGAAGATATCAGCTACTTGTTCTGAAGATGAACAGAAGAGTAGGTGAATGGTGCCATCATGCACAAGCTCTCTGATGTAGTGCATGTGAATCTCAATGTGTCTAGTTCTCTGCTTCTGAACTGGATCCTTGTAGATTCAAATGGTACTCTGGTTATCACAATAAATAGTAGTTGAGTACTCAGTTTTGAAGCTACACTCTCCAAGTAAACCCTACAACCATAAACATTGAGTTACTGCATTAACAACTCCTCTGTACTCTGCTTCTGTAGATGAGAGTGCAATGGCACTCTGTTTCTTGCTTGACTAGCTGATTGGCCCTTCTGCAAGCATGAACACATATCATGAAGTGGAATTTCTATCTGTGCTATCACCTGCCCAATCACTGTCAGTAAATCCAATCAAATCAAGATCAGATTTTTCTTTATAGAAGATCCCATGTGTCCTTGTTCCCTTAACAAAGTTAAGGATCCTTTTGGCTGCTTTCCAATGGATTTCATGAGGCTGATCCATGTATCTAGAATCCACACTTACTGCATAACAAATATCAGGTCGAGTATGTGTCAGATACAATAAACATCCAATCAATTGCCTATAGAGTGTATTGTTTACCATCGGTGGAGAATCATCTTCCTCCAGCTTCACTCCTGAAAGGAAAGGAGTTTTGCTTGCTTTGCAATCTTGCATTCTGAATTTGATCAGCAAATCCAAGGCATATTTTCACTGGTGGACCTTGATTCCAGCTTTGGTTTGAGCAATCTCAAGCCCCATAAATTGACTTAAGAGCCCCAAATCTGTCATGGAGAAGGCTTGGTTCATAGCTCCTTTTAAGGAAGCAATCTCAGCCTGTGAGCTTCCTGTAATGAGGAGGTCATCAACATATAACACAATGATCATTAATGAAACATTAACTACCTTCAAATAGACATTCAGATCTGATTTGCACCGAACAGAATTCAGAGATAGCAAGAAGCTATCTATCTTGGCATACCAAGCCCTGGGGGCTTGCTTAGCCCATACAATGACTTTCTCAACCTGCACACAAGAGAAGGGTTAGTAGAAAAAACTTGGGGCTGCTGCATATATATCTCCTCAGTGAGATCTGCATTTGGGAAGGCACATTTTACATCCATATGATGTACCTCCCATTGCCTTGAGGCTGCAATGGCTAGAGCTAGCCTGATGGAATCCATCTTTGCCATTGGGGAAAAGGTCTCATTGTAATCGATGCCTTGAACCTGTGAATAGCCTTTGGATACCAATCTATCCTTGTACTTCAATGGTGAACCATCAGCAGCAAATTTGGTCTTATAGACCCACTTACACTGGACTAACTTTCTTCCTGGAGGAAGATCCACTAGCTCCCATCTGTTTCTCTTCTGGAGTGAGCTGAACTCCTCCTTCATGGAAGCTTGCCATCTTGGATCTCCTATTGCTTCTTCATATGTTTGAGGATCATACTCCACCATCAAATAGCATTTTTCAGCAAACATAGGGTCCTTCATGCATAGACCACTCTCAAATTGTGATCTGGTCCTCCTTGGGTCATTGGGATCCCCAGCTAGCTCTCCTGCTGCATGTAGTGTCTTGGCTGCCCATTTTGGACTTGTGGGGCTGTTTGGGTCTACAATAAACTCATATCCATCAGACAAATCAGAATCAGCATGTTCAACAAACTCTTTACTTACTTCTTGAGGTTTAGGTGGTGAAGAGGCTTCACCAACTTCCACTGCTGCAAGGGGTTCTTCTTCAAACTAAACACACCTTTCAATGAAGGCTTTGTTTGTGCTCAAATTTATCAACTTGTACCCTTTTGAATCTAGTATCCAACAAAAATACACTCTTGGATTTGGGGCTGCAAAGCCTTCCTCTTCTCTGTTGGGATTCTAGCCCAAGCCTTTGAGCCAAAAATCCTGAAATGGGTCACATCTGGCTTGTGCCCACTCCATGCTTCAAAGGGAGTCATGCTATCAAGATGTTTGTGAGGCACCCTATTCTGGATATAGGCTTCACAGTTGATAGCTTCGGCCCAGTACTTTGGTGGCAAAGTTTTGGCCTCCAATATGCATGTTGCGATCTCCTTCAGTGATCTGTTCTTCCTCTCAGCAACACCATTTTGCTATGGTGTGTAGGGGATAGAATGCTGCATCTGAATACCTGCATCTGCACAATAGTTAATAAACCCAGAATTGACATACTCACCACCATTGTCAGATCTGAGGGCCTTGAGTTTCCTTCGAGACTGGTTTTCAACCAAAGCCTTAAAGACCTTGAATATGGCAAAAAATTCAGACTTGTGTTTCAAGAAGTGAACCCAGCAATACTTGGAAAAATCATCAATAAAGGTCAATGCATATTTGGTCTGAATCATGGACATATGAGGAAATGGGCTAGCAACATCACTGTGAATCAGCTCGAGGGGTGCAGAGGTTCTCTCAGTGACTAGCTTTCTCAAATTTGTGCTCTGGGTGTTTTCTTAGGATACAACCTTGACAGACTCCTTTGGAAAATTTTATCTTGGGCAGCCCTATGACCATTTCTTTCTCACTAAGATCAGATAGATACTTGTAGTTTAGATGGCCAAATCTTTCATGCCATAGCATGCTAGCTTCATTAGCATGGATAAGAAGAGCAGAGGGGTTTGAGTAAGGTAGGAAGTGTGAGAACATGTATACCTTTTGAGCATGATTTGCAACTCCTTTTGCAACGACTCTACCAGTTGAGATTTCTGTGATCTCAACTTCATCAGGGGAGAATATGACTTTCTTAGGAGACCCAGTGTGAGTCATCTGATACACTGACAGAAGGTTGGAGGCGAGACCAGGGACATACAACACATTGTTGAACTGCCCATGATCAAGATCTATTCTTCCTTTGCCCATACTTTTAGTGAGAGAGTCATCTCCCAGTATAATAGATGGTCCTTTCGACTTGTCCAGTGAGGAGAAGGCCTCCTTAGTTGAAACCATGTGTCTTGAAGCTCCAGAATCAATGATAAAACTGGGTGAGCTTGATGTGCCAGTAACCAATGCATGACAAGTAACCTTATGACAAGTAGCTGGCTGTAATATTTATCAAACAAAATATTATCACCTGTAACAGCCTTTCTCCCATCCTTTAATATAATATTGTCTTCAAGAAATGTTTGAAAATAATACTAACCTACGGAACATGGTCCGCTAAGTGGTACTGTTCAACATGGGTATCTACAAAATTACGCAAGATAGTAAAACTCAGGATGATGTCTTCTCACTATTGAGTGTTCAAAGGCATTTATAAGAAGGTTACTCACAGTGCAATGTAAACCTGATTTACAACTGGTTATTCCAATATTCAACTTATCAAGTGAAACCCAAAAAATGCACAAATAATTCCAGATACACAAAAAGGAAAACAAATTCACATTCTTAAATATTCAAATCCTTGCCCGTAATTTATTTTTCTTGATATATACAATGTAAACCCTTGTACCTATCTATCATGCTGTACTGTTAATAAACAATCTATCCTTCCAGCCCATCCACCATCTTCCCTGATGAAATTACCTGTGTGGTATTTAAGATTCTTTATGAAAGGATGCTACCCCACAGCTTGCGCACCATCTTCTTTAATCTACTAAACTCATTATCTGGGCGAGGAAGTTATATCTTAAGCGAGTAAAAATAAATAAACCAGTAGGTTGTCCTAGACGTTCATCTAGGAAGGCTGGGCCTCTTCAAGGAAGAGTGGATATGGAAAGACATGCAACTTCATGGAACTGTAGGGCATAGCCATTATGAGGCACGAAGGGTGTTCCTCAAGCCCAAAGAGGCTAAAGGATGATCAGATAAAAAAGAGAAGATATACCATGCGCTAGCTCGTTTTGGGGAAAATTCTTCTTCATGGTGACAAACTTCAAGCTTTCCAGAGATTTGAGTTCATGAAGAAGCCACGTCTTTGCTGAAACAATCAGTGGCTACCGGTATAGGTTCTTGAACAGAAAAAATTCTACACAGTTAGCTTCCATCGCTTATCTAAAAGGACTTACACATTCAAATGCATCTAGGGAGTACCAACGACCCAGAAAGGATGCGTTAAAGAGTTCAGAGGAGCCACGAGTATGATATAAAAATCCTTTGGTCGTAATGTCTCTAGTTTCACCTTAAATTTGTGTAGTTCTGTCACGTAGCATACGTATGCCAAAAATTGTTGCATAAGGACAGCATAAACAAATCCTAAGTTTGTACAGGACTGGTTAATCCATATATCTATAAGAAATAAAAAGATAATGAATGAAAGATAGTAAATAGTAACATTATAGAACCTATTAACTTTTGAAGTGGAAAAGCACCCAAAGAAGAGCGTTCCTCCCAATCGTCTCATGAAAGCAGCCAAGATCACTTGCTTTAGGACTCTGAAGCATGTTCACTGAACCACCAAGATGAAGATGCCGTGTAGAATCTTATTTAGTTCTCTCTGTAACTTAGCAGTGACACTTGCAATCAAAACACTAACAAGTCACTTTAGCTTTCCCCTCATTGAATTCGTCTTATGTACCTAAATTTTTAGTTTCCAACAACACCACATGGTTCTAATCTCTTACAATATAGTGAGCCTCCATCTCATTCGATGGTATATATAATATTTTATAGTTCTTTGGGTCATTTTTTCAATTAAATGAGCCTCCTATTGAGTTCATCCTTTCTTGGGAACATTACCATATTTATACAGAATTTTCCTCTTACAACAACTAGAAACTAAATCTCGTTCTTGCCATTTTCCATTTTTCCTTCTACAACAAATCATTCTTCCTAGTGGGTTACTGAATACACTTCAACAGTCTTCTTTGGACACATGTCTCTTCTTTTAATTATTAAATAATAAAATATTCTATATACGGTCATCCTTAACCATCCTTGGTCAACAACATCAACCTTTACAATAACTTTTAATGTAATTTCTTTTCACAAAATAAAATGTTTTCAATTCTAGGTGGGTTACAAACACCCCCTCTTAAGTTCAACACCATCCTCGATGTTTCTTAAGCATCATCTAAGGCTTCGTGAAACAAAAATGGATATGCCTCCCACATATGACTCTCAAATTCTTAGGTTTCTTCTTCTAGGGTAAGGTGCTTTCATTGCACCTTTACTTGTACAATCGTGCAATTCTATAGAAAACTCTCTCTCTTGTCGAGGATATAGTCTAGTTTCACCTGAAAATATCCTCCTAGTTCTACTAGATAACATTCCAATCGATTGCATGAGTACCATCATGTACATACTTTTTTAATCTAGAAATATGAAATACGTTATGTATTTTGTGATTAGGTGAAAAATCTCATTGATAAGCAACTCCTCCAAATCTCGACGATATGTCAGACAATCCTTAATACCTGGGTGATAATTTAGAACAAATCCCCAACTTAAAGGAAATTTTTAGAGGTTTTACCTTGACAAAAACATGCACACCTACTTGGAATTATTTCTGAGTTCTTTTAAGGTCTACATGACTCTTTTGTCTATCCAATTCAATTTTCAAATTGATTTGTAACTGTTTAACTATTAGTTCCATTTCATTTAACAAGTCAGATCCTAAAATGAATCTATCAAGCAAATCACTACATGAAATGGGAGTATTACATTTCCTACCATACAGTATTTCGAAAGGACTAAGTTTAGCTGAAGCTTGATAATGATTGTTATAAGAAAACTCGACTAAGTGCAGGTATTCTTTCCATTTCTTTGGATGATCCCTAGCATATATATGTAACATATCCTCCAAAACATGATTTACTCTTTTTGTTTGTTCATCCATTTGCAGATTATAAGTCATACTTAATCCATATGGAAACCGTTGACCACCCACCTATTCCACTAGCTCAAAATAATTGTCCATTGTGGCAGTTTCGTAGTTATTTTTCTATGGTTTTTTGGGTCCCAAACTTTCAGGGAAATTTTGAGGTCCTAAACAATGATTTTTATGAAATATTCCTGAAACAAATCTAATGTATTCACAAATTTCAAGCGTAGTCCTCGGATTGATATTTCCAATGAGCTATCGAGCACCTGAATCAGAGATTGTATGCAAAATTTATGACTCCGGGAAGTTGACTGTTCAACTTACCACCTTATGGCCAAAAAATTTATTACAATTCATATTCTAGGGTTATGTTTCATACTTTTGGGGTTCTCTCCCTCATCCTTATTATAAATATTCCCTTTTGGTCTCATTTTGTATTCATCTTTGCATGGATGAGCATAATAGTCACATCTCTTCTGAGAGATAGTTACCACCATTCTAGCTATTGTATTATAGTCTATTCTATTTCCGTCATTTAATATAATATGTGTTACTGTATCTCTGTTATATTTATAGAATGACCATGATTATGATTATGTATCTATTCTTTGATTTCATTGACACATAAATCCATATCATTGGTATGAGAGCAATCTTCTCTTTGATTGTTTGTTGGTGCATGTCGCCGACGATGTCCATGTATAGAGAATTTGGTCTTGAACTAGTTTCACTTGATCACTCTCGCCATCCCAAATGGCCTCCCATGGAAGAAGAAACACTACTACATTTTGACCAAAAATCCGACGGCCGTCATGTCGTATTTTCGACACTTTTCTGTCGCATGTACGACACTTTGATTTTTTTTTAAGCGTCGGAAACTTGGCCTTGGTTTTCCGACACCTGATTACCCGTCGGTTAAGCGACACCTAAGTAATCGTCGGTTAAAAAATAAGCGTCGGTTAAGCGACAGCTTTTCTTCGACGGTAGTGAAATTTTTTTAAGAAAATCTCATTCTTGCCGTCGGATAAGCGACGGAGTTTAAGTCTAAGCGTCGAAAGAGCGACACAAAGAAGCGTCGGAAAAGCGACGGAATTTAAGTCTAAGCGTCGAAAGAGTGACAGCGAGAAGCGTTGGAAAAGCGACGGAGTTTAAGTCTAAGCGTCGAAAGAGCGACAGCTATAAGCGTCGGAAAAGCGACGGATTGTAAGGCTAAGCGTCGAAAAAGCGACGCTTGTGACTGTTTAAAAAAAATATATATATAAAAACATTTGCAGTGCAGTCTCGGTTCGGTGATGGCTGATGTAATATCCACTGTTCGTGATCCACATGGAGCAGAGTGTGCCGGTCATCGTGCCTGACTACCAGAATTGGATATTCCAATAACCAAACAGTTATAAAAATATCACTTCAAGGTATCTTATTTGGAATTTTATAAATTCTGCTGAAAATCAGAACACGTTACCGGAATCAGGATTGAGAACCTTTATTCTAATCCACCTGCTGATGCTGCCTGCATTTTGTGAATCCACTGATCAACCCACCCTCTTCGGAGGCGCCAAAAAATCAATAGTTCTCATGCTTTACACCTTCTTCAAATTTGTGTCTGCAGGGACCTTAAACTTGCTCAATTCTGTTTCCGGGGTTCACAATTCTCTTTATGCCGTAGCAGTAGTCTATCTTAATTATTCCACCAGAGCTGGTAACAATCAACAGGCTGGAATCGATACTCAGCAATCAACAGGCTGGTAGCACCAGAGATGAAATTATGGCACGAGAGGAATTGAAGGCACAAACTCTTTCTTTGTTCTGGAATTCATTGTACAACAAGTTTGCTGATTCTCTATCTAGGGATCCTAAGTCTCCTGCTAATATCTATCACGATTCTGTTATCAATTTGTTGATGGACTCTAAATCTAAAGGTGCTTTGACCCAGTCTGAGGATTTGATGGAGTTACAGAACAAAATCGAAGATCTGAGTATGAACTTTCAGGTAAGAAGCAAACTTCCTCCATATGTATTGACAAGGTGGACAATCTGTCTCTTCAATCCTTGAATGTCACCAGGTTGCACCCAGAAATACGAAGCGTGTCCTGCAATTGTGTCATTTGAAGGCATTCCATGTTGACCGGAATCTGTTACAGATAATGCCTGCATGGGTTTATTAAGAACAGACGAATTGACACTAGCTGTTTGATTCCTTTGCAGTGTAGAATATTTACCTGGATACAAAGCTAGAGCCGTTGAAACAGGAGCTGGATATTGTGTTTCCTTTGAATGCATTCCCATATCATTATTGCTATTTTTTATGAAAGAATAAATTTGCTTTGAATTATTTTCAATGTTGTATCCATTATGGGAGACTCCTCTATACACAAGAGCTTCTTCATTTTTGGGATCATAATCACCACCTGAAAAACAACCA
>LPNX010950373.1:23434-36296 GCA_001517045.1 Pseudotsuga menziesii | reverse complement strand
CTCTCTCTCTCTCTCTCTCTCTCTCTCTCTCTCTCTCTCTCTCTCTCTCAAATCCCTACACCTCTACCAACCCTTAACCCCCACCTCTCTCTTTTACTACTCCCTCACACCCTCTACTCTCTCTCTCTCTCTCTTGCCCCAACTCCTAACCTCCATATTCCCTCTTTCTATCACTTCCCTCTCCCTTAACCCTTTCTCACCCCCTGTCTCTCTCTCCCCTACACTTCCACCTACCCATAACCCACACCCCTATCTCTCTCATAAAATTAGCTGACACCCACTTTCTCTCTCTCAGGATTTTTGAACCCCCCTATTCTTCCACTAATATCCCTCCTCCACACCACAAACCACTCTCCACCATATCTATCTATCTATATATCAATATATATATCTACCTATCTCTGACTGACTCTCTCTCTCTCTATGTATATTCACCCACCTCCCCTCTCTCCCCTTCTCTCTAATTTTCCTTCTTGTTAAACTCATAACTCCCCAATCTCTCTCTCTCTCTCTCTCTCTCTCTCTCTCTCTCTCTCTCGCTATCCATTAGCCTACACTCTTTATATGTTTCTTCTAATCCCCCTCCCCCTATCATTAACAACCCCCTGACCATCTATCTCCCTATATACTTGAACCTCCTTTCCCACCTCTCTCTCTATCTTACTCTATATTCCTTCCCATCTCGTTAACTACCCTCCTACTCAAACCCATAATCCTTCAAAATCTCTCTCTCTCTCTCTCTCTAAACCCCACTCATATACACATCTCTACCCTATATCATTCTCTCTTTTCCCTAATCCACCTACCCCTAACCCTCACCACATTCTCTCTTCACCAACCCACTAGAACCCACGCTCTCTCCCTCTCTTTATATAGACACCCAAGTCCTTTCTCTCCCTCTCATTAAACACCACTCTATATCTCTCTCCTAATCCTACTACTATCGACCCCCTCTCTCTCTACCCACCCTCTCTCTCTCTCTCTCTCTCTCCCCTATACTCTGGCTAATAACCACCCACTATTGTTATATATATATATATATATATATATATATATATATATCCCATTATCCATTATCTTGCTCTCTCTTTATGTTTCTTCTAATCCCCCTCCCCTTATCACTAACCCCCCCCATCTATCTCCCTATATACTTGATCCTACTTTGGAACCTCTCTCTCTCTCTCTCTTACTCTATATTCCTCCCCTTCTCTTTAACTACCCTCCTACACAAACCCATAATCCCCCTAATATCTCTCTCTCTCTATCCTCCCAATCATACCAATATCCTTACCCTACATCATTATGTCTTTTCTCTACTGTAGCTACACGTAAACCTCACTACTTTCTCTCTCTCCTTAAACTATCCTCTATCTCTCTCTTCTAATCCTACCACTAACCACCCCCCCCTCTCTCTCTACCCACCCCTCTCTCTCTCAATATCACTCTCCCATATCTACACCCCAAGAATCCTCAAATATACCCCACTTCTCTATAACTACACTACTCCTCAAAACCATAACCCATACCCCTAACCCTCACCACTTTCTATCTTTCCCAACCCACTGACACACATGTTTTATCCCTCTCTCTCTATCTACACTCAATTCCTCTCTCTCTTTAAACTCCCATCTATACATCTCTCCTAACCTACCACTAACCACCCTCATATCCCTCTCTCTACTCACCCTCTTTCTCTATCAACCTCCCTCTCCATACTCCACACTCCAAGAATCCTTAAATATACCCCACTTCTCTATAAGTACAATACTTATCAAACCCATAAGCCTCTTAATATATGTCTCTTCCCATCCTCCAACACTCTCCCTCCCCCTAGCTTTGATCACCTAAACTCCCCCAATTATCTCTCTAACACACACACACCTATTCTCCCACCTCTACAACTAACTCCCCTCCTTCCCATGATGGTTACTAAACTTTCTCTCTCTCTCATGTGTTTAACAAGTTTCTCTCCCTCTCGTCCACAACCCCTTGACACACATTCATTCCCTCTTTCTCTATCTCTAGCCCTAACCCCACCCTCTCTCTCTCTCACTCTCTTCCTCATACTCTTACCAGTGACCACCCCCTCATACTCTCTCTCTCTCTCCCACTATACATAAGCCTTCCCTCTCTCTATGTTTCTTCTAATCCCTCTCACCTATCACTAGCCACCACCATCTATCTCCTTATATACGTGAACCTCATTTCCCACTTTATCTCACTCTCTATCTCTCTCTCTCTCACACACTCTATAATACTTACCTTCAATTTAACTACTCTCCTCCTCCAAGAAATAATCAACACAATCTCTCTCTATATCTCTCTCTCTCCCTCTCTCTCTAACCCTTGACTCATGCCCATATCCCTACCTAATATCATTCTCTTTTTTCCCTACCCCACCTACTCCTAACCCTCATTTCTTTCTCTCTTCCCCAACCCATTAGAACCCACTCTCTCTCCCTCTCTCTTTTTAAATTCCCCTCTAACTCTCTCTCCCAATCCTACAACTAACCATCCCCCCTTTGTCTCTACCCATGCTCTCTATTTCTCTCTACCCACATCCTCTTTCTCACCCCCCTTTGTCTCTACCCATGCTCTCAAATATCTTTATACCCACACCCTCTTTCTCTCAATCTACCTCTCCCTACACACATAAAGACTCCTAAAATTAACCCCACTTCTCTATAACTACACCACTACTCCTCAAAACCCTAACCCCTACCCCTAACCCTTACCAATTTCTCTCTCCCCCAACTCACTTGAACCCATGATCTCTCCCTCTCTCTCTATCTACACCCAAGTCCATTCTCTTTCCTTAAACTACCATATGACCCTCTCTCTTAATCCTACCACTAACCACCCCCTCTCCTTGTATCTACCCTCCTTCTCTCTCTACCAACCCTCTCTCTCTCTACCCACCCCCTCTCTCTCTCAATCTCCCTCTCCATACTCCACACCCCAATACTCCTTAAATATACCCCACTTCTCTATAACTGCACTTATCCTCCTAAAACCCATAACCCTATTAATATATATCTCTTTATCTCCTCCAACCCTCTACTTTTCCCTACCTATTATCACCTGACCTCCTCTCTCTCTCTCAAAACTCCCTATTAATATAACTGTCCCTAACCATCACCCCTTCCTCTCTTTGCCTATTCTCTAACTCCCCTCACTCTCACCTTGACACACACACACACACACACTCACTCCCATTCTCCCACCTCTACAACTAACTCGCTTCTTTTCTCTCTATCCCCCTCCTCCCTTAACCATTTCTAAACACCTCTCTCTTTCTCTCTCTCTTTCTCTCTCTCTATCTCTCTTTCCCTCCACTACACCTACAACTAAACTCCAACCCTTTCTCACTACACTAATCCATTGACACCTACCCTCTCTTCTTATTTGTCTCTCTCTACCCCTAACCCCACTGTTTGGTTGTCTGCCTCTCTCTCCCTCTGCCCCTAGCCCCATCATGTCTATGTCTCTCTCTCATACCTCTAACCACCCTCCTCTCTCACAAACACACACTACCCATAATCCAAAAAAATCTATATGTTTTTTCTAAACCCTCTCCCCTTACCAGTAACCACTAACCCACCATCTATATCCCTATTTACCAAAACCTCTCTACTCACCTATCTCTCTCATTCACTATACTCCCCCCTTCTCTTTAAAAATATTCCTCTTCCCCAAACCCATAACTCACCAAATACCCCAAACACCCCCACCCCTCATCCCCATATCCCTACCCTATTTTACTCTCTATATTTACTACTCCACTAAGACTTAAAACCTACCATTTTCTCACTCTCCCAAAGCACTAACACCTACCCTCTCTCCCTCTTTATCTCTCTACACCTAACTCACCTCTCTTTCTCTCTCCTTAAACCACCCCCTCTCTCTCTCTTTATTTCCAACTCTATCTCTCTTTAAATCTCTTATCCATACTCTACACCCCCATAGTCCTCAAATATACCCTTATTCTCTATAACCATAATAATCCTCCCCAAACCCCCAAGCCTCCTCTATATCTCCCCAACAAATACCCTTCTTGATACCCTAAATCTTGATACCCTAAATCACCCACCCCCTCTCTCAACCCCATACTAATCCACCTACTTCTAAACCCCACCACTTTCTCTCTAACCAACTCATACCCAATCCCTACCATATATTATTCTCTCCTTTCCAAACTCTAACTACCCCTAACCCTCACTGCTTCCTCTCTTCCCCAACCCACTAGTACCCACACTCTCTCCATCTCTCTTTCACCCAAATCATCTCTCTCCTAATTCTATAACTAACCACCCCCATCCCTCTCTCTACCCACCCCTTAATACTATGTCTCTCTCTCTCTCCCATTATCCGTTATCCTAGACTCCCTCTATGTTTCTTATCCTCCCCCACCCCCTATCAATAAGCACCCCATTACTATATATATATACCTATATACCTGAACCTCCTTTCCCACCTCTCTTTTTCTCTCTTCCACTATACTCCTCCCCTTCTCTTTAAATACCTACCTCCTCATACCCATAATCCCCCAAATCCCTCTCTCTCTATCTAAACCCCCAATCATACCCATATCCCTACCTTATATAATTATCTCTTTTCCCTACTCCACCTATCCCTAACCCCCACCACTTCATTTCTTCCCCAACCCACTAGAACCCATGCTCTCTCCCTCTCTCTTAATCTACACCCAACTCCTCTTTGTCTTATTAAAATCCCCTCTATATCTCTCTCTTAGTCCTACCACTAACCCCCCCTCTCTCTCTTTACCAACCACCTCTCTATCTCTGCCCACCCCTACCATTTATATCCCTAGATACTTGAACCTCCTTTCCCACTTCTCTCTCTCTCTCTCTCTAACCCCCCACTCATACCCATATCCCTACCATATATCATAATCTATTTTTCCTACTCTTCGTTACTCTATACTCCACCCTTTCTCTTTAAATACCATCCTCCTCAAACTCATAATACCCCCATTCACACCCTATGTCATTCTCTCTTTTCTCTATACCACCTACACCTAACTCTTCCCAAACCCACTAGCACCCACTCTCTCTTGCTCTCTCTCTATTTATATCTAACTCATATTTCTCTCCTTAAACTCTCATCTATCTCTCTCCTAATACTACCACTAACCACCCCCTCTCTCTCAATCTACCTCTCCCAACTCCACACCTTGAGAATCCTCAAATATCCACCACTTCTCTATAAATACACTACTCCTCCTCAAACCCATAACACCTACCACTAATCCTCACCACTTTATCTTCCCTAACCCACCATCACCCATGCTCTTCCCCCCCCTCTCTATTTACACCAAACCCTCCTCTCTCTCTCTCTTCAAACTCTCCTCTATATCTCTCTTTCCTAATAATACCACTAATTACCCCCATCTCCCTCTCTCTACCCACCCTCTCTCACTATATGTACCCACCCCCATTCCCCCTACCCCTATCATTAACCTCCCTCGCCACTATCTATATTAGTATATATGTGAACCTCATTTCCCACCTCTCTTTCCCTCTCTTAATCTATACTCCTCCCCTTCTATTTAACTACCCTGTTCCTCATACCCATAATCCCCCCAATCTATCTCTATCTCTTTCTCTCTCTAACCCCCAAATCATACACATATCCCTACCCTTTGCCATTCTCTCTTTTCCCTACTCCACCAACCCCTAGCCCTCACCACTTTCCCTCTTAAACAACCCACTAGAACCCACGCTCTCTCCCTCTCTCTCTCTCTCTATCTACACACAACTCTTATTTCTCTCCTTAAAGCCTGCTCTATCTCTATCACCTAATCCTACCACTAACCACCCTCCTTGTCTCTCTAGATGCCATCTCTCGCTCTCTCTCTCTACCCACCCCTCTCTCTATCTACACCCAACTCCTATTTCCTTCCTTTAACTCCCCTCTATCTCTCTCACCTAATAGTACCACTAACCACCACCCCTCTCTCTCTACCCACCTCCTCTCTCTCTCTTAATCTCCCTCTCCTTACTGCAAACCCCAAGACTCCTCAAATATCCCACACATATCTATAACTACACTCCTCCTCCTCAAACCCATAACCCCTACTACTTACACACGCCACTTTCTATCTTCCCCAACCCAGTAGCAACCATGCTCCATCCCTCTCTCTCTTCTAATCCTACAACTAACCACCTCCCTCTCTCTCTTTACCAACCGCCACTCTCTCTCTTAATCTCCCTCTCCCTACTCAACACATAAAGAATCCTTAAATATAAACCACTTCTATATAACTACTCTACTCCTCCTCAAACCCATAACCCTCTTAATATGTATCTATTTATCTCCTCCAACCCTCTCCTTCGACTACCTTTGATCACCCCACCTCTTCTCTCTCTCTCTCTCAACCCCCTACTGATCAACTTAGCCCTGACCATAACCCCATCCTCTCTCCCATTACTCCATAACTCCCCCCACTCTCTCTCTAACACACACACACTCACACTCCATTAGAGGAAATTTGGGGTCTAAAATGGGCGTTATAAGAAAACATGCCAAAATAAGTTTTTGTGAGTTGGAATTCAAGAACCAATAGAATTTCAATAAAATAAGTCAACCATAATGGTTGAATTGACATATTTGTCATTAAAAAAACCTACATTTTTTGTTCGTATTTTCGACATCTCTCATTGTGGTTTTAGACAAATTTCGATCGGGAGAGCTCGTTGGATGCGGAATTTGATTCTGCATACAACAAGTACCCACACTGCATACTTTTGACGGGACCCTCTACCCCAAAAACAAGAAATACCTGAAAATTTGACATCATCATCACATTTTTTCAGGAATTTCTTGTTTTTGGGGTAGCGGGTCCTGTCAAAAGTATGCAGTGTGGGTACTCGTTGGATGCAGAATCAAATTCCACATCCAACGAGCTCTCCCGATCGAAATTTGAGTAAAAATAGAGGGAGATATGTCGAAAATACGAACACAAAAAGTAGTTTTTTTCTTTCTTCCTCCAAAATTAATCAATATTATTTTATTATTTTAACTATTATTTTATTATTTTCCTTAGGAGGCCCATTTTAGACCCCAAAATTCCTATAATGATTCTCCCACCTATGGAACTAAATCCCCTCTTCCCTCTTTATTCCCCCTCCTCCCCATAATCGTTACTAAACACCTCTCTCCTATTCTCTCTCTCTCTTTCGACTACTCCACCTACAACTAACCTTTAATCCTTTATCACTAGCCCAATCCCTTAACACCTACCCTCTCTCCTTGTTTTTCTCTCTTCCCTTATCCCCACCATCTCTATGTCTCTCTCTCCCTCTCCCCATATCGCACCCTATATATCTCCCTCTCATACCGCTAACCACCCTCACTCTCTATATTCCCAAGCCCATTGAAACACAAATTATTTATCTCTTTCTGCCCCCCTCTATCTCTATCTCCCATACTCCCAAACTACCTTAACTCTCCTTCTAACACACACACACTCACCCTCATAATCTCTATGTTTATGCTAATCCCCCTCCTATTATCACTAACCATACCCCCACCATGTACTCCCTACTTAAAAAAACCTCTCTACTCACCTATCTTTCTCTTTATCGATACTCTCGCCTTCTCTTTATCTATACTTTCCCCTTGTCTTTAAAAAATTGTCTCCTCCCCAAACCCATAACCCTCCAAATACCCCTAACACCCTCACTCCTCATCCCCATATCCCTAACCTATTTTACTCTCTATCTCTACTACTCCACTTACACTTAAAACAAACCACTTTCTCTCTCTCCCAACCCACTAACACCTACCCTCTCTCCCTCTTTCTCTCTCTACACCTAAGTCCCATCTCTCTCTTTAAACCCCCCTCTATCTCTCTCTCTCTCTGTCCTAATCCTACCACTAAGCAATTCACCTCCCTCTCTCTCTCTCTCTCAATATCCTTGTACCTACTCCACACCCCCACAATCCTCAAATATACCCTTCTTCTATTCTTCACCAAGGGTAATTGAAGTGTGCTTTATGGTGGAGTTTGCAATGGCGTGTTGAGTCCTTTAGCGATGCGCCCTTAACTGCTATTTTATAATTGTTCACATAAGCACTAGTTCACATGAGGGTTTCAATAAACTAGGGCGCACTTACCTCTATCTAAGGTTGACTTCAGACTGCTGTTTACAAATTGCATTCTCTGCCAGTTAAGACTAGTCTTTAAACCATGGTTTTGCTCTGCATGTGGTACTCATCAATTACAATTTTTCTGCATTGTCAAGTGCACCCCTCTTCACACATCAAATTCTTGTTAAGTCAGGTGCGCTCCCTACTTGGACTGCTATTTACGGTCTAGGACCATTGTTTTAGTTCACTTTCAGTTATGCATGCAAGAAACATTTAGACCAGGGGTGCATTTAACTACTTGTTTTAAGGGTGGCACACTTATGGATCAATCATAAACTAGACTATACTCTCCATTCATAATAACCTGCAGTGTACCGACTATTCCCCTTTGCTAAATACGCCCTGCCATATAGTAAATGTGAGAGCTCAAGGTATAGTGTGTTTTCTTGATTTCAAATTAATCACTTTTAACCTGGCAAGTGTGCCTTGTTGTCCCAGTTCACCATCACCAAGCCGAGGGCTATCCAATTAGAGTTTAGAAAGGGGAATCAAGTGGAGCAGCATGACTTAAGAGGGTGCATGACTGCTAATTGATGGCATTTTTTCTCAAAACCCTCTGCTGTATCATTCTGTTTATTGGAAGAGAACTTATCTTCCTATTTATTGCAGATTTTTTATCACAACTTGCTGTTTGGTATCCTTAATCTCTGTTCTGATTCTCTCTTTTACTTTTGACGCCCTTAGGATATCTATTCTTCAAGCAAACTAAATGCTAGGTGAGCTGCAACTGGCAGTTTGTTGATATGATTTCCTTTTCCTGAAGGTCAATCTGCTGTTCATAGGTTTGTATTTGTTGTTCAAGGGCTTGTTTTAATGGGCCAAATCACTGTGGCTATATAGCTGCAACCTATAAGTCTCTCTTGAGGCTTACCATTAGGTGATGATATGTTTTAAAAGGGAATCCAATGCCACATGGATCTGTTCAAGCCACTTTTTATTTGGCCTTGTCACTCATTTACGAGGTATTACAATCCTAGGAAAATCCCAGATGCTGAGGTTTGTGCACAAAAGACCCTTCAAAATCTGTTCCAGGACATGTTTAGCAAAGTTTGTTGATTAACACCATACCCAAATTCCATATAGTACTGTCTCAGGTTCAGTATCCGCTTTTCTCCTTGAAATACTTGCACTCTCCCTCTCTTTTGACAACCTGACGATAGGAAACTAGCTTCCGTGCTTTGTCAAACTAAGACATTATTGGCTATATGAAAGGAAAAGGGTCAACCTATCTGCAAAGATTTCAGAACTCCAGACCTGGAAATTGAAATCAATATTAATGTCTACAAGGAGCCAAAAAGGTCTATGGGCCTAGATACAATGTACAATTAGGATATAGCAAGGGGAGTACCTATCATACCTCCCACTAAATTCTAGGAGAAAAGAAAAGAAAGGTAAGAAGAAAAACAGGTCCAAGCAATACTACAAAAGATGAAGGAATGAGGAATGTAATGCCATAGATACAATGGAGGATGAAAAGTTCTGCTAGACACAAAGCCGTGGCCAATCTCCCCAACCATTCAAGGATAAAGGAAGGAAGAGAGTCAAGGGGGCAGTTTGAAGCCAGAATTAGGTAATAAACTAACAAATACTAAGTTTTAACATTCTCATAAATATCAAATATAGAAGAAAGTAGTGTAGTCGGCATTAGAAGTAAACAGTTGAGGTACTCTATGAGAAAAGACTAATGGAACAAAATCATACATGTGAAATATTACAGGATCTGCAATGAATATTTTTAAAATCTCAAGAAAGTATAGATAAAAGCTTGCCTCAATGTCTTCACAGCTCGCATCTAATGGCATCACACATTCAACTACATCAGCACCTAAGCCTAGCAGTGCCTGTAATTCGTAGGCACATTGTTGCAAGTCTGTTGAGTGTGATGTCGATAATTCATCAATTAAGGAATGGAACTGCAATATAAGTCCAACATGAAACATGAACATCATAATAATATGACAGAAAGAATGGAAAATGCATATTTCAAACAAGAATTTCTGAGAGGCTAACTTGAAGATAAGTTTGTTAATGTCCAACAAATGACCAAAAGTAGGTAAACTAGACTGCTCAGTACATACATTGTGATCCAAGTTTCCAGGAAACTTGGGTACGCGGACGGAAGTAACATAAAATTTGATAAATCATTGTACTAGGCAGCTGTAACAAACAGTCAAACTTAGACCTGAAGGTACACTGGAAATCTTATTTCAAACACCTATTTGTACTGTTGTTACAGGCAATAAAAGATTGCAAATTGCCAAATATAGTCCTGGGTTGATGTGAGTGGATTTCTAGTATTAAATACATATGTATATTTTTATGTGCACAGAATGTTGCAAATGAATAACATTATTACATGCTTGAGATGAAAATCCAGCCTTGGTTTCTGCCAAATAAATAATGTGAACACATATATATCAACTCTTCACAAATATTGTATGGTTCAGCCCACCTTTGTATTAGATAATGTTTGAGTGCTCAATATGGTCTTTGATGAACGGTTTTACTTCTTTAAGAAATAAAATCCTATGAACCCCGACTGCCAAACAGATTTCTTAAAACATATTTACAAGGAAATTATCTGCAGTGTGCCATACTTATATGCATTGAATATTATCTCCCAATATTGATTTTAAGTTGCCAGTTCTCCATGATAAATTGTTTTCTCATCCTCTGCTAGTGTATGTGCACAAGTTTCATCACTTGTCCATTCCTTGTAAATAGAAAATGAATATTCATGTTGATTATGTGCCATTTAATTCATATGTTTAACTTCTTTGGTTCTGGTTTCATACCATAAAATGAATCCCAATTAGACTCTAATCTAAAAGACAATAGGTTTGTTTCAACTTCCTACCATCCATTTTCTACTTCTCACCCAGCACATCGATGGTTCTTGGAACATATTACCACTGAGGCCCAAGAGCACCCAAGTACACAGCATGGTAAAAGTCTGTGCTTTAGGAAACCTGTTGCTAGGGTGCCAAAATGTTGTAAATATGGGTTCATGTATTGTACAATTTGGCCATTATTATGGTGGTAAAGAATATTTCTCTTTCAGCTTGCCAATAGATAATACATGCTTTTGTCATCTCAAAAGATTGCTTTTGCTATCTTTTTTGTCTTCTAATATAGCCCTGGTTGGCCAATCAGCCTACATTTCAGTTGCATGCTAAAATAAAAATATGTTTCCCAATTCAACAGTTTTATTAACACAGAAATGTTAGATGTCTGAATTTGGAATTTTACCACCTGATTCAAGACCCAAACACATACAAATGAAGATCCAAAATTCAAGGTTGTTGAAGCCAATATGGAGGACCAAGCTCTTGTTTAGTGGCAATCAAACACTCAAGATGCTAGTTGCCTCCAATAGACCAACAATCACATTTCAAGCCTGCAATCCAAAAGAATTTTTACCCTCTTTGCCACAGACAAGAAATGTTGACATGACTGTTACAGCGTCACCAGATTATTGGACAGACTGTTACAGCGTCAGTAGATTATTGGACAGACTTCACTTGAGCATTCTTTCCAGTTTGGGCAGAAGGTAGAGTCCAAATTCCAAGAGAGCACCTTCTAAATAGACTGAGTCCTCTCAACAACAGTCACAGAAGGTCTTTGTTCCAAATTTAAATCCTTCTCCGTCTTCTTTTTCACAACCTTCAAACAAAAAGAAAGGCAACAATGGATAGAACAAAGTTTCAACATCTTATTAATGTAATGTGCATCAGAAGTATTGTGTATATCACAAAGAGGTATGGTCACTCCAGTGATGGGTGCTACAAGTTCCAAGAAAAGAAGATCAAAGTTCCATTCTCTGAAGAGCAACAAGAATTAGGTGAAGCTGATGCTACCAACCCTAAATACCAGCTTAGATCCAGCTTTACCCGGCTCTATCATGCGCCGAGAGGGATCAAATATTTCGAGGTGCAAACACTGCTTCAACAATTGCACTCCAAAAAAGGGTTTGCACATCGAAATATTTGATCCTTTTCAGCGCATGATAGAGCCGGGTAAAGCTGGATCTAAGCTGGTTTAATAATTTAGGTTACACCAAATCTTAATCCCATTTACGGAAATTGAAATTGGATCCCTTCCAAATTAACATCCAAAATGAAGGTAAGTTTGAATACAATTTATTCCACGCCACGCCATACAGATATCGTTAACCGAGTACCCTTGGAGACAATTTATGCCATATACATCTTGTCGTTCCCTTGGGATTAGCCTCTAAATATAAGCCCAGTTAAAATCTGAATATAAGCCCAGTTAAAAATGTTTTTGATATCAGTTAGACATTATCTGCCAGCTAAGTAGTGCACAGCCACAGCCCATGGGTATTGGACACTTGTATTCAATTCTATGCATACTGTGTGGAGTGAAAGGTTTGTTGGCATGTTTTTGCCGATAGCTGGTCGACTGTTGTTGTGGGTGGGTATCGTGCATAGCACAGCATATATATATATATGGAAATAGCGATGCCATAACAGATAATTTTCTCTTCCACTCTTCCTTACATTGAACGTTTGCAGATAATAAAGCAATTAATGCCACTCAGTTTAAATTAATTGTAGATGCCAGTTACTTTTTATTCGTCATAGTTTTGGAAAGAAAATCCTGCAAGAAAATCATGGTTGAATCTTTAGATTCAGATTCAACTATAAAATTCATGATCCAAAGGAAATAT
>LPNX010950373.1:5271-23090 GCA_001517045.1 Pseudotsuga menziesii | reverse complement strand
TGAGTCTCGCCTTCTCGTCTCAGATCTGTTTTCAATCATCGTCTAATTTTAGTTAAACTATAGCCAGTGAAACGACAGTGTCCACATTGGGAAACGATACTTCTGTTCGATCTGCAACGAAGTAGAGGTACAATGTTAAAAAAAAACATTTTCTCTCCAATGGCGAGAACGTGGGCACCTCGTAAACGCAGAATTAGCGCTGAGATTTGAATCTCCCTAGGCTTAAATAATAAATTGTTTTCAAATTTCATTAAAACTTGAAACCATTCAGGTGAGTTAAATGCATTTTCTCTAGAAAAGCATTTTTCGGTTGCTGTGAAAATTTCGATTTCATAATTGATGTATTGTTGAACCAATAATTGCAATCTCCAGAAATAATAAATTAGAGAGTGACCCGTTGGAGGCTGGGAGCTTTTTTTAGTCACCTGGTTTTCTTGTTTTTTTTTATAACTATTTATATTTCAACTGTATTTCAACTGTATTCTGGGATTATTTTGTCCATTTTAATGCTCCCGTAGCAAACGAAGATTTCTCTCATTCGCATATTCTTGACAGCAGTAGAAGAAAAATAAACCTTATAGTTCAGTTGGAATTACCCAATTTTTGGGGGAGAGCAGCACATAAATTCCTGTGTTGATTCGAATAAATCACAAAACCTGTATGAAGAATCGAACCTTGATTCGTAATCATAAATTCCTGTGTATAGATATTAAGCCTAGTAATCATTGTCCTAGCTTTAAATATATATTTATTATGAGCCGACATTGTGGGAGATTTAAATATATATTTATCGTGAGCTGACATTGTGCCGACATTGTGCCATGTGTCACTTCCACGTTGAGCACGGAATCACACTTCTACCTCATACCGAGCTGTAGAATGCGCCTCTCGGCGCAATTAAAATCCAAATCTGATTCTTATCGCCAAGGATTAGTCCACAAACAATCCAGAATCTCACTTTATGCACAACTGCCAAATCAAGAACAAGATAGCTAAGATGATCATTAATAATGTAGGTTAGAAATTCTGATTCTCAGTGGCCACTTGAGGAGCCTCGGATACAGGTATATTTATGGAAAACTTATGTATTTTTACTCATAAAAAAATTATGTTATAAGAAAAAGGAAGCATTTCATTATGGCACTGAAGAAATTGGAAGACTTGGAGGAGATAGAAAACAAGAAATTGGAAAAGGGCAAGAGGATGCTAGGGAGCAATTTGATTATCAAGGAAACAAAAAAAATGATACAAGGACTTAGACATACTGAAAATAAGATGGGATCATCAACACCTAGGACAAAAGGGGCTTCAAGAGAATGTTATCATCAGTATGAAAGTCACCATTTGCAATTTTGCGCTAGTAGCAAAAGTTGTTCTAGACATCAATATTCCTCCAAATAAAGTTCAATAGATGCAAATATTGCAGCAGCAAATGTTCGTAATCAAACTTGAGTAGGATAGTAAAAAATAGAGAGATGGTAGCCTAGGTTTCAATTGATGTCATATATAGCCTCTTACTATATTTTTTCATTTAGTGCTTTTTTTATTGGCATTAACAACAAAGCACGTGGTCAAAAATGTCATGAAGTGTTCTCTAAGGGGTCACAGCTAGTTGGCAAACAGTTGCCCACAACCATTGTGTACAAGTCACCTCAATGAGTATAAAAGGCCCTCGTTTTTAAAATCAAGGTGTCATCAAGGACATTGGGTGACAAACCTCTATTCTGTTGACCACCTTGTCTAAATGTGTAAACCATTGTTATTATTGATAAAGTTGTACCATTCTTGACAGTGCCTTAAATCTTACTTCATGTGCTCCTCCATTTATTTCACATGTATAGACTACGATGTTTACTCTTTTTCAATGTCATTACTCTAAAGTTATAGCCACAAGGAAAATTTTATGCTTAATAAAGATTGAGAAATTTTGAAAAGCTAGTCTAATGCTAACCCTAAGCCAAGTTACACTAACTATAAAATGTGTTGGCATTACAGTCATATTCATATCCATGGGCTTATCCAGCAAAACATAAATCCACTATGTTGAAGATTCTATATGGATATCTGGATGATTATACAGCAAAAGGTTCTCCTCCTAATTGTTACATATAGACGGACAAATTCTCAACATTGACTAATGAAACTCATTCGCTATGTTGAATATTCTATATGGATATCTGGATTATTATACAGCAAAAGGTTCTCCTCCTAATTGTTGCATATAGACAGACAAATTCTCAACACTGACTAATGAAACTCATTCGCATGCTATGGCCTCATGCTGTGTGACCTGTATAGATTCAAGATGTAATTCTTAGATAGCAACTAGGAAAAGATGAAACTTACTAGCATAAGATGAAATTTTTAGATAGCAACATTGCGACCAAAGATGAAACTTACTAGCATAAGATGAAACTACATGACATCTTTTATCAACAGCCATATTCGAATGAACACTTAACTTTTACTATTTGAGTGTCTAGAAAGTGAAGTTGTTTCCATCCACTAAGCTTTTTATCTACTTCCAATCCAGCATATCTAGAAGCCATAAAACCTCACTGTCGGAGTTCGCAACATCACAAAAGTCCACTTCAATTCCAAAGACGTCCATGTTGCTGTCTTAAGCATCCACCAGCAGCAGTGCAAACCAGGCTCTGATCTCTGATACAAACGGATATGAGGGAGAAAATTGCAAATAATCATAAGCAAGGGCCCTGTATGCCGGTCCATCAACATAATCGAAGCCAAATTTATCAATAATGCAAGCAACTTTATCACTCTCTCTTCACCCTACGAGAAGAGAAACATGAATGCTCTCACTGAACACAACCCGGAACCTGGGACTCACGGGAATTGTCATCTTGAAAGTTAGGCTTCTCAAATGATCCCTCATCATATCGCAAATTTCGGGAGGAGGGTTTATAATATCTGACTGAAGGAGCGTACCGGGGACTACATCTGAATAAACCAACTTATCATCTAGCCATATATCAACATAGAATTCTATATCATCAAAGGACAATCTGGGAACCGGGAGGGGGCTACGCCGCCGCTTGCAGAGACTCATGTAAAGTTTATGGTAACCTTGAGAAGCCCCAATTGGAGGAGATCCCTTGGTTTTGCAAATAGATGGCCATTTCTTTGTACACAAATTATTCCAAAAATAATCATCTTTGGCTAGATCTCTCCACCGTGTGCATACACACATACATAATGCTAGGTCTTTTCCATTCATCAGAGGAAAAATGACCTTTAGCATCTCTTCAGAGCACCAACCTTCTGCCATTTTTAGAAATGTCACTAATTGCCCCAAATCAATAAATACCCAAAATTGGACCTTACCCATATTTCTGCGCTTTGCAGAATACCTAAACCCTAACGAGATTTGTGGATTTTACAGAATACACGAGCCGTGGACCTTTGCCAAACTTAGGGATTTTTCAGAAAACCCATTTTGTTGTAGCCAATATTCATGACGGTCATTTTGTTTCCAGAACGAAATTTGTTACTCTTTAGATCAAAGAAAAGCAGCCCAAAACCCTAGAAGTCAAATTTGTCACCTGCAAATGCAAGATTGGAATAATTCTAAAAGCTTTAGATCTACTTTGAATATTCGGTATACAGAAACCGTAATTAACAGGGTTTTTTATCATATCATGTGATTGGTCAAAGCTAGTTTAAGGGTAAATATGTAAATAGCAGAGGCTGATACAAGATATATTCAGTAATCAATTTCTAAAATAGAATGTGTAAAATGGGAATTAATGTAAATCATATGATGACAGAAGTACTAACCATTGATTTCAAAAAGAGGGCATGCTATTTGATCTCAGAAAGAGGGCATGCGATTTTATCTCTGGTCCTCCATCCCAATCCATCAGCTATGATTGATCCAGTCTTCCATTCGGAAAAGAGAAAAAGAGAAATAGAAGAATCCAATGTTAAAAGTAAAACGAAAAGAGAGGTTGCAACAAAATAAATGTGGTTATTTCTTCAAGACTAATTGGTTTAGATGTTAAACCATACTCAAGAACAATGAGGACCAAATGAACATTATGGACCATACACACGAACGATTAGGACCAAATGAACATTATGGCCATTATATTGAGAAAGATGGCATCACATCATTGATCAAATTGGAAATAGATAGTTTGATAGCCTTTATAATTATGTGTTCCAAAGGATTGAATTTTGATATACAAACTATGGAATACATTTTTTTTTCATTTTTTTAGAATAGACATTTAAAATCGACCTATATGGGCTCCCTATGAAATAAGATTAATTTTTCATTAGATTCAAGACATTCAATGGGAGAGTTTGTTTTGGTAATCTCTTTGCTTGTTCAATGGACTCATCTTTTTCCTATTATTGTTAAGGCAAGTTGTATTCTCTTTTAAGGAATATCGTTGATGGTCACTTCAACTCATAGAGATTTTGTTAATTCATGGTAGTGTATTGACATTATGTATCAATACGAGGCTTATATATCCATGTCTATAGAAATATGTGACAATAAAACCTAAGCGTTGGATATGAGAGCTCAAATTTACATAGAGCTGAATAGAGAGCTCAGATTTACATAGTAGAATCCTTTCTTCTCAATTAAACTTATAAATAGAAGAGAGAGGATGTTGCAGAGGAAATAATCCCTAGTTCACTGGATGGTTGAGCCATAGGTCTATTGAGTGCTCAAAATTTACTAAAGAGAAGATTTTGTCTATGTCGAAGAAAGTGGGAAAAAGGTTATTGGAAGACTCTGCAAAGGATGGTAAATGGACCTTGTGACTACTCTATTGGTATTTAAGGATGTAACAAAACTCTCATATGATACTCATACCCCACCCAATGATTCAACTCTCAATTCATTCCTAAGGTCTCACAAATTTAAGCAACTATGGAGAAACTTATGGTTGGGATATGGATTTTTTCTTATTGCAAGATATATGGAAACAAAATAGCTTCCTTCCCAAATAGTACTTTCAGTATCCAACTTGATTTTTTATGAAGTTCATAAGATGATTCTCTCTGAATTGTACATTTATTAAGGAGAAGACATGTTCATGCTCATAATTTTTTTTCCATAATTTAGTTAAGGTTTAATGGTTTTTCAAGGAAATAGTTCTATCCAAGACTTAAATAGGACATTAATTCAATAGACCCTAAATAATGATAAGTTTTATTTCCTTATGTTATATGAATCGCCTTAATTGATAAATTTGTGGCATACTTGTTCATGACTCAGTTGGAATTCAAATTGTTGACATGAAGTATGCAAATCAAAGCATCATTCTTGCTTGTAAGTGGGCTTACAAAGTTGATAAGGAAGAAAATGTTTTAAAAGGTTATATATTCATGAATTTTAGATCATGTTATTCTTATTTTCCTATATTTTGGGGATCCATTAACACTGAAATTCCTTCCTTTGCAAATGACTATTTCGTTCATTGTTTGTCACTCTTGAGAAGAAACTTTCAAAAGGAGGTGTAAGGTTTGATGCAACACTCAACATTATGTAGGAAATGAATAGCGACGTCGCTTAAGCGATGCTTTGACTAACTATCCGTCGCTTAAGTGACACTTTTACTAACTATCCGTCGCTTAAGCGATGCTTGTGGCCAAATTTACAAAAAAAAATGTATCCTTGTGATTTTTGGTAAGTTTAAAAAGATAAATCCACGCGCCGTTGGATTTTGCTGTCGAATTTTGGATTGAAATGTAGTAGTGTTACCAAGGGACGATATTCATTGCCCCCTTCAGCGTGTCCCTTCTCCCTACAATGTCTTTCAGCTGTTGTTATTAAAAGTATTCTTCTTTGCAAACCCCTGCAATCATTGCACGGGCAATAACATTTTCCATCTCCCCTCGCCTCTAATGCCGCTCTGAACCGAGCAAGATTCCTTACATTTTCGTTCATGGTGACAAAGCCTTGTGGTGACAAGAAATTGTCTTACCTACACCATACCAAATAGTAAGTTGTCAAATACATTACATATAAATATGGACTTGGATGGTACACAAATAAATAGCTTTATTTGCAAGTGTAAAGATGGTAGGTAAAATGCATGGTGCTTCTTTTGAAGAGTATATAGGAAAGAAGTAATCTGAAATCCAAATGGACATGAATACAAACAAGCATTAGAGACAAAAATTTACTACAAATTACACCATTTCCATGAATCCACATAAAAGGTATCAATACCATCTACTCTATTGAGCCTAGTCTATATATTCATGTATTCTATTCATACAACACAACCCATGGTTGCATTGCCTCAATGTTGTAAATAATAGTTTTATTGGTGGCATTAATTTATGAATCCATTCACATATTCATGAAATCAAACAAATAGTTTGAGATCAAATAAATACTATCAAGTCTAGTGTAAACAATACTCATGTATAAAATTAATAAAAGACAAGTGATTTACTCTTTACCATGTTCCTTTTTCTATTTGTTGGAGTAAATCACCTTTTATTTTGTCCTTATTTTGATGGTTGTCACAAACCACTATTGCTTATGTGTCATCAATTTTCTTTATGTACTCACTATCATCACATAACTACTAATATATCATGTACCTCTCCAAGAATAACATCCAATGACATGAGAATACCATGGCTAACTCAACCTCATCAATGAAGTGAATTAAAATAAGGAAATTTAAGTCCATGAAACTTGTGGGCAGTTTCCTTTTAACCACACAAAAAATCTGAACTATATGTTGATTACACATTGTACTGATAGCCATGTGCACATCATTTGACGTAATCCAACATAAAAAAGTAAATAATTTTGATATGGAACATTGTAGGTTCTAATGGAAGTCATGGTTCCCACATTAGCATGAAGTAGTAAAAGTATGCATCATTTGAAAACACAAACTAACCTTGCACGTTTAAAATATGAACTATGTAGATCTAGAAATGGATTGTTCACCAGCAAGAGACGGAAATAATAAACACCTCCAACAATCACCCGAAAATAGTGCTGCAACAATGGAAAGTGTGAAGAAAATCTCGTTAAGGTCTTCATTTTTATATAACTCTTAGACGTCGCTATAGCGACGACAAACATTGACTTTTGCGCCCTAGTTCAACTTGACCATTGTAAAAAGTCAACAAAAGACAGTGCAGTCGCTATAGAGACGGTCAGGCGTGGATACAACGACGTCCAAGAGTTTAGGCATGGATACAGATACGTCTAAGAGTCCAGGCGTGGATACAGTGATAGCTAGGCATGGATACAGCGACACCTCGTTCCTGTTACATCAAATTTTACACCAAAAAGTAAGAAACGTGGAAAACCTCAGTGGAAAATTCTGCGCTTTTGTACTAGTGTACTGTCCACTCTGTTCAGGCAGTGGCACTGTGCCTCGCACAAAGCATTGCTGCGGTTCCCTGTAGATGGCCAAAACAACAAGAGAACAATGGATTAGATAAAAAATAGACCAGATCAAGATGGATACTATCGAATTGAATATCGTAACAGAGCATAAAAAACCGAAATAACATAGATCTGAGCAGATCTGGAAATTTCAAACTCGAATAATACACTAAAAAAGTAGATCTGACTGTAAACAGTTGAAGAAAACGGAGCCTGGATTTGGACAAGAGTTGCAAACTAAGGATGATCAAAACAATTGAATACAACTACTCCCCAATAGAGTCGCCAGATTTGTTGATCAGAATATTTCACCTCCTACAGACAGCAAGATGTTCTGCTGGTTTGAATGGTTTAGATCCAAAACAAATAGATCACAGATGTTGATAACTCCCCCTAGACATTGTAGATATCTGGAATACAAGGCCTCGATAGTTCACCTGTGTACCTGCAAAAGAGTTCAACACGAAACAGATCAAAGCAACCAAAATATGATCTACTAATCTATGTTAGTGACTAAGGAATCTAGCAATATATATATGAAATCAAACATCAATAATATATATGGGACAGAAAATCAATTTGCATTAGAAATATGAAGAAGTTTACAACCAAGCCTTAGTTTTGACATGCATCTCAATGAAACCAGCTCTTCATCCCCAAAAGCTCTGACTCTAGCTCTCTATGCTCTCTCCAAATGATCTTGGGCCAAGAGTCAGTCCAACAACATAACAATACCTTCAATGTTCTCCCCTCAACCATGGCTACCAGCTCATATATATAGGGCTTTAATGGATAGAGATGGTTGAGAAATAAGTGGGTGAGGTGGCTTTTAAGATCCTAGGATGAGGGATCTCGAGCTCAACCAACCCACAGTAGTAGGGATAAGAGATATCTCGAGGCTTATCATCTAGAAGCCTCGAGAAGATTATGTTTTTACCCGTTTACCCAGGGTACCGCGCTTCTCCTTCTTTGACAGAGCGGTTCTGGTAATAACCGCCCATGGACCAAGGGTGACAGGAAGTGGCACCGCTTGTGGACAACGGATAAAAAGCGGTGTGAACAGGAGTACCACTCTTGGATAAGGGAACATGAGCAGTGCTGGGAATTTGTATGATAAACTGATAAGAAATCATTTAGTCTTCACTCCAGAAGCTGGGATTTCAGGGCAAGAAGGTATGTCAAAGGTCTTATCACATGATGGTGATAGGATTTTGGTATAACAGTGGGTGTACATATGGAATTCTAAGAGAAAGTGACTTTCATCCTCAACAATCACAGTTTCATAGAGATGGCAAGTCCTTTGCACCCACGGTGTTTTAGGAATTGTCCAGTGTCCTCTTTCACAATGAAGCTCATGAGAATTTCTTCTTACCGTGGATATATTAATTTTCTTTTAACCTTTAATTCCTTTTCACCCCACACATTTTCTTTAAACATAGATGTGATAATAATTTTAATGTTATTGATATCCTGCAACTGTGACATTTTTGTTAATCCCCCAATGGTTTAACCAAGCCATGGTGTCTTTATACCAGCCTCTCTTGAGATGAAGTCGATCAAGTGGCTAGATTTTAAAGAAATTTTAGGAAGTCTACAGTCTCCCATGTTATTTTCTTTGTACTTGTACATCAAGTACCTAGTCATAGTAATGCTCTTAATGAGGGGGATATCTACTTCTAGAAGGAGAATAGGGTAGGGTCATGGATGAAGCCTTGAGTCACCCAAAATAACCTTATTATGAGAATTGATCTTTGAGTGGGGATATGGGTGCCATTATATTACCACTTTAGGGGATCTTTAGTATTTAGTGTGCATATGGGAACCATTAGGATGTTTCGAGGGATTCCTTTTAGAAATCATGCATGATTAATAATGCATTCAAATTATTTGAATTCAAAAGATTTTGAGGAATTGTGCTCCTTCACTTACATGTTGTTTTAAATGGCTACTTTGAATTAGACTTAAGCAGAACAAACATGGTGGTTCCAAATATATAGTTGTAAAATATAATATTTCATTTTTATTGTTAAATTATTTTGATTATGTTAAGTCCTTGAAATTGTACATCAACTTTTGACACAAGAATTTTAAAGCTTTGTTGATATATAAAACAACAAAATTAAACTTGCAACTTTTAAGGAGGAAACTCATGTTTTTAATCATTAAACCTACCAACTCAATCGGTAATTAAATATTGCAAATTAACAAAAATATATACATATATTTTGTTAAAAAAAATAACATATTAATTTTATATAAAAAATTGTATATATACTTATACATATAATTTTAGTCTAAAAAATTAGTTCAATAAGTTTAAACCATCTACTCAATATATAAAGATCTTGATTTTTATGAAAATATTTATGTTCATATTCTATATTTAATGAATAGTAATTAAAATGTTATACATGATATAATATCAAATAAAAAAACTGAACATATATTATTATTTAAAAATAAATTAATATATAAAATTCAAATAAAATAAATATTAAAATTTCATTTTCTCAAACTTCAAAAGTTTTAAATAACTAACAAACTTAGATGTACTAAATTTAATTTGGAGAAAATATCTTAATTGATAATAAACATCGATAAAAAAATTAGTATTTTATAAAACATATTTTATAATATTATCAAATATACTTAATTAAAATATGATATTTTTTAATTTTAGTATGATCATTAATTTGAATTTTTAAAATAAAGTTCACCAACCATTTGAATTTGAAACGTTTAAAATTACATTGCAATTTCATAGAAAAAGCAGTCTGCAGTCTTGTTCGTAATGTATGGAGTGCAACAGATGAATTAGGGTTTTAAAAACGTTACATTTTACCGTTGGATGGCAAAAGCCGTCACGGAAAGAGCTGTGCTGAATCTGCTCTTCCCTATTTCCTTTCTCGCCCTCGCCGCTCCCTCACATCTTCCCTATTTCCTTTCTCGCCCTCGCCCGCTTCTTTTGATATCTTTGTGATACTCTCCTCCTCCAATTGCTTCCGTGAATCTCCTCCCGCTGCTGTATGTATGTGTGTGGAAGGATGAAGGAAATGGAATTCAAGGGTGTGGCTTCTCTTTGATATCTATGGTTTACACTCTAGAGGTAGTCATGCTGTGTGAATGAGTGCTCCTCCTCCTTGTTAAAATTTATATTAATTTATGTGTTCCCTGGTTCTTTATTCTGTGCTAGTTTGTTCTGAATTTGTTTATTTTGTGCTGGTTTGGTCTGAATTTGTTTATTTTGTGCTGGTTTGTTCTGAATTTTGGTTGTAACTCCTTATTTCTTGTTAGTTTGTTCTAAATTCATTTTCGTGGTTTGTGACAGGAGGAGATCGGCATAAATACATTCTAATCAAGCAACTGTAACTGGATCGATTCAGCTTTCTTGTAAGAAGAAGAAGAATTACGCCTCAGAAGAAGAAGAATGACGCCTCTGAAGAAGAATTCAGCGGAATAATTTTTTCTGAATTTCTGATTGTAAGTTTGCTTATTAAAATGGTTAATCATTCCAAGTATGTTTAGCTAAATCATGGGTTTACCGTAGTTTGTTTTTTTAAAATCTCATCCTAATAATTGTATTATGGCTGTGTTATGTGAATTGTATTTGATTTAGGGATAACGTTTTTGATATTTCGTTATTTGGGTTTTTCATTTTTTGGGTTTTCTGTGAATAGTATTGGAGTTTCATCTTTATGTTCCTTAGATTTTAGATTTTCATTTATTTGGTTGATTTTAAAGTTTGAAATGAAAATATTATTATTTCACAGGCAATTCTGAAATAAATATGAGTTTTCATGCTATCCTTTGAAGGTCAAACCCACTGCAAAAAGAAAGCAACAGAAGCAAAGTGCCTCAGAGATGATGAAGAGATCCCTTCCTTGACAAAAGGTATGGAGAAAATCAATCTGAATTCTAAGGTTCATTAGATTTGGTTGTAATCACGGTAGGAATTTGAAAAGAAATCTACCTGTCAATTTTTTTAGGTTTTCTGAACGTTTTCAGGTTTTCTTATTTTATTTGAGGACACGCATTTTGCACGTCAAATTTCAAATGCCAGCCCTGGTTGTAATAGTAACGTTTGTTGATTAGGCAGTTAACTAACGTGTTGTTATCAGGTAATTACATTGCAGTGCATTGCCCCGTCCTGATTTCCCATTACCCATGTGATGTAGGTGAACCCTTGTTGTGATATTTGGTATACTATCTGTCTGTCTTTGCATTTGGTATACTTTCTGTCTGCCTTTGCGTTATTAGGGTTTTCCGGTAAACATGTTTGATAGGTTTTCTCTTTAGCCATATATTTTCAGTTTTTTCAGATGCATTTTTGCAAAGATTATGATGACATGGACTTCATTAGCATGTGATTTCATGGCAATCAAGGTGGGTATATTAGTTTTTGTTTTCTATTTACGTTGTAATTATATCATAGATATAGGAATTTTGATTTAGTTTAATTGGTTTATGATTTTCATTATTATTTAATTTTCATGATTATCTATCTTTGCATTTTTAGGGTCTTCCCTTTGGGGATATATTTTCACAGTTTTTTCATATGCATTTAGGTAATGATTATGATGAAATGGAGTTGATCAGCATGTGATTTCAAAACTAAATAATTAATTAGATAGCTCAAATAGATTTTCAATTTCATTATAACATTTGATTTTTTGTTTTTAAAATTTTTATATTAATTTTTTAAATATAAAACTAAATAATTATTTGGATAAATGGAAACCAGTACAGAAATATCTTCTTTAGCAAGAAGCAATAGTTGCTACTCAAATTAGAATATATATATTGAAGAGATATTTTGCTTTATAAATTTATTCAATGGCTTATGGCTTAGGGTTGCTTTGAAAAATTTAAATATATGTATTGAAGAGATATTTTTCTTTTCAAATTTATTGAATGGATTATGACTTAGGGTTTCCTTAAAACGTTATTGGATTTTAATTATTATTGTATGAATCCACTCATCTCTTTGTGTTTCGAAGAAGGAAGTCATTGAAAAATTCCGGGATAATTTCAATTCGTTGTTATTTGATATCTTTGTCAATGGCTTGTTTATGTTAATGTTATTACATTTATGATTTGTTAAGTCATGTGCTTTTATAGTTTTCTATAAAATGTCTTTTTAACAAACATCCATATAAATATTATTCATAGGGATAAGCATTTGACATTGTTTTTCTCCTTTGTCATTAGTTTGCTTGGAGGGTAACCATGGATTAACAAAACTGCAAAGCTTACAAAATATATAAATGCATTCCCGGCCAGCTCTCTTGAATATAGATGAACATTTAATTTTCTTTTTATGTATTTGGTTTTTAAGATTGATATGAATTTATTATTATTTCATAAATATTTTTAAATTGAAATTTTCATTTTAAATCATTTTTAATAGAAATATTCTAATTGAAATTTTTATTTTCATGTCATCTTTAGGTGGAAGGCTAAACCTAAGATACTAGCAAGCTAAAGAGGCATAGTGAAAAAGTGAAAAAAGATGAAGGGAATGCTACATTTACACAGAACTCAATTTTACCATGAAGCTGATGGTGCATTTACGGAGAATTCTATTTTATCAAAGGTATGCAATGATTGTGATTAGATTTAGTTGGAATAATAGTATAAATATTATTATTTTGTTTGAAAATTAACTAAATAGATTACATTGCATTTCTTTTCCCATTTTCCTTTTCCAATGACCCACTCTCTTTTCCCCTATCTCATTGCTAACCACCATGCGAACAGGAGGACTCCAATAAAAGATAATTGAACAGAATAATCTATTTTTTTCATATCTAATTTATAATAAATTATGAATTAATTTAATATAATAGAAATATTTTTTTACATTCAGGTATTAATTTATTTGTATATAAACACCTTTCATTTATTACTCTTTATAATAACTATTTTATAATAAGTATTATTATTATCTTATAACTTTTTCTCAATCAATTTATTTTCTATTTTTTATGAATTAAAATAAACATTTTTTTATTATCTTTTTCCATATTAAATATTTCCCAAAAAGATATTAGGAACTGCTCTATACTGTAAGCTCCCATAAGGGCATGTTCGGAACTGCTCTAACACAGGGGATGCACGAACTTTCCCAATTGAACCCGCCGATCGATCACCCCTCTAATGGAGGCGGGATGAGTATTGAGCGTAGCGAGCCTTCCTGAGAACAACTACGAGAGGCCTTTAAATACGAAATATTTTTTTTTATAGATAGCATAAAATACTAATAAACCCTTCGGCCACGATGCTATTTCTACGAAGGATTCGTTAAATGTCATATTCTGCCAGTAAAAGCCTTCTCCCTTTGGTCCACGACTCTGTCCTTTTTTATTATAAACAATTTCACTCCTTACTCTTATAAAATGGAAAAAAAATTAAATCCTTATTTTTTTTATAAAGTTTTATTTATTTTTTTACCATCTATAATTAAATTTTTATATCTTAATCCTTTTAATCATTTAAAAAATTTATTTTCTTCGATCATTTTCTGGATATGCGAAAAAACTTTCATTTTTTTATTTATATGATTGTTTACTTTGTTTCCGTTTCTCGATAATCGATGAATGCCCATCAGACATTTCAAATTTTATAACTAAAATCATATATTTAAGAATATTGAATTTTTATTTTTCATTTTTTTTATATAATTTTATAGTATTATACTTAAAAATTTATTTATGAAAATAATTTATAAGTAAAACCACATATTTATGAGTAATGAATTTCTATTTTTCTTGAATTTTTATTTAATTTGATATTATTATACTTAAAAATCTATTCATGAAAATGATTTATGAGCGGATTTGTTTTTGGTGTTAAATTATATTTGATAGGAACAAATCATAGTTGAGTATCTACCTCTTGCTTTACCTTATTTTTCATAGAAGGGAAGACAAGCCCTTTAAATGTTTCTCCACTTAACATTATCTTTATTCTCTTGGGTAGTGGGTAGATTTATCCATATAAACTAGATCTAAGAAGATTGATATAAGTAATATGAAAAGAAAATAGCAAATCTAGAAAGATAAAAACTAATACAATGATTGCTAAAAAAATCTCAGAAAAATATTTCACCAAAAACAACCAAAATTGTAGAGTCTCTTTGATTATATCTTATTAATAGTTTATACTAATAAATTTTATCTATAAAAATTAAAGCATGATTAGGTATTTTAAACAAATTTGATCCTACTTGATGCAAGTAAACATAGAATAGTTGTTTTGTCTTTGTATTTGGACTTTCTCTTATATTTTTTTTATATATCTATGATTTTTTCAAAATAATTAAGTGGATACTAGCACATTTAATATTCTTAAAATTATTATTAATCTAAATTAATGTTAATGACCTTTGCAGCTTGTCTTTTCTTAAATTAATATTTAAACATTATTTTTTATAATAATTAAAATTTAAAACAAATCTTTAATATGTTTATTTTACTTTTCATAGTTAACTATCTATTTTAGTTGATTGTTTCTTTTTATTTATTATTAATTTAAAATAATCATTCTCATTATATCTTAAATTTTCTCTTCTTCTTTAAATTTCCTTATAAATTAATCACTTTTTTTACATTAATATTATTATAATATAAATTATTTCCATTATTTTATAATAATTATTAATTCTAAATAAAACTTGATAAACATGATTATTACCTTTTTACCGTCCTAGAATTATCTCGTCCTATAATTATCTTCCCAGTCATTACTCATAATCAACCAAGATAAGTCGTTTATTTTGCTAAAATCTATAAGCAAATTAAAGTAAACTCGGGTAATGTAACAAATTGGCCAACAACACTGCTCATATTTTGTTATGTAGTAATCAACGTTCAAAATACGTGGTAAGAACAGACTCTAGACTTCTATATCTTGTATTCATGATATTGAAATTTTGAATTTTTATATTCTTTTAATTCAATTATTTTAAATTTAATTTTTTTAAATTTAATTTGATTTTATGAAATATTAGAATAAATTATTTATAATTTTTTTTGAGAATGAATGATTTAAAATATTATTTTTGGATGTGTTTGAATTATTTTTGAATAGTTATTGCTTTACTTTTTCGGATAAGAAAAACAAATAAGTGGTTTAATACAACCCCTTAGTGATTGACAAAACATTACCTACAATCTCTTGGTTATTGAGCAGATTTATCGAAAGAGACCTCTCATGGCTCAAAAGAAGTGGGAGGGCTCTGGTTTGTGGTTATATATATATATATTTATTTTTAAATTTTTATAATAGCTAGTTATCAGTTTTCTATAACAAGTTGCACTATGTTGATTTTTATTATAATATTTTATATTGTTTTATTAAGGTTAGTTTTTTAATGATCAAAACTTAAAATTAATTTTTTTATTTAAATGTTTTTAATTTTCTCTTTATATTGGTTTGTTTTTATTTTTTTAATAGATTATTTTTATTATTTTTATATCAAATTTTTATTAATATTTTTTAATTAACTTTTCCTATTTTAAAAAAAAACATAACAATTTATTTTCAATCTCATTTTTATTTTTTATCAAAATAAAAAATTTCAATATTTTTATATAATTATATTCATTCTTATTCGTATTTTTACGAAATGAGCAATATCCAAGCCGGAGACATTACAATAGACCCGGAAGCACATTTCGTGAGCTTGAACTAGTTAGTGTCATTGCTTTTTACTTCTGATTCTTATATCTTGTTTTGCTTATCCTTTACCAATCATCAATCTTATTTACCCTAAAGTTTACTTTAGGTTGCCTGTACCCATCTCGTTTTAATTATTTAAAAGGGCTCTGCCCTCGTTAATTTTTTTATCTCCAATCAGGCTCTGCCCTTACTCTGCTCACGATATAAAGGTGTACCCACTCACTCCATATGTCGCCAAGGCCTAGTGAAAGGAGTGAATGATGTTCCCTTGATCCGATTAAAGCCAGTCATGAACACGTTTTACCTTTAGTTTTTTATTATTATTTTATCAATAATTAAATCATAACTAATATTTTTATATGAATTTGTTAATATTATTTTTTAATAATTAAAACCTAGAACTTAATTATTTATTTGTATTTATATTTATATTTTTTATTAATATTTTGGTTTTATTTTTATTTTTTATATTTCTTTATTTAAAAAAAATTTTCTTAAAAATAAATGATTTCTTTTACCAAAATAAATGATTTATATAATTCTATTTTTTCATTATTAGATTCTTATCTGCATTTTTCTTTTAATCAATTTTAAATATTAAAAATATTTAATTTTATTGATTTTTTAATGTTAAAAGTTTTTTATTCTTAATTTTATTTATTTTAGAAAAATAATCACCTGCATTATTCTTTAAATATTCAAGTTTCCAACTTTTTTTGTAGGGCACTCACTAAAGGTTCCCATGAGTATAATTTCAATGCATATAGTTTCTATCTAGCACGACCGTAGCTTCGAGGCAATGAGTATCTATTCGAGCCGGTTGGCTAAGCATTTTAGCAAGGCCAAATTGCCAATCATATATATATATATGATTGGATAGTGTGGATGTAAAAATAGTTTAGTGCTTTGTTAGATTATAAAACTGTTATCTTATTTACTTTTAATGATAGTGAATTGTTTTAAAAAAATCATGGTTAATATATCTTTCTTTTATATTTATAGATTTACTTTTTTATGGATATAAATGTGTATACATTTTTATTATAGTTTTTACATTAGTATGTTGGCCATAGGATTCCTATCGAAAGTCATGCGTAGAGTTTTTTCAAAGGACCATATTGGGAAATTGCCTGGAAACAATTTCCTAACTCGGTATCTTGACACATGTGCCTTTTGTTGTAACTGGGAACTAGGACGTCGTTGCACTAGTAATAGGTGGAGGGAGGTAACTCCCAGAGAAGCCCTCCTAGTACGCCCCAAGCAGGGTGGTCGACCATGTCTACACAAGGTTTTTAAAGTGGTCTAACGAGGGACCCCCCTTTGTTGACACTCTATATTCATGCAACCTACTCTCTTTCCTTAGTAATTATATCATACACTTATTTTAACATGTGTTACCTTATAAGAGTTATATACTTTAATCCCTATCACATATAACCCCTCTAAACCTTAGCTACTTTGGCCACTATATTATCCAACCCATATAACTTGTAACCATTGTCATTTAGAACATAACATTTATAAATTATACTAATTTTAACCTTTATAAGTCTTAATCCCTTGAATATTTAAATATTTTTAAGTATTATGGCCCTTAATATCAAACCTTAAAACATGTGACACTTACATTTTACAACCCAACTCTTAGTCACTATAATTATTATACCCTATAACTCTTAACTATATCCCCACTACTCAATTAAATTCCCCTTCTCTCTAACTAGGCTAATCCTCCCCAAACCCATAACCC
>LPNX010950372.1:404791-652889 GCA_001517045.1 Pseudotsuga menziesii | reverse complement strand
ATAATGAGAATCGGCATCGACTGATCTTTACGCATACTTGGATTGATTAACAGCATCACCACCTGATCACATCGACTTATACATGAAGTACAAACATCGAGTATTGTATCAACTCTTGGGATCGACAACCACTTGTGAGCACTATTGAAAAATGGATGTAGGTTTCTGGATATAACACAAATCATAAATGACACCCTCTGACATTATGCAATATACACCCACCATATCCATATTACTTGCAATTAAAATTTGGGTTTAGAAACCACTTTTATTAAAGTTCAAATTCTAGAAAAATTAAGAAAAAATTAACAACGACTTATAGAAATAGCTAAACATAAAAAATACGTCATTAATTTTTTACCAAAATTAAAACATCACTTCCTCTCACATATGGCAAATTAGTATGCATTTAGGAGGTACTCACACCTCTCACACCTGGCAAATTAGTACTAGCTCTTTCTTTGACAATTGGGTTTATATGCTCCAAAGCACTACAGACCTCTCTTCTCCCAAAGTTGTAATGTTGCTTACCAAGGTTACTTTAGATCTTTTACTAAGGATAAATGATGCAGGGGAATCACTCTTAAATTGCAACGTGGCCATTCGAAAATTAAGATTCTAAATTTTACAGAAGGGAGTGGGTTTCCCTTAATTGAATATTCTCCATATGTTTAGGTCAATGGTAATCAATTTAGTGAACTAGTTCTGGAAAGAATCGAGTTAGCTTTGCTGTCAATGGAAGAGTTAAGTTAGAAATAGGATAGAATGCAGTTGAATTCATTTAGGATATCTTGTGAAGCCGTCAGATTGTTAGCATAAATTTAGGAATTAACTTTCTAATTCTATATTTAGTTTCCTTCTCCTTTTGTATATATTCTGAATTAGTCTATTAAAAGGTTGGATTCTTCGAGTAATGGAAAGCTTATTTCCGTATGATATTGTTGTAATCCCCAAAGTTAATCAATGAGTCTTACAATTCTTGGGGGCTGCTCATGAATCTTACAAATATAACAATATTAAGCAGATTACGCAGTTTTAGTATTTGGGAAAGCATCATACTTTACTACAAAAAAAGAGGTGCAACAACAGGTAAAGACTTGCACAACTCCTCTCGTAAGTGTTTCTGGAAGGGGTCCCGTAGGGAAAGTAAAGAGTCCAGGTCCCTCCCTTGAACCTTGAAGCGAGGAAATTCTTAGATAATATAACCTTTAGTCTGAAATCCTGTACACAACATTTTTGGTCTACCAACCCTTGAATTGCTAGTTCCTGAGTTTTATCTGTAAACATAGCAATATTATTATGAACCTGGGCAGGTCTGACCTATTTTTGGGGCTGCAACTTGTGAAAATCACAGGATATCCAATAATAGATTTGATCCTTATGGCCTATTATAGTGCATCTGCAGGTGTAGCATTCCTTTGTTACTGTAAGGGAATTATGATCTAGCCATTTCATCTCCACCAAATCCACAACAAAGAAAAAAAACATGAATAGAAAAAAAACACAATAGATAATCAAGAAAAACACAGAACAAACCTGAAGGTCTAAACATTGATGCCATTCTGAAGGCAGAGGAGACCCAACGTGAAGCTCAATACTAATATTTGTCAGTTTCAATTCCTGTCCACCGACACCAATCTCATCACCATGTTTAGAATTTCCTGAATTCCAATTCCATTTACTCTTCTTAGATGTGTCTTCAATCATCTTCTTAGATTCAGACAAATTACTTGTAAATCTAGTCCTCTTAGACTAAGTATTCAACACAGTAGGTCCGCGTCAGAATTGAACTCCCTGTACAGGTGCTTGAAGGATAAAGAAAGAAAACAATTCTTTAGGAGCCCAATCCTTTTCAACCAACAATCATATATAACTCAGTGACTGCAACTTGGTGAGACCTCTGGCCCAATCAATTATCATGACCTTTGATTCACCAAAAATAGAAAGCTAGAATTTTTTTTTTTTTGCGAACCATAAAAGCCCCCATAAGGCTAAAAGTTCATGCAATTGCTTTGTTGGATCTCTGAAAATCGAGGTGCATGGCACTAATATTACTAATAGAAGGTAGACAACTTACAAAAATTACACTTCATTGCCAAATTTGCAATTTTCCATGACACAATTAAAAATGACTAACATAAATGACTAATTCATATTCTTCTAGCTAGTCATTTTTTATGTCGTGACTAAATTAGTCGTTAATTTTAGTCGTTTATAGTTGAGTCAATCAAAATTGCTCATATTTAGTAGTAAATCACTTGGAAAACCTGTGGTGACTAGAATTTTTAGTCACCTAGTAGCTAATTCCTCATTTTGTACTAGTGATATCAACATCAATATGGCTGAATAGCAACACATGATTGATGTTAACGCTCAACATCTGGGGCTAGCACCTAAAATAGAGGATCCCACTAATGAAGCATTTCTCAATGAAGAATAATGCTCTTATGCTCTCTTTCCATAAAACTAGCCTCTATCATTTGAGGGTAAGAATTAGTGGCACCGATTCCCAAAGGTCAACATGCACAAATTTGATGGCTTAGATACCTCTTGTTGAGTTACCCAATTGGAATGTTATTTTTCTCTCCATGGAATTAACGGTGATCCCCAAAAGTTACAGATCGGGGTTTTATATTTAGACTGTAGATGTTGGCAATGGTGGAAATGGTGCCATAAATCTTACTATCGTTATGTCCCTTGGAGTCAATTTGTGATTATCCTTCATGACTACTCTAAACATGACACTCACTACCTCAACAAGTTAACCAAATTACGCCAAAGCGACATAGTTTTGGACTATATTACAACATTTGAGCAATTGGTAATATTCACAAGCTAATTAGAATTAGGAAGTAAGTTTAACTGGGAAATTGAAACTCAGAATAAGGTTAGAGAAAGGTTGAAAGAAAGCTAATTTATATTTTTATTGTCATGGGGCTCAAAGTTTTTTTTTAGACAATAATGGGTAGAAGATTGAATTAATGGCCGACAGACCAGCTATTGGGTGCTATAAGACAAAGGAGGAAAACTTCAGCAAAAAGTATGAATGACTAGCAGTAAGAAATACAACAAAACCAAGACCTTGCTCGCCTGGAGGACTTAGGGAAAGACACTTGGACTATGCATTAGCTGCCTCATCACTCCTGATAGTAATAAAAAAAAGAAGAATTACTGCAGAACATCCAGAAGGAAATATTCGAAGACTTTAACAACCTTCACTTTAGCTTTGGTTTTTTGGTCCATTCGCCAGAGAGCTTTTCGATTTTGACTTCAAGCATGTTAAGGCAATTTCCAAAGTCACCATGAACATTGGCCACATCCTTGAACTGGGCATCCATCTTGCTAGTGAGAACCTCACGTAGCTTGGAGAGATCATGAATGGGGATCTCCCATCTCCTGAAACCATTTTCCATATTTAACACGCTCCTTGCTTGCTCCTAGACTGAGCTTTTAACACTATCAAGCTCTAACTGCAATGCTTCCATACAATCCTCCATAGAGGGGCTGGGATTGGAGCTGGAGGCCATGAATTCCAATCTGGAATGAGCCTGACTTCCTCTTCTGCTAGTAAAGCTAACTGTGACCAAAGAACTAGCCTTCTCTTCATGATGTTCATGTGAACTCTGGAGATAATGTTGAGGAAGGCCCGCGCCATGGTCTGAGATTCCTTGAACAAATAGAGAGCTGCAGAAACCAAGAAACGAAGGATCTTGCCAGAGGATCCTGAAATGGATTCACATCTCTACTAGCAAATGGCTAAGTGAAAAAAAGAGGTACCTTTGACTCCTTGACCGGCCGAGTTATTGGAGGAGAATCGTTTCTGTAAGGGGATAGGAGGTAACGTCTCAACCCCATCAATTGACAGTGTCCCCTTTCACAATAGAGCTCCTTTGTTTGCTTTTGAATTTGCCAAGGAATTTATCCCCTGGAGGATGTGATAGAACCACACCATCTTGAACTTGTGCCTTAGAAGGTTGATTTTCTTGAGAATTTGTCCTAATTCGACCTGGCTTGGCTTCTTTTGCATTTTCAGGGTATGGATTTCGAGCATCTCTCTAGGTGAGCTGTTCCAACCATAGATCATACTTTTTTGAAAGTTAATTTTGCTACTTGATATCTCTTTGTATCTGTCGAGTTCCTCTTTAAATAGTCGAGTGGAGATGACACTTACTCCTCCCAGAGGCGGAGTATCATCTGCAAACTGCGCATGATTGATGTCTTTGACGTTAGAAACCATTCTGAGGCTCGAAAGGGAGTGCAACTGTTGGAAATAATCCAGTTGGAAGATTAGAACTGAATCTTGGATGGCATAAAGAAGGGGAGACAATAGACATCCTTGCCTCAGACCTATTGAGGCCTGGAAGAAGTCAACTGAGCGGGCGTTCACCAAAGGGGCAATCTAAGGAGAGGAAATACAGGCTTTCACCCAACTTGTGAACTCTTTGGCAAACCCCAATTTTTCCATGATTATGAAAAGGAAATCAAGTCTAACTCTATCAAAAGGATTAGTTAGATCAAGCTTAATAACCATACCTTTTTCTCTTCATTGACAACTCGAGTGGATGGCTTTGTGAACCAACCCTATGTTGTCCAGAATATGACGCCTTTTGATGAAGCCACCTAGATTTTCCATAATAATGTTAGGAATAATTTTCTTAAGCCTGTTGGCTATGCTTTTAGAAACCAAATTGTAACCAGTATTGCAGAGGGAGATTGGACGGAATTTGCTGAAATCGCTTTCCCCTTTTTCTTTTGGAATTAGTGCTAAGAAGGCCAAATTTGTGCCTCCATCGAGCTTGGAATAGGTTGGGGATTTCCTAACCATTCTTAGCATATCGTCATTGATGATTGTCCTTAAAGAACCTAACCATGAATCCATCGGGCCTAGGGGCCTTGTCAGCTTCCATGTGGTCCAGGGCAGTTTTGAGCTCTTGCATGTAAATTAGACCTGTTAGAGTTAGGTTATTCTCATTTTGCACAAGCTGGGGGATTAGAGATAGAGGATAGGAGTTCGAATCAATGGGGGCCTCATCAGGAGCCTTGTACAACTCTTTGAAGAAGGAGTGGGCATATTTCTTGATATATTCAAACTCTTTTATCACTTGTCCCTGATATTGAATTTCATTGACATATTTAAAATGATTGCGGGCTTCTGCTTGCTTGTGGAAGAAGCTGGTATTCTTATCTCCAGTGATAATCCAAAGGCTTCTAGACTTCTGCCACCAGTAATCTTCTTCTTCTCTACAGGCCCGGTGAAGCTCCTTTTGAAGATAAACTTCTTGGTTCCACAACTCCTGGGTCACAACGACATCCTCCATGGAAAACTGATGAATCTCAAGGGCCTCCTCGATGTCTTTCCTTTTGGCGGTTGGAGATTTGATTGATTTAGCCCAACTTTTCAAGGATCTTTTGAGGCCTCTCAACTTTTCTTCCCACACATAGGATGGAGAGCCATGGACCTGCCTGATCTAGCAAGTAGAGACGATCTCCTGGAATCCTTCTTGATTAATCCATATCCGGCTAAACTGAAAGGGGATAGGGCCAAGGTTTTTTTCTAAGGAAAGGTCCAGGAGAATAGGCTTGTGGTTCTAGATATAGTTTGGCAAGATTTTGGAGGAGGCCATTAAACCAAAGGTCAGAAAGGAGGATTGGAGAAGAACCTATCCAGTCAGGCTGGAATGTGGGCAGGGCCCAACCTTTTATTAGTCTAGGTGTTAACTTTCCCTTAGCTGGCTTGATGTCTTCTAGGTCCCAATCTAGGATGAGATCCTCAACCCATTATCTTGTTGGATCTTTGACTTGAGAGCCTCTTTTTTTCTCCTTTATAGAAAGGGTGATGTTGATATCCCCTGCAATTATAACATTCTCATGCTCATGCTAACTAAGTAAGGACTTTAAGGAGTCCCAACAGTGTCTTTTCTTAGACAACAATGCTGGGACATATAAATTGAAAAGACTTACTTGGTGACCAGAGTCTTTATGGAGGAGCTTGGTAAACATCCAATGGGTGTTGCTATCTTCTTCGATCAGTTCAAACTTTGAAGTATCCCAAAAGGTGCCTATTCCTCCTGAGGAACCTCATGAACTTACTTCTTTTCCATGACCCTTTTCCCAAGAGGATTTGCTTGCTTATAGGAGATCTGAATCCTCCATTTTCATCTCCTGGATTAGAAGGATCTCAGGCATCGACATTCTAAGTATGTCTTTTAGGGATTCATCTTCCAGCTTGCTGCCTAACCCTCTACAGTTCCATGAGACGTATTTAATTATTTACTTGCTTGAGAAGAAGTGGCTCCATTTGGAGCCTGGCCTTGCTTTCTTGTGTTTCTTGTGTTTATCATTCCTTTGAGGGGTTTATGGGACCCTTGTAGAACATTCAAATAGGTTTGTTCTTCTCTTTTTTTTCTTCTTAGTCTTCCTTCCCTTGGTTGCTTTTTTCAGGGTAGCTTTGGAGCTTCTTGTTTCTGTTTCTCCATCCTCTAAGTCCCCTTCTAACTTTGACCTAAGGCTGATATGATCCTCCTTTGTTTCCTTTTCCATTGGGGTATCCTCTGGGGCTACAGGATCTGTGACTATTTCTCCCTTTTCAATCTCCTTTGGGTCCTTCTTCTAAACTTCCATGACCTCGAGTCTTTTGAGTGAGGTTGAGGCTTCTTTTGGTGCTTCATTGACTTCTAGAATGAGTTGGGGATTTTGCACAGGGCGTGTGTTTTTCTTCACTTTCGATTTTGGCCCCGCTTTTCCTTTTTTTAACTTTTTTCCATCCATCTCCTTCTTCTTTATCTGATGGTTGTGCATTTGGGTAGTTTCGTTGAAAATGGCCATGCTCATGACAGTTCCTGCAGTTGAACGACAGTTGCTCGTAGTCAAGCTTTTGGTAATGATGCCATGCACCCACCGTGAGCTTGATGGCTTCAGGAAACCCTGCTTCAAGATCCAATTCCACATAGATCCTTGCACAAGAATATTGGTCTTTATTGTCAGCTTTATCAAAGAATCGACCTAGCCCATTCCTAATCTTCTGTAGGGATTGATAGTTCCAGCAGTGAATAGGAATATTGGGCAATCAGACCCAGACTGGGACTTCTTTGGGAACGTCGACTGATGGATCAAAGTTAGGAATCCATCTATTAAGGTACATACCCTAAGTCCCCATGAAGTAGGGGCCACTTATGAAGATAAGGTCTTGGTCTTCTTTCGAGATAAACTTGAAAATGAAGAAACCTTTGCCTATTGCATAATAAGTGACGATGTTATGAAGCTGAGGTCTCCAGTTTCATTGGATCCAGTCATCGGTGGTTCTTGCTGAAGGCCAAAACCCCATAAATTTCCCAACCAGACCTCTTTCTGCCAAATCCAAAGCTATCTTGATGGTATGTTCCTCTGACAAAGCTATTTCAGGAATATTTTCCAGCTTCTTGATGAATTTTGGGACAGCTGGGACTATCGGCTTCTTACCTTGCAGATCGATCAACTTCTGAAAATCCTCCACTGCTGAAGTAGAAGGGGTGGGGGGGGAGTCGGCTCCCCATCCCCATCCGCGCCCACGGCGAACCCCCATGCTCTCAATATTGCTAATGACGAACCCTAATGGCTCATGCTAAGAAAAAAAAAGGTCACGAGGCTCAAAGTTGAGCCACAACACTTCACTTCTTGATTTCATTTCACTTAGCGGGTGGAAGTAGAGATTTATTTTATTAGAGATGGATTTCACCTCTATAATTCATTTTTTTTGTGAGTGCTTCATCAATGGCCATGAGGAAGCAATTCAAACACATGTCATTATGCAGCAACCCTCAACCTGATTAGTAGATTATGATCAAGCTCAAGAAGCTGAAATGGTGATCAATGCCCAACCCAAAAGAGCTTATTTTCCAACTTGCACTTATGGCACTCACATGGCTCCTACTTTCAACACTTCCAACACACCACCATTAAGAATCCAAAAGTTATCTCCTGATGCAATGGTTGAAGATCATTGCCTCAGACTTTGCTATAATTGCGATGAAAAATATTTTCAAGGGCATATATGCAAATAATATAAATTATTCCAAATAAATGTATCTCGGCACGAGCACTCAAAATACATCACCATGGATGGCACTCAAGAACTAAAAAGGGGACGAGAATCATCTACCCATGGCAGAAGACCACACTTGGAAACCTTTAAGGGAGGAACTCCATATTTCGTCCATGCCATATGAAGTTTGTCAACACCTGAAACATTGAATTTAATAGGCTACAAGTATCACAAAGTAATTGTATTAATTGACAATGACAACACCCACACTTTTATCGATTGAAGAATGGGAGGAGAAAACCATTGCTATAATAGGACTATGACAAATTTCTTAATTATTATGGAAAATGGTGGTATGGTAAAATGTGGGGATCGATGTGAAAATGTGAAGCTACAAATGGGTGAGTACCATCTCAAATCCCACATGTTCGTTATTGAAATGGGTGGTTGTTATGTAGTACCAAGGGGAATAATGGCTATTGAATTTGGGATCGATCATCATGTATTTCAAGGACCTATATATAAACTTCACCAAGGAATGGATCACACATCATCTAAACGGGATTACTTTAGTTTCTCTAAAAAAAAACACCTCCCATTGTATGGAGAAGTTATTTAAGAAATGTCACTCACTCTAACTTGAAAATGTTTCTCTCTAAACATCAACAGGTTTTTGACACACCCAAGGGTTTACCACCAATATCAGGGGAACACTGCCATAGTATTCCCTTAATTCCAAGTAGTTAGCATCCCAATGTACACCCTTATCAACACCCTTTTGCCCAAAATAATGAAACATAAAAGATCATCTAAGAGTTGTTATAGGTTAGCATCAAGCCCTTATTCATCACATGTGGTTATGGTATTAAATAGGAAGTCCCTTGGTGCATAGATTTTCGAGCTCTCAATCAACTAACTATCAATGATAATTTTTGTATTCCAATCATTGACGATCCATTTGATGAGCTTCATGGAGACCAACTCTTCACTAAACTAGACCTTCAATATGGCTACGACCAAATCCAGATGAAGAAGTCGACATCCCCAAGACAATGTTTCGCACCCATGAGGGTCATTATGAGTTCTTAGTGATGCCCTTTGGCCTTTGCAATGCTCCACCCTCCTTTCAGAACAACGAGAACAATATATTTTTACCCTTATGTTAGCACCCAGATCTACTTGTAAAAAATTTGCATCTTTGGCCTAGTGCTTCCACAACACATATACCAGTTTTTCTAAGGAGTGGTACTACAAAATGTGCTTGCAAACTATGGTTAATCATTGACAATAAGTTCTTATTATGTTTGTGCAAATCTTACTATCATGTCATCATTTTATTCTTTTTGTGTCAAATTTGTGAAAGCCTCTAATAACTTCAAATTTTGATCCAATGACATCCAACAGATAGAGATCATTCCTTGCCTTACCGGTCATTTCTTGGATTTTCAATTTGTCTCCTAATTACCCTTGCTCTTTCAAAATAAGCCCAATATTTAAAATATTACATATAAGAATAAAAATACACCTAAAATTAAATTATTTTTAAAATTTTTATAAAAAGGTTTTAAAATGATATTTACGTCGTTAGGCGTTTTTCCTCGGAGTCAGGTTTGAAAACACTCTTCACTTCGTCGTCCATCTCTCCAATAAATTAATGACACGTGTCAGATCTTTTCCTGGGTGGGGTTTGAAAACAACTGTTCATTTTTGTTGTCAAACACTAATAGATTAGTCGGCCCTCCAACGAATCAAAGGCTGTCACACATCTCACTAAGAAACCACCATGTTTGAGATAAGTTTTGTTCGTGTTCAAGAAGTATCCCTCCATTGCATATGTGTTTAATTTCTAACAATGCGACTACCTTCACTTCAATGGCAACCAATTTCGAAATGAAGATCGTAAACATCTTCTGGCGAAATGGAAAACCAGGGTTAGGAAATCTAGGGTGATGTCAACTCCCCAAAGGAAATTCTCCATCCAAGTCTAATGATTACCTAAAGTAGAGAGTTTTATTATGGGCCCTAGGGAGGTTGCCCCACTCCTACAATCTATGCAAACCCTCGTGTTGTGTTTTCAGACCATGACTTTTGCACCAAGGAGGAAGACAAATTTTTAGTAGAAGCATGCAACCCGATGTGGAAGGAATTTTTTTTAGTAGAAGAGTGTAGCAACAGGGGAATTGAAACTCCTCAAAAGATCATGAATATGTTTGATGTGGCATTTCACTGGCTTCAAATCTCTAGGTTTTCATGGCCCTAGGAAACAATTTAGGGGAAAAAGATCGAGAAGCTCATTTATTTCAAGAGATCCAGAGGCCCCCAAGGAGACTTTATTTCAAGACTTGATGGATTTTGGTTGTGATGCAAACTAGAGAGGGAACATGACCAACATGCAAGTTAATTTTTATAAGTGTACAAACAGGTTGCTAAAGAAAGATTACCAGCTTTCAGAGCTATATGATGCCAAAGCGACACTTATTGTTTTATCCCCCAGAGGGAAGCTCTATGAATTTTCCAATCCCAGGTATACATGGTTACCCTATCTATTTGCTTGTTTTGTTGTATAAATGTTTGATTGCTCTCTTTTCACATGTCAGTTCACTGATTAGTTTAAACGACATTTCCATAGAAAAATCAAAGTGTTTAGGGCATGCCTGCAGTATGCAAGGACCATATCGATTGTTGAATGGTAAGCTACTACTCGGAAGATATTTTGGAGTTTGGAAATGTAGGGTTTTCGATTGATCTTTTATACTCAAAATAAAAATTTGGTAGCCGATAATAATAGAGTTATGTGGGCCAAGTTGAATCTTTCAACAGATCCTGTTATTAGATACACTCTTGAAATTCTTAATACCCACATGACAAAGCTTTTCCTTTTGTAGAAATCATTTCAGAATTACATTGAGATTGCATAGTTGTTTATGGAAGTTCCCGCATTACCACAAGAGTGATGGACTCCATGTCTTCATTTTCCAATTTGCAAGAAAAGTACATTGGCTCCACACAATTGTTCTAAATTCAACGTTTTCCAACTGTAAAAATTACATTCTGATTTCAATTGTATTTGACAAAGAGGAACAAGGAATTATAATAGCAACATAGTTACTAATAACAAATCAAGGAACAAAAAATATGATAACTACCATATGAAAGGCCTTAGTCACAATCATAGAATGATTGGTATGTTTTTATTCTATTCCCAATTTTTTGTCATTTTACGGTGTTTGCTTCACTGCTTGTTAGCTTTGTGGATAAACCTACACACATATAAATACATAACCAAATCTCAAGTGAGATTCATAATGAAATTTCAGGTGCAATCTCACTCTGCAATTTTCACACTTGTTATTGTTGTTTGCTTTGTCTGCAAGAAATGAGGTTGATTTGCCCAAATATCTTAGCTTAAATGCCACAATGTAGTGTTAAGGGATTCGTGTCTATATATACTAAGGAAACTGGGTTGATAGCAAAAAAAAAGGACATGAAATAACCAACATGTAGAGTGTTAGTGCCAGAAATTGTTCTCAGACTACAAAAGAACAAGCCAACACAATCTCAATAAATACAATAAAGTAAAATGGGTTTTTCTAGGGTTTTGGTTGTACAATTTATAGACAAGAGGGCATAAACTTCATGAAACCAAAGCAAACACTAAATCATGAGAATTTGAAAGACTGAGATGCATAACATATAAACCATAATCCAAACATAAAAATCACAGTACTGAGTTCCACCCACAGTTAGCAAGCATTTCAAGTATAAAAACCTTAAACAGGAAATGAGTATACCAACTGAGTAATTAACACAAATTAGAAATGAAACCAGTCAAAAGTCTAAAGGGCATATAGTTGCATATATTTCATAATTCAGTCATCAAAAACACATAAGAGTCTTTACACTTAGCTTCATAAACCAGAGCTTGATAGCCTCCCCTTGCAACAAAAATCGAACCCTTGGTCCTTTTTCCAACTTACATTTATCTTGTTCCTTCACAAAACAATTGCATAACTGAACCCTAACTACTTTTAGGTCATCTATCGAATTGTTCAATATAAACTATAATTATGCAAAAATAAAATAACTTTATCAAACTAACTAATAACTTCTCTTCTTTAAAGTACTTTACAAATCCTTTGCTGCCTCAACTAGAAGAGCAATTCCCTCTAAAGCCTAAGCTTTCCTTCTAGCTTTCAGGTGATCTGCTTCCAAGTCTGCAACTCTCTTTGTTAACTCCTCATTCTGCTGTGTCAGATCCTGGATAGTTTTCCTTAGTTCTGTGAACTGATTCTATGTCTGTCTTTTTCTTTTAAGAGTCTCTTTAGAAACTGCAATCAATTCCTGGTAGTGACTATTCACTTCTTCCAAGTCTTCTCTAAGTCTCTTATTTGCAGTCACTAATCCATCATTGGTTTCATGCATATATTCAATTTGATGCCTGTATTGTTTAATGCTTCTTTGCAGATTTTCCTTTTTAGAATCAATACATTTACCTTCTGATATTGATTGCATCCCTTCTGGTATCCATGGGATCTTCACCTTCTGGTATATCTCTTCATCCTCCTTCATATGCTCTGTGAAGGTCATAGGAATCTCTGTATGTTCTTCAGCTTCAACATTGCACTGAACTTCTTTAATTACCTCTCTTTTCTCCATACAAGAACTCTTTATATCATTTTGCTGCTGTTCTTGAATCATCTCATTTCGAACCTTCATGAAAATGTATGAGATCTCAGTATCAGTGAAGACTGGTTTATCTTTTGACACTATTGGTTTTTAACCTTTCATAACTTCTTTGTTGTTATCTTCACTATCTTCCAATTTCTCCTGAGATGATGAATCTTGTATTACTGTAACCTTTTTCTCAGCCAGTTTGGGATTTAATAGCTTCTTTATGTTTAACCTAAGCTTGTTCTTTGACCTTGTCTTGGGTCTCCAGACTGCTCCAACCTCTCCTAACATTTTCAGAACCTTTCCTTAATGAGTTATTGAAGCAAATTCAACAACCTTCATTCTTTTCTTTCGTGACCTTGTCTCCTCTTCAAAATGGGTGTGTATTTATTGCTTAGAACAAACCCTAGCTTCATTAGTAGTAGGAACTCTGGCCTCATCGGATAAGTATTTTTCATCCTCTTTAGACAGTACTGTAATAGGGCTCTGCTTCTGCTCCTTAACATCTTCCTTTACACCTTGATTTAGTTCTACAGTTAAAACATCTTCTACTGGCTCAACTTCCTTCACCTTTGACTTTGAAACTTTACTTTCCTCGACATTAATTTGTTGTTCAAGTTCAATGTTTTCATCTTCCCGATTCGAAGATTTTCCTGGTTCACCAAATTCTTTATCTTTAACTGTGACTTTATTTTTTAGTTTCTTGATCAGACTCTGACCTTTGTCTAACTGTCTCTTCTGAGACTGCTCCTCCTTCTCAGTTTGGAAACCTGACCAAAATAAGAAGTGTTCCCATGTCTTCTCTATTTTCTGCAATACAGTGCTTATAACTAGTTTAATAAGCACATGATGGAAAATTGATTGTTTTTTATGATCCTGATGTTATTTCACCCTACTTGACATCTTCTGTAAACTTTTTAGAAAGAAGAAGGGGAGATTCATTTTGGATTCATGACTGAGATGTTGAAGGAATCTAAAATGATACTTAAACACAAAAGTAAATCTCCCTTCACAGGTGATATAGCTTTGTAGGATTTTGATAGGCTCTATCCACTTAGGTTTAAACTTTTGAATAGGTACTCCCTTTCCCCAATCTACTATTACACCTGGAAGTAGATATCTCTGAGCATCAAAAGTGAAAGGCACCTTTTTGAACCAGAATTCACCCTCATCCAAAATTCATGTTGCTTATGCTAGTAACTCCCTGGTCAGTTTAAACTTCAAAGTATCAAAAGAAACTACATCCTTATCCAAGCATTGAGTGAATTTGTAAGAAACTTCTGAGTGATAACCTTCAATATTTTCAAAAAACACTAACCACCCTGCTTCTGCAAAGAATTTTGCACAATCTGGAAAGGTTTGAGCCCAGCTTAAGTCTGAAGGTTCTGCTCTATTAGTCTTAACACTCTTTTTCATTTTGAACTATTGTCAAATGGCTTCTGTCAATAAACACACTCTGAATCTCTTCAAAATTTGATAAACTGACAGACAATACTATATAGGGGAACCCAAAAAACCCTAAATTGAACTCTCTCGTTTAAACTGACAAATACTTTAATTCCATGACTGAGAATTCATAATTTAGTATCAATTAGACTTAAAAATTAATAATCTGCCATCAATTCGGTCATTAATCCTCTGTTTAGAAAAAACCCCAAATTTATGAACCTTGGTAATCGGTTCGCAGCCTACCTGTTAAAACGACTAATCCAACTGCTGGAATCTTGTTCTCTTGACTGTCAGGTGTTGAATTTCATTCCCCAATCTTCTTTGGCTGCTTTGATAAATCCAGACAATTGCTCCTCAAAGCCCTAATTTTTCGCTCTGTTTCAAATTTCCGATTACCAAGTGCTGATTTTTCACCACGATCTTCACCTGCTCTACGTGCACTTCAGAGAATACATGATTCAAAACGCATTTGTCTCATTATGTTCAACCATCATTACTCCATCACCTCTACAAGCAACCACCACGATTCGCCCTCATGATGATATTCACACTTGTCACAATGATTATTCTAAAAGAAACACGTATCAAGTCCATCATTCAGTATGATTGACATCTTATGTGTGAGAATTCTGGAAAAAACTAAACCAGAAATGATGATTTTTGACTTGCGCGACTTTCTTGTAGCGCATGTGTGCATTTGTTTTTGGCTTGCGCTACAAGAAAGTCTGAGTTAATACTTAGCAAAAATTAAAGTCATAATAAAGGCTTAAACTTGGTTTAGGAACCTTAATCAAGCTTTTATGATATTCTTTAGACCTTTTAATCCATATACGCATTCTATAAGCCCTCTAACTATGAAATCAAACCAAAATTTGTAAAAAATAAAATTAAGAAATCAAATAAACATGAAAGCTAAGGGGAAAAGATTCAAACTATCCTAAGCAACAAAATTTTCTAGGAGTAATGAATAAAACCAAGCTTCAAAACTTAAACAAAAGCATTAAAAGATGGAAAACAAAAACATGACCTAACACAGAGAAAAGATTGGTAAATGCCAGAATGTTTTCAGGCTTATTTTTATTTTGTTCTTGCTATAGGATTTTGTTCGTTATACATGCACCTCCTGTCCTCTAGTGGGTTCGACCATGAAACCTCATATGGGACCACTTTAGCCACAATACAACAATGTTAAGGGATTTGTATCCATATCTAACAAGGACACTGGATGATATTGAAAAAATGGATATGAAATAACCAGCATGCAAAGAGAAGTTTGGTACTCTGCATCTTTAGGAATCCAATGGAAATTCTAAGTTACATTTATATGAACAGAAGAAAAAAAAGGACCTAACCACTGCCTTGGATTATTTAATTACCAGCTCTGTATATAACTGGTGCTACCTAATTAATAGTGAGCACAATAGTTTGATTTTCCTGAAACTTGGTAAATACATAGCTGGTGCTATCTTGAAACTTAGCAAAATTCTAGAACCCAACTTATGTGTAACATATTCAATTTCTTTCAAAAGAGAAGAGACATTTCAAGAACGTTTTGGCTTTAAAAAATATCAAGTGCACTTTCAAGCAAGCTTTAGAAGCAAGTTTTTGATTGAATTTTTTAATTTCACTCTAAGTTTTGAATTTGAACTTGGTTAAAGCTTTTGATTAGTAAATTGTTGGGTTAATGAGTATAGATGCTACAACAAAGAATCATTTATTCAGGTAAATATGTTTTGCACTTAATGTTCTTATGGAAACTATGAAACATTAAAACTCAGCACAAAGCTCGTTAGGGAAACTTGGTCAATTACATAATCCCCAACAATGAGATATTACACGGTGTACTTCTCCAACTATGAGATATGAGATATTGCAAGATAACAAAGGTTGTATGGGAAAACATTATTGTGAAGCTTGGTGAACTACAGTTTTGGATTTTGAACTTAACTTGCATCATTATCACGATAAACATTCTAATTACTATTGACATTCAAATTAAAAAAAATAATATTTAAGTATTGATAATTAATCTCATATTTATCTCATTTATTAATTTTAAAAATAAGTTCGATTTTATATGAAAATTACTATAACAATGAAAACATTCTTAGTTTTGTAGTATGACTTAAATTTGCTTTTTTATTTTGGAAGTTGTAAGTCAATACTCAACATGACAAATCAGATACCTAAAAACATTTGGTAAAAGCGTAAGGTAAGTATACCTTCATACGACTACCAATGGATTATTCCAACTGACATGTTTTTCCTTAAATATTGATGTGTTTTCATGATTTGGAATTAAAAAAATTATTATAAATGAACAAACTTGAGTGGATAAAAAGAACCCCACTTCAAAAAATTTAAAAATAAACATTTAAATAATTTTTTTAATATATATATATTAAAAGATTTAGTATTTATATTTTAATTCTATTAAAAATTGTATAAATTTATAAATAAATAAAAATTCAAATAAAAAGGAATGCAATTGAAAAATCTTCTATATTTCTTTTGAAAATGCTTTTATATCATAACAGGCCTTAAAATTCTTCTATATAAACCATCGTGGAAAGAGCTCGAAAGTTAAGTGATATGGTAATTTTGTGGAATCCCTATCAGGCGTTCATAAGTGTGTGGAGATGATGACAAATATCAAGAAGCGATGTGTTCTCTACGATATGAAGGAAGGAAGCGACCCAACGACTGAGTGTTGTGTATTGACTATACTGCTGTGTTTTCATGGAAGGTAACCAACTTCATGAAGTTGAGGTGTTCTTACCAGATATTTTGTTTCCATGGTAAAAATACTTTAAAAGAAGAGCACTTGCTAGGTATGCCAATACAAGCAACCGACTCTCCCACAAGGACGGTTTGGACATAATAGTTGTTTCAACCTTTTATATGATTGTTTCACTAGATGAACAAGGCGAAGATGTGGTGTATCCATTCACATAAATATAAAATCAGGATTTAAATAATGGTTCCCTTCTTACGGGTATGGATCTACAGATTCTCCATTTTGTAATCATTTTTTATATATATCTAATTATATACAATATTGTTAGCTATTAAATGCCACTTCTGGTTTAAGGCATTCAGAGATTTCATGATGTGAAATCTCTCCTCGTGATCATATTACAAGTTAATATATGAAAATTGGTTACCTGCTAGAGGTACAACGAGTCATCTGTCCACTTGTCTTATTCCTTATCAAATTTATGAAGTTCTAACTGTCCTATTAATTATTATCAGTATAATACATGTTTTTCTCTATGAGGTTCACTTTGTAAACGTTGTTCACTTCGTTGTCCTTGCAGCTAATCAGAATTCACCATGTGTCCTTCTTCTCTCCCAATCAAAATCTTCCATGATTCTGTTGTTGCGGTTGCGTGTACACGTGTGCTTTTGGAAATTTATTGGAGTTTTGACTCTCTAGTCTACGTCTGTTCCCGCCATGTAGCGTGTAATTGTGGGTTGTTGTAGTTGAGTGTTGGATAAGTTCACTCCAATGAACTTAGGCTTTACATGTCACTATGGTTTTCAACTTACACGACAAAAAACGGCCAAAAAATAGTGACTACTGCAATTACGACAGCCAGATACTTGCTTCCTTCACTTCTTCCCTTTACATAGCTAGGGTAGTGTTGACCTTGATGAAAAGATCCACAACAAGAGCTTTCGGATGACAGAAGTCCATGCTCGTCGACGGTTTTACCTTTCTCATTGGTGCTGCTCTCAATGGCACTGTTGTCAATGTAATAATGCTTATTGTTGGACGTATATTGCTTGGTTTTGGTGTGGGTTTCACTAATCAAGTAAGCTCTTCCTGTCATACTATGTTTTTATGAAACAAGAAACCTCATCCTCTTCAGACTATGTTTTTATAAAATAAGAAACCTCATCCTCTTCAAACTATGTTTTTATAAAACAAGAAACCTCATCCTCTTCATACTATGTTTTTTATAAAATAAGAACTCCTTTTTTTTTGCTCTGAGAAACTCATATCACATTGCCATGCATCTCAGTCTGTACCTATTTATTTTTCTGAAATGGCCCCTCTTAGACTACGAGGATCCCTCAACATCGACTTCCAATTATTCATAGGAATTAAGGTCCTTTCTACGAATCTGATAAACTATCGCACTTCCTTGGGGATGGTGTCTCTTGCTGGGGTTGGCAGGCATCCCAACATTGATAATGTTGATGGGTTCCTTTACCCTTCTCGACACTCCCGACAGTTTGATCGAAAGGGGGCACATGGAGAAGGCCAAGGCTGTGCTGGAGAGGATCTGCGGCACGCCAAATGTCCAGGAGGAGTTGCAGGACTTGATTGAGGCCACCAAGATTTACAAGAGAGTGAAGCATCCCTTCCATAACATTATGAGAACTCATTTGGCCATGGCTCTCGCCATTCCCTTCTTTCAATAGCTCTCGGGCATGAACGTCGTGGCGTTTTATGCTCTAGTTCTCTTTCATACCATAGGTTTTGGGTCATATGCTACTCTCTTGTCTGCAGTTATTCTTGGAGTCATGAATTCCTTGTCTGGAAATTGTATTTTCCTCTAGCTTATGTTTTAAATGGACAATCTGAATGATAATCCGATAGCTGCAAATTAAATGTTTGAGACATAGATTCCTGTAACATAGAATTCAAATGAAGAGTTAATGCTTTGTTTGGGAGTAGTATTGGGTTGCAATTGGTAATATTGAATGGGTTCAATGGTTGTAGCATGTTATTTGTTGTCCAATTTTGCAGGATGTTTTTAGTCTTTATATTGTGCGCATAAGTCATGGCATTGTATGTCATATTTGTATACTTGGAAGCTACAAACTTATGTAGTTTTATCGTGCTTAAAGTGAAAATTAACAATGCATTTGAGAGCTAAGGCTTGATACCATTTGTTAACATGTCCTCTGTTTCAAAAATCTAATTGAGGAAATTTAAATGTGGTTGGGAATGGCATTTTGTAGTCACATGTGTTTTCATAAATGGCTCAAAATTCCGGTCATGGAATTTTATTTGGATATGCTTTCTATATGTTGAAAACTATTGCTTTTGTCATTACTCACTTTATTGTTTAAGGCCAGATCTAATTAGTGTCTTTTATACTGCCCAATACATCATTACTGTAGCTGAATATCTTTTATCAAAGGGGCATATATGATCTATGTACAACAATCATTCTTTAGTCATTATTTGGGGGGGTTATAAACACATTATTATCTCATTCAAGCTTAGTTTTAACCACACAATAATTGGGACTGTTTTGTGAGTATAATTGCAAGGTTCACAAGCCTTATTACTGTTGTTATAAAGTGTGGTATCTCTGCTCTTCAACCTTATTGATATACGGTTGAAGAAATTACTTGATGAATTCAAGGTCATAACGTTTGACTAAATGGTATACTAATCTTTGGAATGGTAAATAGGAAATTAAGGATTGAATGCTAATATTTTCTTATCATGCCTTTGTCATAAGTACCTATTACCTAGCTTCCCAAATGGAGGATTTGGTGTAGTATGAGTGGGATTCAACACATTGAGGACATGTGGATACTATGTTACCAATGGTGGTATCCTGCTTCCTCAAATCAAATTGCCTTGGTACAAATAGCAATTGTCATTCACTGCCATTTTTATTTCCACCCTAGGAGAAGCAAATCCAAACAAACCATCTGCACCTTGTAATAAAGTAAATCGATTTCGTTATAATTACAACAACAAAATAGATAGCACCACCTCGAAGAAAAGAAATTTATGTATGTAGTGGAGTACGTGAAATTGAGAGGAGATAAAAGATGATTAGTAGGCAGTCACTTTTGACTCTGGTTTGTAGGCTGCTTATACATGGATTTTCGTGGGCCTGCTAAAATTCCTTTGTGCCCTCTTTGTGACTGGTCCGTGATTGTGTATGCCCTCTAGGCCTGGGCCCTGACCTATGTGATCCCTCCAAGGGATGATACATAGTTGTTATGACCTTTTTTGCTGGCCTTGTGCTGAGGTCATGCCCTCCTTTCACTTCTCATATAAAGTTGTTACCTCTTGCTAGTTGCCAGACTTGAAACATGGCATTCTTGGCCTGTTTGATTTTTTTTTAACTTGTTGAGCTAAGTCATGCCACACCCCATCCCTTGAGGGCATACACAACCACTCTCCAGTCTAGCGAGGTCAGAACATTCATAAGTTGCGCTTCACTCCTTTCCACATTTCTTGACCTTGCCTTGAACTGATAAAGGTTGCATGTAGTTTGTTTGGGGGTTGCTTCCTATTTGGATAGGACAAATCTAGACTATGACTTCCATGTAAATACTCTATGTACTTTGAAATTGCTTTTTATGATCTTGCATACTTAACAACAATTTGATTATTATTATTTTTAAATTAATTAAAGTTGATAAACCTTTAATGCATGCACTAATAATAGCCATAGCCTACCCAAGTTGGGCTTGGTCAACCACTCATAGAAAGGCTTGTAACCTTCGATATGCACCATAGCCAATGCCATTTCCACTGGAATTTTATTTTTTTCAATCGATTTCATTATATTTACATGGCCAAAGTAGATAACTCCACCTCCAAGAAAAGAACTTTTTTAATGTAGTGGAGTACGTGAAATTGAGAGGAGATAAAATATGATTAGTACGCAATCACTTTTGACTCCTGTTTTTAGGCTTATTATACATGCCTTTTACTGTTCTTGCTAAACTTGCTTTCTATCCTCTTCATGACTGGCGAGTGATTGTGTATGCCCTGCAAGGATAGGCCCTGACCTATGCCAACCCTCCAAGGGATGAGACATGGCTGCTATGCCACTCTTTTGTTGGCCATGAGCTAAGGTTGCAACCTCCTTTAGCTTCCCATACATCGCTATTTCCTTCTTGCACTGTTCGAACTTGATGTTTGCACTTGTTGAGCTTGGTCATGTCGTGCCCCAACTCTAGAGGGAATAGACAACCACTCTCCAGTCTAGTGAGGTCAAAACATTCATAAGTTGTGCTTCACTCCTTTCTACATTTCTTGACCTTGGCTTGAACCGATAAAGGTTGCATGTAGTCTGTTTGGGGGTTGCTTCCTATTTGGATAGGACAAACCTAGACCATGACTTCCATGTAAATACTCTATGTACTTTGAAATTACTTTTATGATTTTGAATACTTAATAACAATTTGGTTATTGTTTTTTAAAATCAATTAAAGTTGATAAACCATTAATGCATGCACTAATAATAGCCATAGCTTACCCAAGCTGGGCTCGGTCATCCACTCATAGAAAGGATTGTAACCTAGGGGATGTGCCATATCCATTGCCATTGCCATTGCCACTGCCATATTTTATTTTTCGATCAATTTTGTTATATTTACATGGCCAAAGTAGATAACTCCACCTCCAAGAAAATAACTTCTTTAATGTAGTGGAGTACGTGAAATTTATATGAGATAAAAGTTGATTAGTACATAATCTCTTTTGACTCCTATTTTTGGGCTGCTTATACATGCCTTTTCATGTGCCTTCTAAACTTGCTTTCTATCCTTTAATTGTTAGAATTTTATCATTAAGCTAGCATTATATTAGGCTCTTTTAACTGAGAGAATAACAAGCACAACAATCAAACAAAAGAGACAATGAACACAGTGTTTTTCCTCAGGGAAACCATGAATGGAGAAAACTCCGCAACTTCCTTAGAGATAGAATCAACACCAAATAGAAAAACCGAAAGCAGTAAGATGGTCTCCTGACAGCAGTAACCCCTTTCTTCCTAGCTCCATTGTCTTCTTCTTCCTCAGCCATGCGCTACAACTAAGTTTGAGTGAGTGTGTGATAAATAGAGAGGCTCACTCTCTATTTATACTAATTCCTGACTTTACAATGACTCACTAGGGCCGACTTCTCTAGAAGAGTCTAATAACCCTAGTGCCCTAGAACTACGGGGACTTTAACCCTTGAACAATAGGAGGGTTACGCACAATGACTTGACATGACTTGTTTACATTATAGAACCTCCCGATACAAACATCAGGGCATGACATGACTCAAATACATTATATACACTTCCCGGAATAAACATCGGGGTACAAGACATAAGATATATAAGTGAATACATTCCAAAGTTACAAATACATCAACACTCCCTCTTAACTAAGAAGGTATTCTTTCGACACAATTTTTAGCACTGGTCTTCTTCTCTGTATCGACTGGATCATCTCATCATCTTCATCTTCAAGTTGTCTTCTTCGTCTTCTTCGTCTTCTTCATCTTCTTCATCTTCAAGTCACCTTCGTCTTCAAGTCTTCTTTAAGTCATCTTCCTCTTCAAGTCTTCTTCATCTTCAAGTCACCTTCATCTTCAAGTCTTCTTTAAGTCATCTTCCTCTTCAAGTCTTCTTCATCACAGGATCTGGATCATCACGACTGCTGGGTCATCACTGCTGGATCATCATCACTATATCATCATCAAATCTAGATCATCACTTGATATGGATCATCATCAAGTCTAGATCATCGTCACATCTGGATCATCATCAAGTCTGGATCATCATCATCGGTGCTATCTCAGAATGGTGTTATCTCTCGATTCTTCTCCTCATAGGAAGTTTTACAGAGCCAACCCTTTTTCATGCTGGCTGTATGCCTACCCTTCATGTAGGTCTTCAGCACTTATATCTCACCCTAAGTCAGAATGGCTCTCCCAACTCTTACATCTGACCTCATCTTGTCAAAAAGGCACGCCCAACACTCACATCTGACCTCATCTTGTTAGAAAGGCCCAGCACTCACATCTGACAATGTGTAAACACATTGCGCTAGAATGGCTCAGCACTTACATCCGACCTCATCTTATCGGAAAGGCTCTGCACTTACATCCGACCCCATCTTGTTAGAAAGGCACATCACTCACATCTGACCATGTGTAAACACATCACACCAGAATGGCTCAGCACTTACATCCAACCTCATCTTATCAGAAAGGCTTTGCACTTACATTCGACCATGTGTAAACACATTGCATCGAAAGGCTCTCAGTCCCAGACTGAGGATTCTTGGTAACTGACCAGGTGCCTCCATTCTCCCAGAGAATGGAATCAACCCTTATATCTGATCAAGTGGGAACACATCCCTCAATCACATCAGAATGGCCATGCACTCACATTTGATCATGTAAGACTACATCCTACAGTCATATCAAAATGGCCCTCAGTCCCAGACTGAGAATCCCTGGTAATTGACTAGGTGCCTCCATTCCAAGAATGACATTCAGCCCTTACATCTGATCATGTAGGAACAAATCCTACAGTCACATCATAATGGCTTAGCATTCACATCTAACATGGAAGGAACCAAATCCTCTCGCCATGACAGAATGGCTCAGCCCTTACATTTGACCATGGAAGGAACCTAATCCTCTCACCATGTCAGAATGGCTCTAGTTATCATCATTTCCCCTTGGAGGGAACCTCAATTTGGAGAACACCAAGCTTCTCCCTGAAGTACTCAAACTTCACTCTAGCTAATAGCTTCGTCAACACATCAACTATCTGTTCGTCTATCGCAACATACTGGAGCTTCACTGCTCCTCTCTGCACCATATCCCTGATATAGTGATACTTGATCTCGATATGCTTCGACTTGTCATGGAACATAGGGTTCTCTGACAACTTCACACAACTCTGGTTGTCGCAATATATACAAGTAGCATCCAACTGGAGATCAAATAAATTAGACAATAGATTTCTCAGACACACTGCCTCGCAACTAGCTAAACAAGCTGTGACATACTCTACTTCAGCTGTACTCAGTGCCATATAGGACTGCTTCCTGCTAAACCAAGAGATCATACCTGATCCCATACTGAAGCAACATCCTGAAGTGCTCTTCCTGTTGATGACACTACCTGCCCAATCTGAATCAACATAACCCTCTAGGTTAATCTTTTGATTTGCCTCATACTTGAGCCCATAGTCAACTGTACCCTTCAGGTACCTCAGAATATGCTTTGCAGCAATCAAGTGAACATGTCTTATATCTGCCAGGAACTGGCTCAAGGTTTTCACAGCAAAGCAAATATCTGGTCTTGTGTTCATCAGGTACATCAAGGACCCAATCATCTGATGATACATTGTAGCATCAATAGCTTCTGATGAAGCATCACTCAATAGCTTTAGGTTCGATGCCATAGGTGTGGTTATGGCCTTGCAGTCCATCATCCCAAATATCTTCAGAATCTCTAATTCATACTTCCCTTGTCCAAGGAAGGTTCCATTCGCATTCTGCCACACCTCCATGCCTAAGAAATAGTGCATCATACCCAAGTCTTTCATTTCAAACTCGGCAACAAGTTTCCTCTTCGTATCAATCAACCCATCCATACCTATTACAAACAGATCATCCACGTACAGTAGGAGTATCACTGGATCACCATCTTCAACCTTGCAATAAAGGTTGGAATCTGCTTTACTCTTGGTAAAGCCCAAACTGGATAAGAAACCATCAATTCTGCCGTACCATGTCCTGGGTGCTTGTTTCAAACCGTACAAGGCTTTCTTCAATCTACACACATGAGACTCCTTGTCATGTGTCTCAAAACCGAGTGGCTGCTCCACATACACTTCCTCTTCTACTACACCATTTAAGAAAGCAGTCTTGAAATCCATCTGGTGTATCTTCCATTTCATCACTACAGCCAGAGCAAGTACTGATTTGATGGAAGTGTATCTGGCTACAGGTGCAAAGGTTTCTTTGTAATCTATTCCTTCTTTTTGGGAGAAACCACTAGCCACGAATCTTGCTTTATATTTCTCAATGCTGCCATCTGCAGCATGCTTGATCTTGTAGATCCATTTGGAAGTTACAATGGACTTCCCTTCTGGTTTTTAGACAACATCCCAAACATCATTCTTCATGATCAATTTATACTCTTCGATCATAGCATCCTTCCATTCTTTCCGTTCGGCTGCTTCTTTATAGTTGGAAGGTTCTTTATCAACAACGTCACATAGCAAGGCTACATAACTGGAGCAGGACTTAGTTCTCTTTCTTCCTCTAGGTGTTTCTTTTGAAGCTCCATATCTTTCTGCACCTTGGATAATTTCACGTACCCAAGCAGGTTTCCTCTTATGAGGATTATTCTCTTGAGGTGGGTCTACAGGTTCTTGAGGTTCTTCAAATTCTCGATCTTCATCTTGAATTTCTTCATTCATGGTTGTGTCATGAATTCTGGGTGCTCTTGTTTCTTCAGGTTCTTCAGCCGGTCTCTTCCTGGATTCGATGTAGGATGAATCTTCATCAAATGTTACATCTCTGCTAATTTTAATCTTCTTGAACCCTAGGAAGTATATTCTGTAAGCCTTCGAGCTTTCAGAGTATCCCACAAATATACCCTTCTTTCCTGACAGATCTAACTTCGTCCTATTTTCTTTTGGAATGTGTATGTATACAGGACAACCGAATATTCTGAGATGGCTGACTTCTAGTTTCTTGCCGCAGAAGACTTCTTCAGGAGTCTTGTTCTTGATTACTCTATGTGGAGTATGGTTATGTACACACACCGTTGTTTTGGCAGTTTCTGCCCATAGATGCATGGGAAGATCTTGGTCATGAAGCATGGCTCTTGCTGCTTCCATGATTGTTCTATTCTTTCTTTATGCAATCCCATTATGTTGTGGATTATATGGAGTGGATAACTCCCTGTTAATCCCCAAGTCTTTGCATAGCTCTTTGAATTCATTTGATGTGAATTCTCCACAATTATCTGATCGAAAGGTCTTGATCTTCTTTTCAGTGTGGTTCTAGATCAAGGCTTTGAATTCCTTGAACTTGCTGAATACTTCATCTTTGTTCTTCATGAAGTATATCCATGCCTTTCTAGAAAAATCATCAATGAAAGAAACATAGTATACATACCCACTTAGTGAACTGGATGACATTGGACCACATACATCGTAGTGGATGATTTCCAAAATTCCTTTTGCCTTGCTCTCACTACTTGGAAATGTCTTCTTTGTGTTCTTCGCTTTTGCACATCTTTTGCATACTCCTTCATGTTTTGTCTACATTTCTGGGAGACCTTCAACAGCTTTGCTTGCAAGTGGTAGTGCTATGTAATGCACATGTGCAAGCCTTCTATGCCAAAGCTCATTTGGTTCTATTGAGTCATGAACCAAAGCTTGTTCTGGTTGGCCCTTCAATTTGTATAGTCCTCCTTCTTGTTCCCCAATCACTACTGCATCATCAAAAGACTTTCCCTTTGGCCACATGAGGACTTGGCCATCTACAAATGTAACCCTCATTCCTTTTACATCTAATGCAGATATGGAGAGGAGGTTCTTGTTTAGTTCAGATACAAACAATACATCTTTCATCTTGATAGACTTTCCAGAGTCTAGCTTGTATGAGGATTCACCACTACCTTTTATTGGATATTGGTAGTCATCTCTGAGTTTCACCTTGTGAGGTGATTCATGTTTAGATAGTTTCACAAAGGATTCCTTGAATCCTGTCATATTGTCACATGCCCCAATTTTGCAAAAATAATATTATCATATTTGATTTTATTTAAGACATTATGTTAAATTTTATGCTAAGTTTTAATTGATGACTCAACAGAGTCAAGGATATTGAATGTAATTCTGAATATTTTAATTATAACTAAATAAAAGTGGAGACAACAACTTAGGAGAGCTGTTAAAAGAGTGTTTACTGGTCAAGTTGGTGGAGGAGACTAGGTGGAGAGTAAACAGACAAGTCGTAGCATCCTTAAACCTCTTCCAAGTGTTGCAGGTGGCAACCTCCCTACATTTGGGGTCATGATCCCCCAAGAAAGTGGGATCAGAGCAGGTGGCTCAATTAATGACAACTGACCCAAAAGACCTAGGCAATCTTTATAAAAATGTCCATTAAAGAGAGCTGAGGCTGCTCATTCTAGGGAAGTGATCATTCAGGTGAATGTACTTCAGAGGGATTCAATGGCAAGGGAATTTGTGGAAAGAGTTTGAGGGGTTAACTGCTAAAGTGATCTAGTGCAGCTTTTCAGTTGAAGGATCTTACTGCTGAGTGCAGAGTGATTACTGAGTCATTGGACTAGTCTGTTGTTCTCTTGCTCCACCAGTTCTTAGCCAAGGAGACCAGGAGCAGGCTCGGGGGTCATGAGGAGACGTTTGAGCGCTCTCCAGGAGTTGGTAGGGAGGAACGGCCTCCTAACGCTGTTGTTGTCCAGCTTAATTAGGTTCTACAGTCTTTTATTTTACTGTGTTAGATGGTTAAATGTGAATTTGACTGATTAATGAATGTTAAAATGTTTAGTTGTGAACTGTTAGAGTTAGTATTCTTTTAGTTTATTGAAAGAATGAATCTAAAATAGATGAAAAATAATCCTAACTTGCGTTTTTCCACATCTGGGAGGACCAGACCGTACTCCAGCATAGGCAGTGTATATAAATAGATGAAGGATATGATAGGAGACTGAATTGAATAGTTGTATTATACATTTCATAATATTAGAGTAATTTATTCTTGTTTGAAGGTTATTATCAGAGAAGAACAATAACCTGTCTATTTATGTTTACTATTTAACCAGCTGGCTGATGTAAGTATGATAGAAAAGAAATAGCCATAACTCATTACAGGTAGCAGGTTTATCATAGTAATAAATTACTCAAGTAGATAAGATGTTATTTTTATACAATACATTATTTTGTTATTTATGCAGGATGGTAAACTGTGTCATGTTACATATATATTTTCGTTGTATTTTATTTATTAACCTCTTGCTTATGCAGTAGAAAAATTACAGCTAAACTAATTGTTCTTATTCAGTCAAAAAAGGTATAAACTAATAAATAAATAGTTTAATTACCAATTATAATAATTTAAGACTAATAGTTACTATTAACTAAGAAAAGCAATATAAAGAATAATCATGGTACTAAGAATAAACTTATTCAAAATATCTAAGTTCTTCTATCATTTCCCTTTTATTATTTCAATAGGAAAAACAACAAGAATACGATAATGACTAACATATACACAATGTATGCTTATAAAAAGAACTATTCCTTTTAACTTTTACAAATAGGGTGTACCTGTAAAAGCAAATAACCGGGTTGAAACCCTAATATATGTTACAATTACAAATGACAAAGCATTGAAGTTCTAATCCAAATTATTTGGATGATGTAATTATTAAACAACTAGGTTATTATAAATTATTTACAGTCCTTTAAGGACAAACAAAAATACATTGCTAATTATATTAAACTGGAAATTTCCACAACACATTTGTAATACTAGTTAAAAACCAAATTAAATAAGTAATAGAACTTGTTAAAAATAAATGGAATAATTTATTTTAAAATGAGGGTTTCTACAGGAAAAACCCTAGCTCGTAACTCTGAGCAAAAACAAGTAAGATTTATAATTAAACTATGACTGTGTGTCAGTCTTAAAACATTAATAATAAACTTTTACAGAGTACATTAAATAGTGCACAAAAAATTCACTTACAGTCGAGAAGGGTAAAAACCCTGAGTACACAGAGTATAATTTTAGCATTTCGATAAACCGAGACAAGCTCGAAGACAGAACTGTTTTAACAAGAGAACTATTGTTTTAAATTAAAAATCCGTAAAGCTAAACATTAAAAACCCATTTACATTGCTCAGCTTAAGGCCGAGTTTACCCATCAACTTGCGAGGGTTTGAAACTTAGTAAAACAACAATGACCTGTAAAAGAGACAGCTTAATTTATGGTGAGCCTAGGAAAGCTTCCCCAACTCAGGGTTACTCCAATTGACCACCATGATACAAGTAGGGTAAGAACCCAACATATTGACAATAGGGCTTACCCATATAAAGCCACGGCTTTCGAAGACAATTGGCATACTTTCCTCCACCGTGGATGTATGTAGTCTCGAGCCCCCTACAAGGAGTTTTCAATACAAGGGTCAATATATGAGTATCTTAAGATATTGTTTACGCTATCGTAATAGAAAACACCTGCTGCAAGATAAAATATCACTAATAAATTTACCTGTGAAATGAAATGTCGAACAATCTCGTGGAAAGACTGTCACCAACAGCTTTGTGTGTTCTTAGCTTTCCAAACTCGACAACGAGGGAAAAGCACTCTCCATCAGCAAGTAAACTTTTAGCTTCACACAAGCAGCAGCAGGCCACAAAGAACTGTTAAGTTGGGATACAAGCCGACCACAAACTAAGTGCAAGAAAACCAATAGACTTTTGCAATGTATAAACCCAATAGTCTGTAAAGGCTAAACCTATCACGCATAAGTGAGCCACGAGGATGACGAAAGGAAGTTTGAGTAGATAGCAAGCCAAGGGCAATGATAAACTCAACAAAACTTACAGAGTGAAAACTCACAGTCACCAAGAATGGCAATAAAACCGAATACCAGAGGCAAAAACAACACTAACCCAAGACTCAGGACAACTAGAACAGAGGAGAGCTTACGGCCACCATGAAAACCATGTAGAGCAGCCTCATGGGCCAGCATGAACTGTGGAGGAGAAATGGAAAGGGTTAGGGTTACAATGATTTTTATGTCTCAACACTTGGCCAGGAGAAGACCACGTGGTCACAATAATTTAAGCCATGCAGTGGGTTGTTTCAATAGTTACCTGCATTACAACGATAACCAATTATTTAAACAATGAACACGATGCATAAACCCTATTATAAACCTAGTTATTGCATTGTAATTCGAATACACCGCTTATTATATGGTATGCTAGTTTAGTATTAAAATAACAACGTTAAATTTTACGTTGACCTAGCAAAAGGTGTCTCCATTAAACTTTGGTTATTCCCGAAATAAATCATGCATAGAAACTTATATCATCGTTAACCATATGTCCATTATATCATAACATCAATAATACAATATGGATATTGGTAACCTTGTTCTTTAACGTTGACCTTGATATGTGTAGAAATCATGTGTTATATGGGAGAGCCCAAGTTAAAAGGTTTATAACCACCGAACAACTATAGTTTTCTATATGTAGAAACATTATAGTCTATGCATAGTTAATCTCTTTTAAAACGACAATTCAAGTTGTAACATTTATAAAATTGCACAACATAGGATTAAGTAGAATTATGAACTCTATTTTAAACTTGTTTATGACCTTGAACTAATTATAGACTTGTATGTCTAATAAAAAAATAGTTTATGCATGTTTATAAGTCTTATAGAAACTAATAAATCAATTGGTAGGAAACTATGAAGTTGGGTAAGTGTAATATAAGAACACTTTTATGAATTCTTTTACATAGTTCAGATCGACGAGAATATTTGGTCATTTCTCAACTTGGCATTTGCTAATAATTCACCATGTCTATTGAATAGTTAAATGGTTTTAGGACTATACAAAATAACTGGTGCTTAGCATAGGATAGAAAGTCGACCTTTTTCGAAAGCATCAACCTCAGAAAATTGTTTGTAGACAGTAACTTAATATAAGAGAAGTATTATAGAAAAATAAGAAATTGAATTGGAATGATCCTACTTGAGTCTAAAATCATTAGAACCACATGGTTCGACGTAAAGTTAAGAAGTATATGCAACAATGTTTTCATGTGAGAAGACACTATTGTTTTACACAAATTAAACTTATAATGTCAAGAAGTTTACAGGCTGTAAGTTTCCTTGCAGAAGATAAATGTTGAACAGTTGGTTACACAAATAAGATAATATGATAATGTATAAATACCGATAGAATAATCAATATAACATTGCAAGTTATGCACACTAAAGTAGAAGTTACTTTGCAACTAAGATTACAAGTTTAGAGCCACAATACATATCTTACTGACGCTACATATGATAAAGAAAGAAAGTCAATCATCTGAACTTCGTTTACAAGAAAAACTGAAAAAAACAAACTGTTTTACCTCACGGAAGTTGTTTGGAATTTAGCAGCTTATTAACTAAGCTTTATAATTGCAAATAAAACACTTATGGATACTTTATGAAATTTAAACATTACTTGTTCGATCATACCTGTAAACTTGTAAGAATCAGTAATATTTATGCATTAGCATAAATGCTAAGTAAGCCTCGGATTCAAAAGTTAGATTCCACCTACCTGACATAAAGAAACTCATCAGTAAACGGAAATAAAACAATACGCAAGTAAACCTTATTCAGGTTACAAAAAGGGAACTGTTGAGTTAACATAGTTGAGATTATGTAATACTAATCATTTGACTGTTTCTTTTATTGCTAACCTTTAGCTGTTAGTAAACCGCAAGTTTCAACATTTTCTGTTATCTCAAAATTTTAAATTTTTGTGAAAATTTGGGGTTTTGACATGTGGTATCAGAGCATAAGGTTCAAACACTAGGCCTTGATGAATCCCAACTAGCTTTTATGAAATAGTAAATTAAATTATTATGCTGATGTATTTTCTTTTTAATGTTATTCAACAGAGAAATTGTTTTTTGAAGTTTAACAAACAGGTATGGAAAGGCTAGAAGAATATGTAGAGAAGGAATCTCCAGTTATTGAACCAGGAAACTTACCAAGAGATCCCATACCAGAGGATTTAACTACAAATTCCTCAGAACTGTTACAAACTGTAAAAGACCTAAAATTTGAAATGGAATCTGTAAAGCGAGAAAATGAAAGGATTCTGAGGGCTGAGGAGGAGCTGAATCAGATCCTAACAGAAATGTTTCAAACTAAGGGTAGGGGTAGAAGAACTGAATCAGAAGATACAAGTCATCAACATAAATCTAAAAATATGAAACATACTAAAATTGAAAGTAGTTCATCTTCAGAGGTGTTTGGTGAACAACGAAATTACCATTCTACTAGTGATAGTAGTGATGATAATTAGTACACTAAAAAGAGGAAATACAAACCTTATGAGGAATTTTTTGGGGAATTCAAAAAGATAAAGCCACCAACTTTCAATGGAGAGACTGAGAAGGGGGAGGAAGCAGAATCTTGGTTATCTGGGATGAAAAAGTACTTCCAAATATATAACTATTCTAACCAGTTAAAGGCTAGAATGGCTATCTACAACCTCTCAGGAAAGGATGACATTTGGTGGTAGGACTTGAAGAGAGTTAAGGGAATAAAAGAGAAAAACGTAAACTGGAATACCTTCAAGAGGTACTTTAAAAAGAAATTTCTGTCTGAGCAATATTATGAAGAGAGAGCAAAAGAATTTTATGAGCTTAAATTAGGATCAATGACAATGAAAGATCTGAACAGCAAGTTTTTGAGTCTACTTAGATATGTGCCATACCTTGTAGATGAGAAACCAAAGGTACAACGATTCCTCGGTTTTCTACCTTATCATATTAAGGACAGGATTAAATATGACAATCCAAAGACTTTGGAAGAAGCTATGAGGAAAGCTAACTTCTGTTTTGAACAGAATCGGAAGAAGGAAAGCTTGGCCAACTGGGAAGCTAAGAAAAATAATAACTAGTATGAACAAAAGAAGAAGGATTTTGTGCCCAACATAAATTCTAAGAACAATAAGGCCAGAAATTATCCTAATAATAAGAACTTCCAAGGAAATAAGAATAGTTCTCCAAACAATCAGAATAATTCTAGGGGTAAATAATTTTCTAATAACCATGGTAATTATACCAAGAACTTTGAGCGCAAAGAACCTATAAAATGTTGGGAGTGTAATGGCCCACACTATGCTTCAGTCTGTCCTAATCGAAAAAAGACTGTTAGCAATATTTACACCATATAGGAAGAGATGACCGTTGGGGAATTAGCGACGAGCATGCCCAGAATCAACACAGCCTTGGAGAATCGACAAGCAGAATATCAAACTTCCATGGTGGAAGTAGAAGGTATGATAAATCAAACCCCTGAAACTATTTTGATTGATCTAGGAGCAAGTCTTAGTTATATTGCACCTACAATGGTAGAAAAATGTAAGTTACCTGTTGAAAAATTTGAGAATTCTTGGTTGGTTCAGTTAGCCACTAGTGCTAAAAGAAAGGTAACTTGTTATGTAAAAGAATGTGTAGTAGTTATGGATCATTTTGAAACTGTTGTAAAGCTTAATGTATTGCCTCTTGGTTCTTATGATTTGCTGATTGGTATGGACTGGTTAGAACAACATAGGGTAATTTTAAATTGTTATCATAAAACCTTCACATTTTTAAACAGTGATGGAAAACTAGTAAGTGTAAAAAGAATCCCTAGAAAAACCACCATAAGGTAGATTTCTGCTCTACAGCTTAAGAGAGTTGTTAGGAAGGGATGTAAAGCTTATGTAGTAACAATAACTAATGAAGAGAGTCTAATTAAGACATATAAGTTAAAATTGGAAGACATACCAGTCTTAAGAGAATATGATGATGTATTCCCTGAAGAAATTATGGGATTACCTCCGAAAAGGGAATTGCATTTTACCATTGAGCTGGTACCTAGAGCAGTACCTAGCTCAAAGGCCCCTTATCAAATGAACATACTTGAACTTAATGAATTAAAGTCTAAATTAAAAGAACTAATTGATAAAAAGTATATTCCTGGGGGGAACCTGTCATCTTTGTTAAGAAAAAAGACGGAACCATGTGACTTTGCATAGATTACCGTAAGTTAAATAAGATGACCATTAAAAATTGATATCCGTTTCCCCACATTGATGATCTATTTGATCAATTACGTGGAGCCACGGTATTTTCAAAAATAGATTTAAGGTCTGGATATCATCAAGTGAGGATTAAAGATGAAGACATCTTTAAGACAGCTTTTAGAACTCGATATGGTCATTACGAGTTTGTCGTCATGCCATTCGGGCTTACTAATGCCCCAGCTATTTTTATGTGTTTAATGAACAATGTTATGCATAAGTATTTAGATAAGTTTGTGGTCGTGTTTATTGACGACATTCTAATCTATTCAAAAACTGGAGAAGAACATAAAGAACATTTAAAGATTTTTTTACAAGAGTTGCGAGATTATCAACTCTTCGCAAAGTTTAGTAAATGTGATTTCTTCAATGATAAGATTCAGTACTTAGGTCATGTGGTGACTAAGGAAGGGATTTCAGTAGATCCTGAAAAGATAAGGGCAATCAAACATAGATTTAGGTGTCTTGAGGGAGGACACCTGTGGTATGAGGTGATCCTTGATTGAATTAGTAATAATCCTCTTTCCCATAACCAACTTCTTCTTGTGTAAGGCCTTAGCCTCATCTCCCTCTGGAACTAGAACCTCCTCATTGATGTAAGAGTCCAACTCATTCTCTTCCAGGACCAGGGAGATCCTATACTTCCAGGCTTGGAAGTTATCAGCTCCTTCAATATTTTCATCAAGCTTGGTATGATGAGACATCTTAACTGAGAACCTCAAATGGAAATACAAAATATTTAGATCTTACTAGGTCAAGATGTCGGATCTAGATTTGGAGTTGAAATTCTGTAGTGTTGGTTCAGGAGAAGATTAGGGTTTTGCTTTTTCAGAGTTCTGTCCAACCAAATGCTTTGATCTTGATCTCTAAACTTCAATTTTGAGAAGGAGATCAATCTAGGCCTAGGCTCACTCAAAAATTCCACTTCTGTGGAAAGCCCTAATTTCTGGCAGTAGTGTCAGGACCAAAACTGAAAAACCTCAGAATTGGATTCTGCTTCAACAGAAAGATGCGCCATGGGGAGGAGAGTTAACCCAACCTTCTTTTGCTGAAAATCTGTGGAGAGAGATCCAAAAAATAGGAAGCCCTAGTTTCTGTAGCTTCATAGTGTCTTCTTCTCAGGTTAGCTCTGATACCATGTTAGAATTTTAACATTAAGCTAGCATTATATTAAGATCTTTTAACTGAGAGAATAACAAGCACATCAATCAAACACAAGAGACAATGAACACAATGTTCTTCCTCGGGAAAACCATGAATGGAGAAAACCCTGCAACTTCCTCAGAGATAGAATCAACACCAAATAGAAAAACCCAAAACAACAAGATGATCTCCCGACAGTAGTATCCTCTTTCTTCCTAGCCCCAGTGTCTTCTTCTTCCTCAACTATGCGCTACAACCGAGTGTGAGTGAGTGTGTGATAAATAGAGAGGCTCACTCTCTATTTACACTAATTCCTGACTTGACAATGACTCACTAGGGCCGACTTCTCTAGGAGAGTCTAATAACCCTAGTGCCCCGGAACTGCGGGGACTTTAACTCTCGAACAATAGGAGGGTTACCCACAATGACTTGACATGACTTGTTTACATTATAGAACCTCCTAATAGGAACATCGGGGCATGACATGACTCAAATACATTATAGACACTTCCCGGAATAAACATCGAGGTACAAGACATAAGATATACAAGTGAATACATTCCGAAGTTACAAATACATCAACATTAATCAAATATAATTATAGGTTCACATTTGATTGTACATCTGAAAAACAATTAAATTAAAGTAGTTATGCTTTTTTGTATTTTTTTGGCATACATTTACTAGAACATGTAGTAATGACATTAAATTTTTTGTTTAACTATCCATTTTAAAATTTTGCGTTACCTTAAATTAAGTAAACTTTTTAAAAATGATTTTACATTTATGACAGAGAAAATATTTAACTCATTGTCTAAGCCATAATGTTGCTTTTTGCCCCTTGCTGAGCCATAACCTTACCTTGAATTGATAAAGACTGAATGTAGTCTTTTGGGGGGGTTTTACACATAAAATGCAATTCCTTACATATCTTTGTTTTCTTGGAAGTGGGACATTTGAATGTCTCTTAAACATTTAGTTTAATCATGCTTTACGAAAGACTTATGATTAAATTAAATATAATTATATGTACAAATTTATTTGTACATCTGAAAAATAGTTGAATTAAAATACCTATGTTTTTTTGTATTTTTCTAGCATACATTTCCTAGAAAAATGTAGTGCTACCATTAAATTTAGGGTTTCAGTATCCATTTTTAAATTCTGCATTAACTTAAATTAATTACAATTTTACAAAACACAGTTAGTCTTAGAAGGTTCTTGTGATTAGTTGTCATGTAATACTAATATGAAATCCCTTTATTTATCTAATTTAGATATTTCAAGTAAATAATTAAAACATATGTATGAAGTGGATCAATTAAAGCATAGGTTTATATATGTTGGAAATAACTTTTACTTATGCCAGTATACTTTCATAATGCACATATAGGTTACTCTTGCAAAAATATTTTATGTATTTATCTTGTACTTTTATTATGCAAGTCCTTTGTATTTAGTTACATGCACCTAACCCTTAAGCGCATTAGCAACGACCAATGGATCGCATCATCTGTTTGGATCTTCTCCTTATACACTGATAGAGCAAAATGGGAAGCTAGATATGGAGGCTTAGAGGAGGAATAGAGTGTGTTGGAGGAGAAAGGCATAAGGAGGGGTAAATTGAAGAGAGGATAATGAGACTCAATAAAACAAAGAATGAGAGTTGTAATGAGTTAGGGGGTTGAGGAGAAGGGATATGCCGAGAAGGTTTGAAGGATCTAATAATGTCCTTATCGAATCGTAGCTCTAATACACTTTAAGAATTTACTACCTACCTTTAAACACTTCCATTATATGTTTTTTTATCACATTATATAGAAAAAGAAACATTTTGAATTTACCCTCTTTCTGTGACTTATTACATTCTACTCACTTTCCTGTTGCTTTCTAGTAGAATAGTATATGTGTGTGTGTGTCTGTGTGGATATATAGATATGGATATATATAACAACACTGGTCATATACTTACACTTTTTTTTCCTCTTTCTCGTCTCCCTCACATAATGGAGAAACCCTTGACAAAAAGTGTGATATATTCTCTACTAGTTGGTTTTGTACATCTTCAGCCATTTTTGCATTTTTTTTTGCTTCAGCCAGTTAGACGAACAAAGGCAACTACTCCAAACTTTCAAATGACTCTATTTGATGGTAACAACACACATCAGACTTTGTTCCCAACTACCTTCAACTCCCTCCTATCAGACGGAGAACTTCAAGAAGGCTCTATCATCAAGCTCTCCAAGTGCACATGCATCGTCATTCATAATAACATGTACATTTTTCTTTTCATTCTTTCAACCCCTCTTCTTATCTAGCTTAGGCTGTGAATTTTTACCCACCACCCCTCGTCACAAATTAAACACCTTTACTAATTCTTGCCTTTTATTTTCTCTTACAGGACTATTACAGTTCTTGATCTTGACCTGGTCCACCATAGACTTGACATTATTGGGAGCCCTCTTTCTCTTGTACTACCAACTAGCTTTGGCCTTCCAATTGGTTCATCCACTAGCCAACCCAATCGTCTCATAGAAGAAAGTGATGTTCACTCATCCCAAACATCAACTACACTAATATCCATGCCAACTACTACAATTCCATTCAAGGCACTCAATCCCAACTACAAAAAATGGTCCATCCAAGGTCACGTATTAGCGAAGACAACCATCCATGAATACACCAACCAAAGAGGCCCAGGGAAACTCTTTGGCTTTGACCTTCTTGAATGTTCTGGAGAAGAGATGCATGTCTCTACCTTTAACAACTTTGTTGACTCATTCTATGCCCTTGTTGAAATAGGGACAGTGTACACTGTCTCCAATGACACAATCAAAACAAATAACCCTTCATATAACCATTTGAACAACCATCTTGAGATTATCCTTCCGTTTGTGTCAACCATACACCCTTTTATTGATGAATTTCCCTCTATTCCTTTACATTCCATCTTCTTTAAAACAATCAATGACCTTCAAATTTTACCTTCAAATTCCATGTTTGACCTTATTGGCATGCTCAGCTCTGTCTCCCCTGCATCTATGATTCAGAAAAAAATGGTTCTCAAACAAGTAGGTGAAACGTTTTCCTTAGAGACATATCATGTTTTAGCATCGATGTCACTCTTTGGGGTCATCATTGCCACAATGAGGGTTCTCATCTTGCTTCATTATACTCCTCTGATCCACCACCTATCCTTGTAGTCAAGGGTGGTCATCTTACTAATTACAATGGTAAAACAGTTGGAAGTGTTCCTAGTAGTACCTTGCTTATCAATCCATATATTGAGGCAACCCATCTCCTTCAAAAGTGGTTCACTGATCATGGATTTTGCGCTGCATCCTCATCCTTGAGTCGCAAGTACATAGGCTCTATGTTTTGAACACACCCAACTAAAACAATCTTCGACTCGCAAAGCATGCAACACTCTAATAAGGCCCTATGGTTCTCTGTACGTGCTTCCATCGTTGACATTAACATGGATGACTTCCACTTCCTTGCATGCCCTCTCTTTGTTGATGGCAATCAAAGCATGAAAAAAATTGCACATAGAGATTACAACACTTGGCATTGCAACAAATGTGATGGTGGATTCATAGAATGTGACTACAAGTACATTTTAAAGATTTCCTTACAAGACCACGCCAGCCAGATCAATGGGGCCACAAATTTTGATTATGCAGCCAACCAACTACTTGGCGGCTCTACAAAATACTTATTCCTCCTCGCCACTGAACCCTCAACCATAAAGGATATCTCTCTATAATTAACTTCGTGACTGTAGCATTCCTCTTATACCTAGGTGCCAACGTGTGCATAATTTTTTTTTTAATTTATTTATACTATTACTACAAAGGAGTTGAATCTGTTAGCAGCAACCTTGATAAGACTATTTCATGCACATCGTAAACTAATCATTTGAGGATTATCTTTAATGTAATTCACAACATGTCATCATCATAGTGCCCTGAAGACGACTTACTATGCATGCCATAAATTAGTAAGATAGTAGTAACATTCTTAATTGTCTTTTAACAGCATTACCTTCCTGTACAAAATAAGGATTAAGGAGCAATCTTTCTTAAACAGTCGTTCTTAGATTCAATTCATACATAATAAGACTTTCTACAACCTCCTCACCATGAGGACAAATAAAAAGGTAATATACCAAAAGCACCTAAGATAACAATGTCAAGGACACTCAATTGTGACGTCCCAAATGAACTGGAATTGATTCTTAGAAGGAATGCAAAACTGTTTCATTCTACATTAAGACGATTTAGTTATGCCAACCTAAACTCATTTTTACGTTGCTTGATCCTAAAACATCCTTAAGGAATACCAAAGATAACATACATATTCTTCATTTTTCCCATGAGATCCTTATGCCATATTACCATCCTCCTAAACCAACTTAGTCGTAAAGGACAATTCATAATACAAATAACAAGAAAGAACAGGAGGTTATTATCATTACATCCACATGCAACTTACTTTATAACCAAATTATATAGGAGACATACACGAGTACATGTAGATTATATTTATAATTTCCATGAGTTCGTTTCTATTTACCTCGAGTTCTTGTCATTGCAGGATGATTCAACTACTTGTCCTGCAAGCACATCGATAATTCTATACAATCACAACTAGGAGATCTTTCTCAATTCATAGGTTATTCAATAGACATAGTTAACATAGGAAAGATAGATACAATGCTTTGTTCATGTAATAATCCTTGGAATGATACCGATCTATACCAACAAATTAATTACACATGAATAAAAGCCATAACACCAAACTTATAGTGTTTACCGAGCGATCCAAGTGCAAGCCACAGGCGAAGGGACAAAAATCCCCGAGGCGGCTGTCAAGATATGACAGGGTTAGACAGTTACAGAATAGGATCAAAATAATCGAATGCATATATATACTGTATAGTGCCCCACCATACTTAATAGACTAGACCGATTGAAAGCTCGACTTCGACTTTCCTCCCAACCAACTGACTCTATCTGGCGTGCGTTATTCCGCCTAAAGTCACCCCCGAGCTTGGGCGATGAACCCACTAAGGTAAAGGGGGAAACATTCCCAAGTGTTTTAAACAAGTTTCATGGTTCGACCACATCGTTTATCCATACAATGCTTATCCTGCTACCCAACCGGGTGTTATAAAATAAAAATTCCTTAAAACTATTCATGTTTAAGCATCCATCAGATAGAAGCATAAGAATTTAAAGAACCAAACCTCCAAATAATAAACATGTTATAACTATATTGAAACACATAGGCAGATCATGTATTAAGATTAAGAACAATTTCTCAATGGAGAATCGAATACCATAAAGAATATACACACTGTATAAAATACAGTCAATAAGCTGAAATCATCCACGATTTCAAACCGTGGTCAAACATTAGAAATAACATGCTCCTCTAAATCAATAGAGTTTCAACATAACCTTTAAAGTTAACACAGGCTATTAAAACAAAAGTTGGGGAGTGGAATTGTTCACGATTCTACAAGCATAGGGCAATAAGAAACACTTAAACATGGATAATATCCAAACCAGAAGTTACATTAATTCCTTAAATCATGGAAATTCTATGCAGGCTAGCAATTGTATTACCATTGTGTAGCCCTTCCAAAAGCTTAGTCGTTCAAACCAATTAAAATTTATTTCTTTATTCAAGGCAGATTGTAATCATAGTGATGCTGACAGAGAATGATCCCAGTATCGAATCATGTAAGGAAGAAAAACCATCACTGAAACACAGGTCATCAATGAAACACAAGTCGTGTTGCCAGTATCACACGCTTGAACCTGGGATCGAATCTCATCACCTCTACAGGCCACATAAGGGTAGAGTCAAGCTCTATGACTCATTATGGTTACGCTATTAGTGTTGACCAGGGATCGAATCCCATAGGCTAGAAATCGAACACAAGATGAACATAGATTCGGATTCGAGTCGCAAAACATCTGCCTCATCCATTTCCAATAGAACAGGAAGCAAATACTTAGAGATGGGTAAAGACATTTAAAAGATTATTATATGTACAAATTATGGCTCAGTCCATAATCCATTTTGGAAGCCAAAATAGATGCCCAACTAAAAAAAAACAAAATCAACCATTCATCACAGAGGAGTTAAAATCTCTTCAAATAAACACATGCACATTAACAAAATGAATCCATAACGTTTCTTCAATAAAAACCGAGTATTGCAGGTTAAGAGACCGTGGTTTTAATGCTCCGAGCAGGCAGAGTGAGACTCCATATAAATAAACGCATTAAATAAAATTGCAGGAAAGCTACAAACCTTTAGACCCTAATCCGTCTATCTATGAAGTATACATATAGGTTTTATGATTCAGCGTAGGCAGAGTCAAGCTTATTTATATACACAATCATATCTATGAAATAAAATGCAGGCAAGGATGCTCCTCCTATTATCGAAGACCACTCCAACAAACACCGCAAAGGTCGGTCATATAAAAAAAAAGCAGTAAAGAGAAACAACACGCTTACAGTACCTGGACCAGTAATAAAATCAAGTATATAAAGAGGATGGGTGTAAAATCGCAGATCTATTTTTCTAAATAAAACGCATGCACATGATATAAGTAATAATCCAAATACAGACACGATTTGTTGGATTGGTGAAGATAATAAACACCAAAGGAGGGTGTGAGAAAAATATCATATCCGGCATTCTAATCAACAGGCGGCAAGGGAAGACGTATTTGGAAAAGTCATTAACCGCAGACAAAAGTTAAAGTGCCTACCATTCCGGATCAGTCCCAACTCTGAAAAAGATAAACACAGTCCTGGACGAGAAGCATAGTCGATCCTCCTCCTTGAGTTGATCGCTCCATCCTGGTCGATAGCATGCAGACCCCCCAGTATAAAAATAAAAAATACCCTAAGAGATTGCGATCTACATCATCATGATAGGAAAATGCATGAAAAGATTTGTGCCCCCCCCTACAACTTGCATTACACCTCCTTAAAAGGTCGCAGAGTTTTCAAATTCTTCCCTTCCCATGCATGCGGGATTAACAATATTGCCTTAAACAAGAATTCATAACTCCGGCAACTATCTTCACGTTTAGTATATTTAATATTTATAAATTATTTATCTTAGCTTTTTCTTTCAATATATATTTAACCTTTCTAAAATTCATATTAGGTTTTTCTTCATTTGTAGTACACTTTCCATTTAACTAAATTAACCCTTTTTAAAAGTGGAGAGCACTTGGGAAAAAGTGGAACATTCCCTATTTTTATAATATAAAGCTCTCATAAGAAAAACTACACATTACCACATTATTCACATATTAAAAATAATGTCCCCTTCTATATATACATATATCATAATATGATGCTCCACAACATATGAAGGGAAAAGATTATGATTTCTCAAGGTTGTTCCTTTAATAATGGTTCTGTATCAATATGTTTTTCTTACAATTGTAACCCATTGTGCTATCTTTTAATATATACAAATATATATCTGTTAAAGAGTATTTGTCATATGAGCCTTGAGTTATTTCAGCATATATAATGTGGTATAAAAAGAGCTTTTTCAACTATACATAAGGCATTATGTAAATTAATATAAGAGTTAGCTCTTCATACTTCAACCGTTGCATGGTTCCCTTGTTTTAGTAATTAAAGCATTGTTTTTCTTAATCGACCCCACCTTATATACCAAGGACTGTCATGCTAGTGATTAAACACTACTCCTTATTCTCTTAGCATTTACAAGCACACAACAATTTATTTATTGAGTTTCTCAGTTCCCTTTTTCCAGAAAGCCCTTCCCCCTAGTGGGTTCGTCGCCAAATGTCGTTTTAGTCGTTCGAAGCTTTCAGTCGTTAACCCTATCAATTATAATCATAACTTGACAGAGGTTTATAGTGGATACTTACAGTGATGCTTACTTACACTGTGAGCTCTAGGTCGAGGTGGCGAGGGATGTTACATCCTCTCCCCCTTGAATTAACATCGTCCTCGGTGTTACCAGTTTTCCCAGCCTTGTCTCCTTTTCTTCTTCAGGTTCTTAACGCTTGCTTTTATATTCTTTAGTCCCTCTTGACAAGTGGGAGTAGGTCACCAAACCTGCATTTTAAGCATATATATGCATGTCTACTACATCGATATTGTTAACAATGTAAAACTCAGGAATCTAACACCATACAATTTTCATAACATGTCAGTTATATTGCTAATAAGGAAACATATAGATACCATTTTACCTGTATTGCACTTTCCATTACTTTATTTTCAAGTCATAAGTTTATTGTTTTAGTTATTACTTATTTACAACCTTATAGTTTAATAATTTCTTTTGTTTCTCCAGGTGATATCAAGGGTGCCATGATCGTCTTCATGCCCTTCAAATATCCTGCTTTCCGTGGTGGAGAGTTAGTGCGATGGCTGAGACCACGTTAATTCAGTCCAATCCACGCTGTAGAGAGACTCATGGTTATTGAGGAATGAGGTCAACACCTCATTGCGTGCCCCTTAGTTAATCCTCGTGAGTGACCGAGTCCGTGGCCTACCCTCACGGAAGCATGCCTCTTGCAGGTAAAAGCCTCTCTCGCTTTTCAACTTGATGCATGGAAAATATGTGCTAACCATACAGGTACTTTCTTCCGTACAATCCCAATCACAATCAGAGTGTGTAGAATCACTAAGGGCCTCCAAACCCTGTTCACACCTGATGAACCAAACTCTCTACAGCCACCATCCGCCTCTGCATTCTCTCATCCGTCCAACATTAGGGTAAAAAGCATTTCCATATTCAAACCCTACCTTTCCATTTATATCATTCTTTTTTAGATTTATGCATAAAGTAAAATTATTATTATTATTTTGAATTCATTTTTGTTTTATTCCAACGGATCTTTTGTCATAAGCATTTATGTAATGTCCTATTCATTTATTCAATCTGCTAATTTAGGATTTCTTTACTTAACCATTCCTAAATTTCACTTATATGATTCCTAGATTTTTGCTTTTTGATTTGCTATTTTTGTGTGTGCAATGTGTTAATATTTAGAATCTTCTTTTTATTTTGTTTATCATGATTTATTTTTATTTTTATTTTTATTTTTTTATGTCCTAAGGTTGCACTGTAGCCCAAGTTCATAAGTAAATCTACTTACATGTCTTTGAAAGATTTGTTTCATACTTTACGAGTATGTATGCAAGATCAACAGTCTCCATGTTTGCACAGCCTGATTTCCTAGGCTTCTCTTGCATGCCCAATATTACATTGCATCTAACCACAATTTTTCCATTTGGTTTCTGCATTCACTTAGCACTCATTCAATAGTTAATGGAATCTAATTGGAGATTCTTTAAGAAGACCATATTCTACTTTATAACAGATTGCAACATAGCATCTTATATCGTCATTCACCATTATTTCCAAAGCAAAACGATAGCAATTCTATGATAAATTTTTACCTCATGTTTATGTCTATTTAGGCCGCAAATTCAAATGCCATTGCTGTGCACACTTGAAGGGGGAGCATCAAGGGTCTATTCTTGGTGTTTCTTTATGGACCCAAAACTTGAGAACCGATAGTTCCTATGAAAACTATTATCCCCAACTAGAAACAATTGTTCTTAGTTAACAGTAATTTGTTCATAAAGGTGTTAGCATTTATGCAGTTGTGCCTTACTACTAACATTCATTTGCTATATTTTTGTATCCTTTCAGCATCACTTAAGTTCTCAGTTAGACTTTGCACAATATGAATTTAGCTACACTTGCTAGGATTTTGGAAAATATATTTATTCCTTTAAATGATTTATTCATCAAATTCATTGATAGATACCTTGTCCCCTTGGCTTACTTTACATGACATGATGGGACTTCTAAAAAGAGTGAAAACATTTCCTTATAAGTCACCTTTTATTCCTTGCTCATTAGCAAACAGAAGATACAGAACATTAAATTCCTATTCAGCAATTCCTTACCAATATGTATCAGTTCATTAGCAGCCAATCCAACTATTAATGTAAGCCCTAAAGGTTGCTTCTCAAAATAAATTTATTTGTCTTGTGCGTATTTATGCAGACTTCCATACCTCTACCAATTTTTTTTTTTTTGGTGCAACTCAAAAGGAGAAGATACACTTGTCTTAATCATAGATAAAACATCTTCAAAATAAACAAAATATCATCATAGCTATGTACTTACCTCGTTGGGCCTCACCTTGAAGTGGAGAGGCTATTCCTGCATAATTACAAGGTCAACCAATACATATAATTACTTAAAGTTGCTGCACTTTATAGTACTAGGGTTGTAAATCAACGTGAGTCCATTGATTTTGATTTCCTGTTATCTCCAGCCAACTGGTTCATCGATTTACAAAAACAAAATAGGTAGAATCATTTTGAGCCCAGATAGGCCCGAGTGTTTCGACCTATGCTCTGATACCATATGTAGCATTCCTCTTATACCTAGGTGCCAACGTGTGCAGAATTTTTTTTTTAATTTATTTATACTATTACTACAGAGGAGTTGAATCTGTTAGCAACAACCTTGATAAGACTATTTCATGCACATCGTAAACTAATCATTTGAGGATTATCTTTAATGTAATTCACAACATGTCATCATCATAGTGCCCTGAAGACGGCTTACTATGCATGCCATAAATTAGTAAGATAGTAGTAACATTCTTAATTGTCTTTTAATAGTATTACCTTCCTGTACAAAATAAGGATTAAGGAGCAATCTTTCTTAAACAGTCGTTCTTAGATTCAATTCATACATAATAAGACTTTCTACAACCTCCTCACCACGAGGACAAATAAAAAGGTAACATACCAAAAGCACCTAAGATAACAATGTCAAGGACACTCAATTGTGACGTCCCAAATGAACTGGAATTGATTCTTAGAAGGAATGCAAAAATGTTTCATTCTACATTAAGACGATTTAGTTATGCCAACTTAAACTCATTTTTACGTTGCTTGATCCTAAAACATCCTTAAGGAATACCAAAGATAACATACATATTCTTCATTTTCCCCATGAAATCCTTATGCCATATTACCATCCTCCTAAACCAACTTAGTCGTAAAGGACAATTCATAATACAAATAACAAGAAAGAACAGGAGGTTATTATCATTACATCCACATGCAACTTACTTTATAACCAGATTATATAGGAGACATACACGAGTACATGTAGATTATATTTATAATTTCCATGAGTTCGTTTCTATTTACCTCGAGTTCTTGTCATTACAGGATGATTCGACTACTTGTCCTGCAAGCACATTGATAATTCTATACAATCACAACTAGGAGATCTTTCTCAATTCATAGGTTATTCAATAGACATAGTTAACATAGGCAAGACAGATACAATGCTTTGTTCATGTAATAATCCTTGGAATGATACCGATCTATATCAACAAATTAATTACGCATGAATAAAAGCCATAACACCAAACTTATAGTGTTTACCGAGCGATCCAAGTGCAAGCCACAGGCGAAGGGACAAAAATCCCCGAGGTGGCTGTCAAGATACGACAGGGTTAGACAGTTATAGAATAGGATAAAAATAATCGAATGCATATATATACTGTACAGTGCCCTACCATACTTTCATCGTCCGCATCTTCCTGCACTTCACAACTTAGCATTAATATTCAATTATTCAAAAAAAAAATATAAACTTAAAATGCAGCTAGCCACTTTAACGACTAACACTAAAAACTAGTAATTAAAACTTCATTTTCTAGGTTAACAGACTAGACCGACTGAAAGCTTGACTTCGACTTTCCTCCCAACCAACTGACTCTATCTGGCGTGCGTTATTCCGCTTAAAGTCACCCCCGAGCTTGGGCGACAAACCCACTAAGGTAAAGGGGGAAACATTCCCAAGTGTTTTAAACAAGTTTCATGGTTCGACCACATCGTTTATCCATACAATGCTTATCCTGCTACCCAATCGGGTGTTATAAAATAAAACCTCCTTAAAACTATTCATGTTTAAGCATCCATCAGATAGAAGCATAAGAATTTAAAGAACCAAACCTCCAAATAATAAACATATTATAACTATATTGAAACACATAGGTAGATCATGTATTAAGATTAAGAACAATTTCTCAATGGAGAATCGAATACCATAAAGAATATACACACTGTATAAAATACAGTCAATAAGCTGAAATCATCCACGATTTCACAACCGTGGTCAAACATTAGAAATAACATGCTCCTCTAAATCAATAGAGTTTCGACATAACCTTTAAAGTTAACACAGGATATTAAAACAAAAGTTGGGGAGTGGAATTGTTCACGATTCTACAAGCATAGGGCAATAAGAAACACTTAAACATGGATAATATCCAAACCAGAAGTTACATTAATTCCTTAAATCATGGAAATTCTATGCAGGCTAGAAATTGTGTTACCATTGTGTAGCCCTTCCAAAAGCTTAGTCGTTCAAACCAATTAAAATTTATTTCTTTATTCAAGGCAGATTGTAAGCATAGTGACGCTGACAGAGAATGATCCTAGTATCGAATCATGTAAGGAAGAAAAACCATCACTAAAACACAGGTCATCACTGAAACACAAGTCGTGTTGCCAGTATCACACGCTTGAACCTGGGATCGAATCTCATCACCTCTACATGCCACATAAGGGTAGAGTCAAGCTCTATGACTCATTAGGGTTACACTATCAGTGTTGACCAGGGATCGAATCCCATAGGCTAGAAATCGAACAAAAGAAGAACATAGATTCGGGTTCGAGTCGCAAAACATCTGCCTCATCCATTTCCAATAGAACAGAAAGCAAATACTTAGAGATGGGTAAAGACATTTAAAATATTATTATATGTACAAATTATGGCTCAGTCCATAATCCATTTTGGAAGCCAAAATAGACACCCAACTCAAAAAAAACAAAATCAACCATTCATCACAGAGGAGTTAAAATCTCTTCAAATAAACACATGCACATTAACAAAATGAATCCATAACGTTTCTTCAATAAAAACCGAGTATTGTAGGTTAAGAGACCGTGGTTTTAATGCTCTGGGCAGGCAGAGTGAGACTCCATATAACTAAACGCATTAAATAAAATTGCAGGAAAGCTACAAACCTTTAGACCCCAATCCGTCTATCTATGAAGTATACATATAGGTTTTATGATTCAGCGCAGGAAGAGTCAAGCTTATTTATATACACAATCATATCTATGAAATAAAATGCAGGCAAGGATGTTCCTCCTATTATCGAAGACCACTCCAACAAACACCGCAAAGGTCGGTCATATAAAAAAAATGCAGTCAAGAGAAGCAACATGCTTATAGTATCTGGACCAGTAATAAAATCAAGTATATAAGGAGGATGGGTGTAAAATCGCAGATCTATTTTTCTAAATAAAACGCATGCACATGATATAAGTAATAATCCAAATACAGACATGACTTGTTGGATTGGTGAAGATAATAAACACCAAAGGAGGGTGTGAGAAAAATATCATATCCGGCATTCTAATCAACAGGCGGCAAGGGAAGACGTATTTGGAAAAGTCATTAACCGCAGACAAAAGTTAAAGTGCCTACCATTCCGGATCAGTCCCAGCTCTGAAAAAGATAAACATAGTCCTGGATGAGAAGCATAGTCGGTCCTCCTCCTTGAGCTGATCGCTCCATCTTGGTCGATAGCATGCGAACCCCCCAGTATAAAAATAAAAAATACCCTAAGAGATTGCGATCTACATCATCATGATAGGAAAATGCATGAAAATATTTGTGCCCCTCCCCCCCCTACAACTTGCATTACACCTCCTTAAAAGGTCGCAGAGTTTTCAAATTCTTCCCTTCCCATGCATGTGGGATTAACAATATTGCCTTAAACAATAATTCATAACTCCGGCAACTATCTTCACGTTTAGTATATTTAATATTTATAAATTATTTATCTTAGCTTTTTCTTTTAATATATATTTAACCTTTCTAAAATTCATATTAGGTTTTTCTTCATTTGTAGTGCACTTTCCATTTAACTAAATTAACCCTTTTTAAAAGTGGAGAGCACTTGGGAAAAAGTGGAACATTCCCTATTTTTATAATATAAAGCTCTCATAAGAAAAACTACACATTACCACATTATTCACATATTAAAAATAATGTCCCCTTCTATATATACATATATTATAATATGATGCTCCACAACATATGAAGGGAAAAGATTATGATTTCTCAAGGTTGTTCCTTTAATAATGGTTATGTATCAATATGTTTTTCTTACAATTGTAACCCATTGTGCTATCTTTTAATATATACAAATATATATCTGTTAAAGAGTATTTGTCATATGAGCCTTGAGTTATTTCAGCATATATAATGTGGTATAAAAAGAGCTTTTTCAACTATACATAAGGCATTATGTAAATTAATATAAGAGTTAGCTCTTCATACTTCAACTGTTGCATGGTTCCCTTGTTTTAGTAATTAAAGCATTGTTTTTCTTAATCGACCCCACCTTATATACCAAGGACTGTCATGCTAGTGATTAAACACTACTCCTTATTCTCTTAGCATTTACAAGCACACAACAATTTATTTATTGAGTTTCTCAGTTCCCTTTTTCCAGAAAGCCCTCCCCCCTAGTGGGTTCGTCGCCAAATGTCGTTTTAGTTGTTCGAAGCTTTCAGTCGTTAACCCTATCAATTATAATCATAACTTGCCAGAGGTTTATAGTGGATACTTACAGTGATGCTTACTTACACTGTGAGCTCTAGGTCGAGGTGGCGAGGGATGTTACAGCGACAATACCTTTTCACTTGTCCACGAAGAGAGATACTTTCAACTCCACTACAAGTTTGAAGACAACCATTTTCAATTCTGAAAAGATTCCTTATGCCGCTGCATCAGCCAAGCTCCTGAAAGAAATACATGCACTCACTACTCAAAGCCATCCTATTGCATGTCGTCTCTAACCTCCCCTTTGTACACTCCACCCTCAGTTTATTCCAGCCACCCCTTTAAGTCACCCTCCCACATATAACTATTCCCTCACTCCTTTGTTCTAACTCCGTATATTCGGGACACCATACCCCACAATATACCATCCTATGTCTCCAAATGCATTCCACCTCATCTCCACCCAATTATGTTTCTTCCACTTCATCATGATCGCTATATCCCCGCCCCCCTTGCCTTCCTTCATTGCTTATATATAGACTTTTACTGTAATTTCCTGTCATTTTACAAATATCTACAATGTATTTAGCTACTATTAATTTTGTGCTCACGTGGCTATATGTGTTATCCTATACATTACGTGTTTTGTTTTTGAACCACAACTTACATTGGTTCACATACACTATATTTATCTATATGCGTCCATCCAACATTTCATGTTTTTCTTACATGTATACAATGTTTAATATGTCATTTATGTAGTTTTTTTAATTGTACTATGTTGCTCCTTGCTTACTTTTCACATACATATATGCTCCACATACATCCACAAATGCTTTATACTTTCTTTCTTGCAACACGTTCGCAATGCCTTTATTTCTATATGCACACATACATTTTTATTTGTAGTTTTCATTTCTTGCTTTTAATATACATGCCTCAATTTTTTCTTACAAGCACACATTTATAAGATTTGACAATCCCATGAATGTCTCCTCCAAGTTCAAGGCAAACTCCTTCTCTTCAACAACCTATGTCATTTGATAGTGCACATGAACACAAGAATGCACGTAGAAGGCTTCTTTATAGCCAAACAAAGGACCACCAAAATGCACAAAGACGTCTTCTTTATCAATCCAGATGTGCAAACATCAATGCTTCAATCAACCCTACCCCAATGCACACATCCACTACACTCCACCCTCCAACCACCCCCTTACTAGATGGTCACTTTTTCTTTCTTAACCGACTTGCTCACCTCCACCAAATGGTCACTTTTGCTTTCTTAACCAACTTGCTCACCTCCATGCGCTTTGGATTTGCTCTTCGTGGCACTCGCTCATTTTGGAACAAAAGACGAGGTGAACTTATGATATGATCACCCAACTTGGTAGCCCAAGTTTTTTTACCCTCAGTGCAACTAACACCAAATGGCATGACCTTCACATGCTCATGCCTTCCCATCATCCCACTTCATTTCCTTGGGTCTTAAGTAAACTTGCATATACCATTCATGTAAAGCCTACATTGGATTGGGTGTTGCCTACTTTCCAAACTATATAACTTTTGCATAAAAGTTTGTTTTATTTTGATCTATATTACATGAAGGACATAATTGAGTCTCAAGCAGAACAAACTAATTGAATATTATAAACTTGTAGATACCATTCATGGAAAGCCTGCATTAGATTGGGATACAAGGAAGAGGATATCCCTGGGACCTATTAGGGGACTTTTATACCTACATGAGCAGTGTGATACCAAAATAATTCACCGTGATGTAAAAACAACTAACATTTTAATAGATGAATATTTTGAAGTTGTTGTGGTTGACTTTGGATTAGCGAAACTTCTAGACCACAGGGATTCACATGTGACTACAACTTTCAGGGGTACTATTGGGCACATTTCCCCTGGGTACCTCGCAACATGATAGTCCTCTGAGAAGACTGATGTATTTGGTTTTGGCATATTATTGATGAAACCCATAATTGGACAAAAGGTCTTGGATTTTGGTCGGGAAACAAACACAAAAGGAGTGATGCTTCATTAGGTAAGTACAATTGAGTTTTGCATGCTATGATGAATACCGATATGTCAGGCGCAATTTATTCTTAAGGTTCATAACTTTCTCGGATACTTGCTAGCTACAACCAACTTTCTCATACTATTAGTATGCTTGATTTGCAAAAAGACAAGGGTGCTTGAAGAAAAATCTCAAATCTGAAATTGCACCCCTGGGGGAATGGCTAAGGGAGACTATAAATTAGCTAAGTAATTCCTATATCTAAGCACAAACAACCATGCAAGATAGAAAAAGAATAATCCAAGTTGTTTGGGCAAGTAGGAGGCACTAAAAAATGCTAGACTCATCATTTAAGAAAGCTTTCCTAAAATTTCTGAATATGAATACACAGAACAACCAACTAAAGGGCCTAGAAAATATTAGGAAACCAATGCCTAATTATGAGGTAGTGTTTGGAGAAGATACCAAAATAAAGGGTAGTAACCAAGATAGTGAATATAAGGATGTAATATCCCCCTAAATAGATGAAATCATTACTTAAAAGACATACCTTTTATATGATGCATTTAATAGAATAAATAATGCATTCATTCTAGAACTCTAGAACTTTAGAATAAATAATGCATTCATTGGAAAATACACATTAGTAAGCAAAATAGTGAATATATGTCTGTAATAACCCCCTAAATGGCTAAAATCATTACTTAAAAGACAGGCCTATTATATGATGCATTTAATAGAAGGAATAATGCATTTATTCTAAAGTTCATTGTACTTCGGCATTATAGGTTTCATTTGAATGCTTGTTCATGGTTTTATTGTTTCATTTTACCCATAAGTAATGTTGGCTGCTCCAAGCAGTGTATTTGTGCAACCTGTTCATAATTGTTGTTGCCACTTGAATTCTCTGTAGTAAGTAAAACTCGAACATGTCATTAACATGCCAAATAGATACAAACATCCCTCTACATGGATTAATGTCGAGCAATCCTCTGTATCAACAATCGTACTATGTCCAATTTTGGAATTCAAAGAATTTATGCACAACATAATAGGTATGGGTGGTGATATGGCATACTTTACTTTACTTCTTGGACATGCTTTTCAAGCAAAGGTTTCAGATTTTGGATTGGTGAAGTTGGTACCATAGGAAAAGAAATCTGTAGAGACCAGATTAGCTGGCACTTTTGGATATCTAGCACCCGGATATGCAGGTAATTAAGCAAATTTTCCTTTTACCCTAGAATATTTATCTTTGAAATTGTGTACATTCTTAGTTGAATATTTAGAGAGACTAGAATGAAACATCTATGTAGATGTCACATGGATTACATTCACAACATTTTTAGTGTATTTAGAACATCAAATAGAAATGGATTCCTTTCAGGTTAGTGTATAAGGGAGATCTTGTTAATTTAGAATATTTTTTAGTTTTCACAGAAGGAACATTAGTTGATAAATTGACTTGGGAAATACTTGATTTTAGAAATTGAACAGGTCATTGCACTACACTATTGCTGAACTACTAGGTCATTGCATGTCAAGCATGATGTCAATGTTTAGGCACCTTTATCTTAGAAATGGAAGCCCAAAGATATAGATAATGATGATTCTAGAGGAATCATCATTATCTAGAGCCCCAAAAGTTAAAATCCAGGAGACCTGTCTCGCCATAAATGAGAAGGTAGCTACTTGAAGCCACAAATGTGGAAGCTCATGGCAAAGTACATGGCAAAATATTGGATCTAAAGATTCTAAACAATTGGAAAATCTGTAGAAATACATGTATTATGTCTGTTATGTCTTCATTGTCTATTGTTTTCTCGAACTGCTACTTCTATATTATAAGCGGATGTGCATGGATCCTTTGACTGCTACTTATATTTCCATCCTTAACGGTTTGAATTCTATCGTATTCCATGCATTGTTTTTTTTAAATTGTTGTTAGATGTTGTTTAAGGTTGGAGATTTTAGTAGAGTGGGACTGTTCAGTACTTGAATCTATTTGAAAAGGCAATTTGCTATACATGACATTGCAAAAAACATTATGGTTCAATTTTATGGACTATTTTCTGTTGTATTTTGTCAAACTAATAGCTATATGTTTATCATGGTTGCATTGTGTTTTTTCAAACTAATAACTATATGCTTATGATGGTTGCATTACATTTACTTTCTACTCTCGTTCGCTTACCTTGAAGTATTTGCATAGTTGCTATCACTCATGCATATCAATAAATTTATATCAATATTGTGAAACAATTTACCTTGGTCAATTTTGAACTTCATGAGCTTCATTTCTATGATTTTCAAAAGTATATTTGATGAGATTATGTGGAATTTGGCCTATTTCATACAACTACTCATAATTGTTACAACCCATCATAGTTGTTATTAAATTTGATAAATATCATACCATGCTTTGTTAATTAAGGTGAAGCAAAAAAATTTGAGTCAATATATATGTTATAATGTTGAAGGTATGCACATTATAGAAATTTTTTTGGCAACCATCGTTTCACATAGTTGTTATAATGTTGAAGGTATTTATTAAAAAATCTGAGATGATTCTTGAAATGATTTTCTTCTCATTATAAATTGATAATTGATGTATATAATCATTTAAATAACTCATGTATCGATCAAGACATGTTGAAATGTTTCAAATAATCTCGAAATGTTTCAAATCATGTTGCTATAACATCTTAGATGAATGCCTAGCTCTATTGCATCCATTTTGAAATGCTTTTCGTCTCATTATAAATTTATCATTCATGTCTATAATTATCTCAAGAAGTTAGGCACTGATTTAAGAGGTTGTAAATTCTATTAGTTATTTTCCAGGATCTTTGAGCTATTAGAACACTTCTGGAATCCCCCTTTCACATTGGATATTTGCTAAGAGGAAATTGTCTTTGTTGAGAGGAAAGTGGTTGTGACGGAGAGGGCCATTTCAATGGATTTGAAGTTACTGCAATTCATCCAAGATTGCAACTGCCCAATATGTTTTCAATACCATGTTTGGATACATGCGTTCTTATCAAACACGTTTTTCCTTCTTTATAGTTATATAACAACACATTGGCGTCTTTTCTTCATCAGATAAATATCTCCCATGCCATCACATGTTCGTTGTATAATGTGATCCTAATTGGAAACCCCTATTTACTATTGTGTAAAACTATTAAGTTCACTAAACTTGTTATCTATTCTGAGTTGGACTATTCTCTAACTTTTGATACATTAAAGTGTTCCATTTTTTTGGTATTAATTTCAATCTTGTACTAACTCATTTTAATGTTACATTTTCTGTCTTCTTTTACCCTGTAACAACCACCTTATCGACGTATTATTACACCTCCTTGAGGCAATTGCTGGGTTTGTATGTTTTGTGGCTTTGAAAGGATTAAATATTATTCCATAAAAACAAATGGGATTTTATCTCATTTCAAGTCATATCAAACCATGATCCGACATACTCTCCATCAATCGTCACCATCCCATTGTAATCTTTGCCAATGGAGTCATCCACCGAGTGCGAGAACACGCTCAAGTCCACAGGTTGGGTCCCATTGCACGGTGCGTTGATATGAAATGAAATCGTCGGCATATATGAGAACCAATATAATATTTTGTTTCGACGATATGTTATATTTGTCATTGCATGCACAAAGATGTAAACTGCTCAATCAAGCGTTCGATGAATACCAAATGCCAAGTGTTTAAAGCATGCATCCACGTGTCAATGTCTAGTCCGATCATTCTTTGTGGTTCACGTGCAAAGTTATCCATTTGACTACAACGAGGATTATTTGTCACAAAAGATCCCACGGATCACAAAACCAATAAATATTTGTAGTGGATTTTAATTTATCAATTTGGTGCGAGCCTTGGCCCTTGTTCTTAAGGTTCTGAACCATGTGAAAAAAATAAAAAATTTGGTGATAAGATGGAGTGTAGTTAGTGTTGATGGAAGCCCAAGGTAGTATATTGAATCAAGTATAACAGGGAAGCAGATATCAGTGGTTCAGGCTTATATAAACATTGTTTATGTTCTAAACAAAGTTTTGTTGATTGGTGACTAAACTTCATATTTGTGTTCTATAGTTTATATCCCGAGTTGTAAAATGATTTTTGGAGGACATTAAGACTTCAACACTCTGTCCCTAAAGGAATTAGGCTCAAGTTTTGTAGCTGGAACTATTCATTTTGATAAATTTCTTGTACAGTCATTTTAGTAGTGTTTACCATAATTTCAATACAAAAATGGTACCAAAATGCCCGAATTGTTCTAAAATACAAAGCATTGAATTTGAAAAAGGTGGCAACTGGTTTAGTGGTTGTCGAGGCTTCCCTAGGGCATAATCATCATCCCTTACACATGTTATCATCATCATTCAAAGATAATCGAAGGAAAGAGCCAATTTAAGCTTGTTCAAAGCAATCTTCACAAAATGAGGATCTACAACAACTCTCCACATTTTTGGTTGCACATCAAATTTTTGTTATGCATATTTGGGCTAATAGGATCTTCGATCCTTTTCTTATGTAACTAAATGATAAGGATGTAGAAAAACCCCATATCTTATATATATGAGTTAAAAATATCTTCTTGGGGAAGCAAGGAGGACATAGTTTGGCAAATCGGGAAAATATGCTTTGTAATTTCTATGAATTGCAACATTTTTCATGCTCATAGATTGTTGTTGAACTAGTTTGTTTTTCTCTTGCAGTTCAATTTTTCTTCTTCTTATTAGAAATCAAATATGGTTCTTGTGTTGAACTAGTCATCACATGTGTTCAGAACTAGAACTATAGTAGAGATTCTACTGTAAGTTGTCTGTAGTTTGTAATTTGTTTTTTAGATATCATGATTCTGATTTGAAATGTTGTTTTCTATCCAAATATATTCTTGCTGAACGAATAAGGATGTACTAATTGTGAAGCCTATTTATTCATGCATGTGTCACCTTCTTATTTTTCATGTTATTCTTCAACTTGCCTTTGACCTATAATATGCCACCCTTCTAGTTTGAATTAACATGATTTCCCATTTTAGATGCTCCACCCTTCTTAGCCCTCTCAAACTACTTTATCAATCCAAATCCCATCCCATATCCAAGATGTGCTAGGCATGATCTCTTTGCAGTCAGAGTGCATCTGCTAGCACTAACACCTTCCTCCATCATTATGTATTGGGTTTTTTTACAATATATTGGTGTACAACACCGCATGGTAAGGCCACATGGAACATGTTGATTGTGCTTTGAAATAATTGTGAGATCACCAATTATTTGTGAATCATTCCAAATATGCTTTTGGGGTTATCGAGGTTGAATATTTGAACCATATCGTGAATTTGGTTGGAGTATGTGCGGACCTCAAGAAAGTGACATAAATGCAAGACTATCCACACCTTGACACCCTCAATAGCTTGCTTAGACTCCTATGACTTACCAACTATTACATAAAGCTTGTCAAAAATTATGCAAAAACCACATCTCCTCTAACATCCTTGCCAAAAAATAATGCCTTTTGCTGAAGAGGTGAAGTTGAGTAGGCCTTCTCAATCGTAAAGGATGCCATGTGCACAAACCAAGTATTAGCAATGCCTAAGCACACTAAGACCTTTGTCTTGTAATGTGATGCATCTGGATGAGGCTTTGAAGCAATATTGATGCAAGATGAACACCCTTCAACCTTCACTAGTAAGCAACTATGTGAATGAAATTTGGGAAAATCCACATATGAAAAAGAGATGATATCCATCCTTCGCGCATTTGAGAAATGACACCCATATTTAATAGGGAGCCATTTTTAGATCAAGATTGAGCATCATGGTTTAAAATACTTCCTAGAACAAAGGTTGTCCTCACCATAGTAGTGTAAGTGGGTTACTAATATGTTGGGGTATGACTATGAGGTATTATATATAAGAAGGTTACCAGAAATGTGGTGGTTGATGCATTGTCTAAGAAAATCGAGGAGGGGGATGCCTCCCTATTTGTAATATCCTTACAAGTTACAAGAAGACTTGAGGAAGTGTGTCAAGAATGGATGGAAAAGTGCAACCATAAAGACCCTAATCCAAAGGATTTGAGATGACTTGCAGCCTCCATCAAGGTATACATGGCCCCCGAGATACATTGAGGTATAAGGATCACAAATGTTGTGCCAAGGACTTTTGTGGAACTCACATAACTTTCTAATGTCCTTCTTTGTCTTCCCAATACCCTTATTTACTTAAGGCTTTGATTGGTAATCTCTAGATTGGTTATACTTTGTCTACTATTTGTTATATGAATTAGGGACACCTTTTCTATACTATTGTTGTAGTTGATTTGTAGACCCAAATTCTCGCTTATTCTTCTGCTTAAATTTTGCTTGATTTTTACAACATATCGATAAACAACTCTCGCTGAGGAGATGTCCAAGAAATCCATCTCTATTTGGATGTGACTATGTAGGCTACTGCTGCACTTCAAAACCAAGTGTATTTTGAAGTCTTTGATACCCAACTTTGAGCACAAGGTATGGAATATATTGGTGAAATTTAACACTGTTTAGTCTCTCTCTCGATGTAAAGTTGTCCATCTTGTGTACTAGTCATTACAGTTTTGGGCAATGAAGGATTCCTGTAACAATGAAGGAGTAAGACACATCCAAATGGAGTTTACACATGAAGGTTGAGCACTAAAAGAGGAAATCAATGTGGTACAAGAAAAGAAAAAAACACCAACACAAATAGGAAAGGGAAGGTCATGTCACCCCCCTATATTGATTTTTTAGAGTACTTCATCTTCAAAGAAGGAGTTCTCCCTACCAAGCAATAGAAAAAGACACCTCCCAATATCAATAAAAACAAACATTGTTAATGACATATTAGAGGATAATTTGATTTGAGAGTTACCACACAAAAGTGTTAATGTGGGAAGTTTCATGTCCAACTGGAAAGGGAACAAATTGGGCATGAAGTTAATAGGGGAACACAAAGTCTAACCATAAACATGAGGAGTTTAAGAGAATCCTAGAAACAAAATTCCGTAAAGAGCATGGTCCATAAGTGTAAATTGATTGTTCTCTATGTATGGGATACTATTGTAAGCAATGTATATGTACTAGTAGATCGACTCTAGGCACTACTCAAAGGGTAAAATTTTGTTGCAACTAGTACTAGAGGACATTTGGGAGGATTCGAAATTGGATGGAGGCATCAATACAAAATAAAGAACCATGTCTTATTGGATTATACAAAATTATGCACTCTTGATGTGATGGATTTAAATCTACACATAAATTGTGTAAACTTCTATGGGTCATGCCACAATAGAAAGGATAATTGGATCAAAGTTATAAAAGATGACCCTTTTCTAGAAAATGTAGTACCAAGCAAAAGTGAAGTATATCGAGAGGGGGGAGGGGAATGGTACACTGGATGGTTTTATTCAACACTTATTTAAAAAAATGGGCTTAGTGGATGTAAAAATAGTAAACCTTACTTAGAGAAATAATAGGTCATGTAGGGCAATGATTGCTAAAAGTCTTTACATATTTATTATTTCAAAGTGTATTGATGGAAGTGGGGAGATACAAAAACTAATTTGGAGTTGAGGGGACATCATACCACTTTCCCATTATCCTTCAACTCAATTTAAATGCAAAAAATATCCCAACTTTTTCAATTCAACTCACAATGGCTCAAGAATGACAATTATAGGGAAATGTAACAAACGAATGGATTCCTTTTGATCTTACCACGGGTGGAAATGTTATGAAAACTTTCCTTGACATTTTGAAAATAATAAAATCCATCTCAAAATACTAGATAAAAAGCCTACAATACTCAAGACCAACAATCACTAGAGATAGAAGACAAATTAGGGTTGAATTAAGAGGGCCTAAAACAAGGGATTGTATACGAAGGCGATGCCATAGAAATGTATCAATTGTAAGAGGGAAGGGGTATAATTGTAGTATGGGAGGAATCATTGTGGAGACAAAGGAGGCACCATATTGTCAAAAGAAGGGCACAAATGCTTGATAGTATAAAGGAGATTCAACATCTTTAATCAACTAAAGGAGATACTAATGCCATTACTCATAAGGAACCAAACCATATCCTTTGCCACAACTCATTTGTACTTGCTCGTGGAATTTGGAAATACATGTCACACAGAGGTAAGAATGTATTTCCACCTCCATGGCATCCCCACATGTACTCAAATGATGCTAACAAGGTGTCGTGATGATGTTTACCAGGTGGTAGGTTCTAACTACCGCTCGTGAAGGACAAGGTTTATCCTCGTTGAAGAAAAATATACACCACTATAATTATATATTGTGGATAAACAACAACTATAGGTGAACAGGGTTTGATAATTTTATTATTATTTATTTGTTAATTTTTCCACATAAAAAACTAAAATAAATAATTAAATAACTAAATAATTTAGAATTTCTATTCATATAAAGAACATAAATTAGTCAATTGGGTCCAATCGGAGTGGTTCTGAGAACGAGTGTTATACTCCCCAATTAGATTCAAATCGTCGTAATTGTTGACTCTTCATAAACTAATAGTTAGTGAATTAAATGTCAAGCTCCTTGTGAGCATTGCTAACTTGTCATCGTGCTCTAAAGAAGACAATTCACCGTGGGCACCACCTTCTAAAAAGGGGGAAGTGCCATAGGGGTTTTCCTCAGGTTAGGTATTCCAAGTAAAGTAAAAGAACAAATATCATAAGCTACAATCTTTATGTGCACTTGTGTAATGTCCCTGATCCTTATGACAAGGAAAAAGGTTCTAAACTTTAGTTTAATAACAACGTAATGAGGTTAGGACAACTTAAACGATTAATTAAAGTTCCAACTTTAATAAACATTACTAAGGCTGCGTTACTTAATTAAATAAATTGTCACATTTAATTAAATAATCTCAACACTTAATAAACTCTATCAACATTAAATTTAAGTTCATAATCGCATTCAGTGCATGAATAATTAATCTATTATCATAGTGTGATTAAGGTCCTACATTAAATTCGTATACTTCATAAAGATCATTGAAATCATAGTTTATAATTGTCAAGTATTGTGTCATTAATTGTTTGCAAATTTCATTAGTGTGTGGTGTTGTTTGGTGTGTGACTTAAGTGAAGATAAACACTAAGGAAAACACATATCAAATGTAATATGTAACCTACAACTACACCACAACCGAAGCAAAACAAAAGGCACCGACTACAATCACATCCCACAAAATCACCTCCTAATGGTTGTCCCCTAGAACCATTTTTCACTAATATATTTTAGATTGCATGCATGCCTCCCTCCAACCATCACTCAATATTATATTCAGATTACATTATTAAAACTCATATATGCAAATAGGAGCAGATCCATGCATAGAACATTTCCACTCTAACAACTGGTGGGTTCAACCTGGCACTGAGAAAACTGTTGGACCAAAACAAACATATCTTGGTCATCCAGAAAGCTTTTTCGATGAAACGAAAGGAAATCCTTACTAGAAACATTGTTTTAGACACAATGGAATAGGTCCCAAAACATAGAAATGAACAGATATTGGTGAACCAAAACATATGTTCGTTCCCCTCCAAGTACCATAGAGTCATAGTTATAGTTTTTGAAGAAGAGAAAGAATATTAGATTGAATATCATTTCGGACTCTAATCCTACAGAGTCCAATATTATTGTAATGAGATGATTACATACAATAATCAAGCATATAGATAATTCAATTTAACCACATTTGCACATAATCATCATACTAATATGTTAAAATGTAAATAAAATCATATGAGAAATACTTATCTCAAGATATGAGCAACTGGATGTAGCAGGACAACTTTCCTCCCAACCATAGACAGATTCAAGCCTTATTTGCTTGAACAGGTCACTCTCGTGCTGAGAGCATGGATCCACAGGTAGAGGAACACTTAGTTTAGCAACTCTCAGAACTATCTCATCTGAGAACCATAATTCTTCCCACTACTACTTTCCTATACGTCTCCACTTCCTATGGGATATGACCTAGCTCGTCATTCTCATTTCCTGGCTTCCCGTGTGATAACTTGGAATAGTAGAGTGATAGAATGGAAGCAAAGGGAAAACAACTAGGATAAATCTAACTCTCAATACACTCTCAATACTACCAACATTCCCAACATGGATAGATAACACAACTCACATGGTCCAAAGCTCAAGATTAACTTTAGCGAGGAGAGGGCATATGAATTCATAGTACAATGAGGCCAACTCTAACCCAAGGGGATCAAATTGAATTGGAGAGAGGTAAGGTTTAAGCTTAATCATGGAAACTTAACTTGAATTAGTGGAGTGGTGTCTTAGTTATGAGATTCCCTTTCTCGAATTAGAACCATGAGGAGGATTTACCAAAAACCAAGGAGTGGAGCCATGAAGAGCACACGGAAGTACACTAATGCACAAAGGGGGTTACAAAACATCAAGGAGGGCGAACTAGGTGAAAGAAGGAATCCAATAAGGTCATAAATAACATGGAAGCACAAAAATAAGGTCATCAATGCATAGTGTAAGAGTGGAAGCTCTGAAATAGCTTACAACCCCTAAAAACTAGGAAAAGGGCTTATAAATGACCAAAAACACATAAATGTGAGGGAATATATTCCCAAGGATGGCGCCCTTGGAAAGAGGGACCCACTAAGGTGTGAAAAATATGCAATATTAACTCCATAGTCCATAAATATTGAGAATAGGGTCCGTTGTACAAGCTTTGGGTGACCAACATTATTAATGTCATCAAGGTGTAAGTATGAACTAGGATGGACAAACTTAAGCCAACAACAAGTTATAAGGTGCTAGGTATGTCCCCATTCCCCCTCACTATGTGGAATCCATGGTCCCCCATACTTTTTTAGTTTCCTTTGCTGAGCTAGTTGTTTTTTCTTAATCAATTGTAAACACATTCAAAGATAGCAAAGATGCTAGTAATAACATTAACATTAATAATAGTGCCAAATTTCAAAGTCACATCATCAAACAATAATCATAAGTCCTTAATCACATTAATCATGCAAAGGAGCATAAGTACACAATCATATAAAATCTCATAAGTCCATAATGCAAAAGAACATAAGTCACATGAAAGATCATTAGTCCAAGATTTAACATCTGGGATATTACGACTTGACATAGCGACCACAAAAATAATGAAAGAATATCCCTAATCTAATAACTCGATCAAACATTAAGTTTAGAAATATCATAACAAAAACTTTGATATAAATAGGACAATGCTCTCCACACTCATACTTCTAAGCACATACCACAAATGGTTATCACAACAGTGCTTTTATGAGACATTACACAATGAAGAAAAATAATCATATTGTGTAAACAAAATCTAAATCCAAATCAAAAGACTAAGAGACTTGATTGGTAATTTAGGCTCCATTAATAAATTCTTGCAAAAATGTGATTCCTTCTTCCACCTACTATCAATCTTTTGAAAGTGCATATGCTAAAGAATTATGTCCATTGAAAACACGAGTGAAGGAGATAGATTCTAATAATGACGAGGCCTTCTTTAAATATCATGCCAAGTCCTCTAATATAACACATTGAATTTGCATCTCTCCATTCATCTGGTTTATGAACAATGACAAGTCTCCAAATAGTTACAATTCTTTTACTTATTTGTCCACAACAATTTTAAAAAATAGTCGAAAATTAATCATATTAGTGTAATTGTTTATTCCAATTCCTAGGTCTAATTTGAAGAGAATAAAATGTTCATAAGAGAGGGACAAAATACCACCAATACTACTAAATTGTTTTTTTCATTTCCTAGGTCCATAAAAAAATCCCTAATGAGTGGATTATCAATGTACAACTCACCAATTTGCCTCGGTTGTCTTGCCTTTGTGGTTAGTTTGCATCCATGGCAAATACCACAAACATGATTATGCACATGAAATGTAAGAATTTAGTTTCCTTCAAATAACCAAGCATTAGGAAACAACCAAATACCCATAATATAAGGCATAAACTATATATATATATATATATATATATATATATGTATGTATGTATGTATGTATGTATATATATATATATATATATATCTATATATATAGTTTATGCCTTATATTATGGGTATTTGGTTGTTTCCTAATGCTTGGTTATTTGAAGGAAACTAAATTCTTACATTACACACACACACACACACACACACACACACACATATATATATATATATATATATATATATATATATATATATATATATATATATTAAACCATGCACATAGAAATTCCTCCACTATCAATCGCATCCAAACATTAATGATTCCAATCAACATTACATAATCCTTCGTGAAGTGCTATGTTATGCACATGAACAATGTATTACTATGTAAGTAACTAATCCTGCTCCCCTCATACATAAAACACAAATTCTAGGGCCATGTCTTCCTCTCTAATGTAATCCCTCCCGTGTTAGAACGTTGTTCCTAAAATCTAACTAGAAGAAAATCCTTGTAAAAACCTTTATCTTCCATATTTTAGACCACCACCACATTTATGCTTGACAAATAAGTTCCATCAATACTTTACAACCCAACTTTGTAATATACATTCTTGCGGGTTCATTTTTGTATCTACATTGCATTGTCCTCAACACTCTACGATTCAATATGTTTCATAAACAAGTGCCAATTGTCTCACCCTATCTCACCTAAATCTATAATGAGCTGATATCCAAACCTCTTGTGAGACATCCATGGAATTTGGAACCCCAATTGCATGTAATGTAAAGATCCATCTAAAACCTGATAAAACAAGTGTTGTGTGGCATCAGATACTTGCCGAGGTTAGTTTGGTAGATAGAAACATTGGTTTATTAAACTAAAACGTTTGTAAAATGTTTCTTGGAAAGTAATGCATTTGTAAAATGTTTGTTTCATTGCTATAACCATAGTATTTGCAAAAGTTTGTGTCTATTGTTTGTTTTTGAAGACCTTGTGCAACTAATAAATAATTATTTTACTACATTGATATGCATGCTTAACATAATTATATTTAGCTGCAATGATTTTAGGTTGTAATTTATCTTGATACTTAACATAATTATTTGGTTGCAATGATCTTAGGTTGTGATTAATGCTTAACAAGATTTCCATGTTGGTTTTGTCAAATCTTGATTGCTTCTACACCTTCAAGATTTGTTTTTTTTTCAAGTTTTCTATTATATTAAAATCTTTCAATGCAAAAATTTACACCACAATGTTTATTGCTTTTGCAACTTACAATCTTACAATATTTGATGATACTTTTTTCTAATCCTATGTTAAACCTTTTCAATGTAAAAAGTTGCATAAAGTAAAATGGAAAGGTAAACATCGATAGGCGCAACTCTTTGAAGTTGTGATTTTCAATTAGTGCATATAAACTTTAAATATTAGATATTTGTCATCAACCCAAAAAACACCCAACACAAATGAATTGTTGTTATTATAATATTTATGATTATAATAACAAAATAATGAGTTAATTTGCAAATCTTGAGTGTTCATCCATTAGACTAAACCAAGAAGCACATATATGTTATTCAACCAATAAAGCCTGCATCCACAATACCTAGAAATAAAAGTTATTATTACTCGCTAAGACATTGTGTTTCAATGTCTCCTGATTATTAACTCAAGTATGGTGTAATATACCTAAATAAGTATACTACTACTATTATTAATTAATTAACAATTAGGTTAATTAGTATTAATGGTCAAAGGTCACCTCTTTTCAAGGTCCGATCATTCATAGGTTAGCTTCCATATATAATGTAAGATCGTCAATGTAATAAATTATCAATTCAATAATAAATATATATATTTTATTAATTATGATGATTATGTAAAGATGAATCCTTACAAGTGGTATCAAATATTTGGCTCTGGCTCACACTCCCTCTGGAAATCTCTCATTCCACTGCACTTTCCCATCTTCCCCGTTTTCCTAGTCATTGCACCCACACTCACATTCATCCTGATTTCTCCATCCACCTGTGATCTCCTTCAACCAGTCCTTTTTCCTTCCACGCTCCACTCATTATTCTGTATTCCACACACCCCATTCCCTGCATCCTGCTCCAATCCTCACGTCACTTCCCCCACGCTTGTGTTGCTCCATCTCTGTCCCTGCGACTTCTCATTGCCAGCCCATTCTCCCTATCTGCCCTCCACATTGCCAACTCCTCCACCGTGCTAGCTCGTTTCCTGCCCATTCACCCTATCTGCCCTCCATGCTACCATCTCCTCCATCGCTCTATCTCCTTCCATCTGCGTGCGCTGCAACGCAGCCACCCAATCGCTACACCCCCAATTGCCCACCCCAGCGACCACCTTTCCTTCCCCCGCGTGCTTTCCCTACTCTCGCTTCCTGCCCAAAATCCCAACTACACGCTTCATCCTCTTCAACGTGCGTCCCTTCCCTCTACAACCAACGTCTCACCTTCCTCCATTGCGTCCTTGCTCCCCCATCGCAAGTAGCTCCAAAACCTAGCCCCAACTCCGCGCCAATGACCATTTTGCACTTTGCATTCCATCCAATCTCTATCGACCACCTCACCCTTCCTCCACTTCACCTTTACATGCCACTCCACTCCCATGGCGTTCCACTCCATGTAAACCCTAGACAAAAAAATAATAAAAAAACACACACACACGCGCACATGTATATAATACTTATATTTTTTTTGTTGGCTAGTGGTATCCCTCACTTGCAGGGTTTTCCTTTGGCTAAGAAACCACGAACCACAGACATCTAAGCCGTCAAAGTCACCCGGGGATCACACCCGACCTGGACCGCACCAACCCTTAACATGGTTGAATTTTTGGTATCCGCAGGGTTTAGAACTGGGAACCATTCATCTTTGGAGTGTCTTTAACACCCGCCACCGACTGCTCTACATCTCGCGGATATAATAATACTTATATTATTATTATATAATATTGTTTTTTATTAGAATTTTATCATTCAAACTTTATAAATATTTTCTCTTCCCAACATTAGCAGTAATTTTTATAAAAATTAATAGCAATAAATATTATTATTTAATAATTGGTATTACTATTATTAAGTATAAAACATTAACAATTGTGTATAAGAAAAAATGGTATTCGGTGTAGGTGTTTATGGTTTTTTTTAACAAGATAAACTAACTCAAGAAGCTAAAAACGACGTTAAATGAGATAAGCCAACTCAAGAAGCTAAAAATGATTTTAAATGAGATAAACCAACTCAATAAGCTAAAAAAAATTTTAAATTAGAGATTAAAGGAATAAAATCCACAGAGCTTGAAATGAAAATATCGGATATCGACGTAGCGACACAAGTTCTGCATGAAGATATAAAATACCTAGTTGAAGAACTGAAAATGTTGATAATAAAATAATCAGAAGAAGAACCTAAGAAGCATGCAGACAAGGAAAAACCAAAAACGCATCAATCTTACCCCTCGAGTTAGTTGAAGGAGGAAGATGTTGCAACATCTCACTTTTCAAGCGAGGGAATGCAAGCTACTATGGCACCTAAGACAACAGAAGAGGTTATGCCCCCAAAATTTCCAAATAAAGAGTTGGAAATTGATTTTGCACTCATGATAGAAGAAAATGGATTAGGGAAGAAGCTGTTGTGACTTCCGAGTGCTTATGACGAATAGAGATGTCGTTTGCATCAACACTCATGTTAGAAGAAGGGATGCCTATAATAAATGAACAAGTTATGTTGACTCCCAAGTTATCAGGTCAAGCAGATCTGGGGTCTGCATCGACACTCATGACAAAAGAATGGACTACGACCAGAATAGAAGAAGATGTTACAACTTTCGAGTTCTCAAGTCAAGAAGTGTTGGGATCTATAACCTCAACAGAAGAAGTATATGTGCCTCTCAAGTTACCAAGTCAATAGGAATAAGGGACTACTAAGACTCCTACTTATTCAAGTAGGGATGAATATAAAATTGCTACTACCCCCAAGAAGGAAAGGAAGTCATAAGAAGTTGTTGTGACTTCTGAGTGCTCAGCCCGAATGGAGCTAACATCTACACCAACACTCACGTTAGAGGAAGGGATTCCTATCATAAAGGAACAAGCTATGTCGACTCCCAAGTTCTTAAGGTCAAGCAGAGATGGGATCTACATTGACACTCATGACAAAAGAAGGGACTACGACTAGAAAAGAAGATGTTATGAATTTCGAGTTCTCGGGTCAATAAGTGTTGGGATCTATACCCTTGACAAAAGAAGTAATTGTTACTCTTGAGTTACCAAGTCAAGAGGAACAAGGAACTATTGCGACTTCTAGATATTTAAGTAGGGATGAATATAAAATTGCTACTACCCCCAGGAAGGAAAGGAAGCCGACAGAAGCTGTTACGACTTTTGAGTGCTTAGGCCGAATAGAGATGGCGTCTGCATCAACACTCATGTTAGAAGAAGGGATTCCTATCATAAAGGAACAAGCTATGTCAACTCCCAAGTTCTCAGGGCAAGTAGAGCTGGGGTCTGCATCAACATTAATGACAAAAAAAGGTACCACGACCAGAAAAGAAGAAGATGTTACGACTTCCGAGTTCTCAGGTCAAGAAGTGTTGGGATCTACACTGTCGATAGAAGAAGTAACTATGACTCTCGAGTTACCAAGTCAAGAAGAACAAGGAACTAATGCGACTCCTACGTATTCAAGTAGGGATTAATATAAAATCGCTACTACCCTCAGGAAGGAAAGGAATCCTGGCTGACCGACTCTGTATACCCCTCCTCACAAAATATCCATACCACCAGACACCAAGTGGGGTAAGAAAAGACATCCCAACTACAAACCTCAAAATGTGATACTTAATAAAAAGTATGCAAGCCTACCGGAAGTTCGTTGTGGCTTCTTACAAGGTAGGGAAGCAAGTGACATTAATACGCCAGCTAAAAAATCTATAAAATTATCTAGTGAAATTTTAGAACAAGGACTTGTTAGGAAAGACGATAACAAGGACGATGAAACAAAAGAAGTAGAAGACACCGATATGAAAGATCAAGATGATATTGACAATCACGATGTCAATATCAATTGTAAAGGAAATGACGTTATCGCAGAAGTCAATGAAGTCAATAAAGTCAATGTTAACAACAATTATGAGAAAATTGAAGTTGTAGAAGAATGCAATGTTCAAAATAAGTGTTAAAGATGAACTTAATCATGATAATATAGAAGAACGAAACCCAGAGGATGGTCCAACAAATTATGAGATGGACATTCTATTAGTAGTCACAACTCAAGATGTTCTAGAATTTCAAAAGGTTCCCAGAGAACAAATAAAGACAAGCTTGTCAGACAAGGAAGTAAGTACATTATTAGTAGTTACCACTACAGATAAGAAAACCATATCAGAGCATGCATAAATATAAAAAATCTACATCAAAATATAAGGTCAAAAGAACACCATTAGATTAGAAGCTCAGAAGAATACTCCATATAGTTGTTATGCGTTCATCTACATAATCATATGCATGAAAATATTTGAATGAAAATGCAACCAAATATTTCAAGAACTACTAAACTATGGGACCATTATTTCTGGCAAGAATTCCAGTTGCAGCATGCTCATAAGAAGATTCATGGACGAATATTCTCAGAGCAGGATGACTTGTAATATACCTAAATAAGTATATTACTATTATTATTAATTAATTAACAACTAGGTTGATTAGTATTATGGTCAAAGGTCACCTCTTTTCAAGGTCCAACCATTCATAGGTTAGCTTCCATATATAATGTAAGCCCGTAAATGTAATAAATTATCAATTCAATAATAAATATATATATTTAATCAATTATGATAATTATGTAAGGATTCATCCTTACACATGGTAAGACCGTCCAAGAGTTGTTGAGGAGACAACGGAAGCACCAACAAGATAAAAACAAAAGGGACATGAAACAAAACCATTCTTCATATACTTGATTCACCCAACACCATATATTGTAGAATGCTCTACAAAAGTGAAAATACCTTGGGCTCGAAAATCGATTTAAGATCCGTAATAAGCCTTTTATGAGTTGTACATTAAATAACTCCTTCATCCTATGAAGACTCCTGAGGAAATCTCTCGTGATGAGAATATTTTTCTCTCAAGTTTCATGTTTTATGGGATACACCATGCCCACGGATCTCATATTCACTTTATTACTCTGGAAATTTTCCATACTTCTCCCATGGATCCTTATGAGGTTTGACTACAACATACAACGTTGGATCAAGTATGTTCACACTGTCGTGCGTCGAAAAAATGTCATCGTTTTTCTTTTCAAAGTTGTGTTTCCATCGTACCGTTCGATATCGAGTTTTCATTACTATCAGAGACATGGCATCGACCTCCAATATTGACTCCTCGGGTTGAATTGTATTATCAGATTTAAAACTTTACATTGAACTCTCTAATATCGTTTCATCAATAAAAGTATACATAAAAATAATCTTATTTGTTTTGCATAATTCAAAGTGAATATCGACCTAAACAATACTCGCCATTCAGTCTACCAAGGATGTTCAGACCATTTAAGATACATGCATTATCTATACCAATCATGTAGAGGAAGACGTGCAACATAGTTGTAATTTGTAAGTCTCATCATGCATGGCGATAACCAGACAAATGGATGCTCACCCACTAAATTTGCTTAAAAAAAATTCAACTTTGTCCATATGCAGATCCAAGTTTCTAAGAATATATAGTGAGGTGATGCCATACTAAAAGAAGGAAAATTGCGCTGCAATAAACAAAGGATGTGAGGGAATGCCACTCATCATCGTCTTTTTGCTTCCCGAGGATCACAACCAACAATCGAGGGAGACGTGGTCACATTGCAGTATAGTGCATGATGTCTAAGATTTTCCTTATTGCCAATTGTCAGGATCTTCCCGAGCCCAAGGAGCACAAGTCAACACTTGAAAGACATGGGTTGCAAACTTACAAGTGTTATTGTCAACCCATGCAACTCGAACACTAGTAGAATCATGCATTCCCTGAGGTTTGAGAAGGACTTCAAGATCTAGATATGTCACATACCCCAATTTCAATAACATTTTATGTTTAAGAAAACATTATATTTTACTTTTATTGTAAAGTTTATGACTATTGACCAAGTGGGGTCAAGGATGACTGTAATTAATTATGTTGAATATTTTATTATTTAATAAATAAAAGATAAGACAAATAGCCTAAGGAGTCTATTGAATGAGTTCCCACTGGACCACTAGGAGGAATAAACTGGGGTGAGAGCAAACTGACACATGGCAACATCCTCAACCACTTTTAGCTGTTGCAGGGGGAAACTTCCCTAATTTTGTGGTCATGTTCCCCAAGAAAGTGGAACAGAGCATGTGGCTCACTAATTGAAAAACTGACCAAAAAGACTTAGGCATGCATATATCTATCCATCGAATTCAACAGGAGGTTGTTCAATCATTACCTTGTGAAATTTCTGAAGTTGAGAAAGGAGCACAAGAGATTCGATGAGGGAAAGTTAGAAGTGGATTGAGTGTTTAAGACTGCATTCAAAACTAGTGCAGCTGGATAGCTGAGTTCTTTATTGCCGAGGATAGAAGTATTGTTGTTAAGTACTTTGTTGAGTTGTAGGGGTATTTAATCCCATTTCTTCACATAGTGCATTCATCCTGGTGGATTAGTGGATAGGCTCGGGGTTCCTAAGACAAGCATTTGAGCTATCTTCAAGAAAAGGTTGGGTGGAACAAGCTCTTTGGGTTTTTTGTCTCTTCTACAAATTACTAGGTTCCATTGTGTTATCTTATTTATTTATGTCAATGTAAATTACTCGAATGAAAGTAGTTATGCTTAGTTTTTCTATTATTACTTAAAGACTTTGAATCTGCTAGTAGAATACTTAAGTCTGCAAATTATTCAGGAAAGTTTACTTGTATATGATTAAATATGTTTAGAACTAGAAATGAATGATTTATGAGTAAAATTCCTTTCTGCATTTTTCCACTCATCTTACGATGAAGTACTCTAGTACAGAAGGATTGTTTAGCTATAGATATAAATGATTATTACATGGATAAAATGAATTGAAACTGCGTTAACATTGGAAGCTTTCACTGTTATTTCAACTATTTATTATAATGATTCAATTTCTGGGATTTAAACTGTTTTACAAAAACCTATGAGAACTTTTCTCATAGAGTCTTTCATAGCAAGCTCTTGTCACACAGTTATAAAAATATGTGTATTATAATAAAATAAATATTACTGTTTTACAATCTAATTATTTACTCTTAGTAAAGGAAACTCACTCTTTATTTTAATACCTTAAACCTAAAATGCAAACAATGTTACTCTAGTCATTTTTATAGTAAATAATGCACGGTTAAACCTCCAATTGTTTCTTTAAAAACATTTAACACAGTAAGTTCATGGTGAACAATCAATAGACTGAAAATGATTAAGATAATAATACCTATTGTATTATAGTATACAAAATAAGTACATAGTAAACCAATTTATAAACAATCATGATAACATTAATATTATTATTAATATTCGTAAAACGTTCTTATAAACCCTACTCTATCAATACAATCCTTTATATCCACTTACAGAACAAGAAGTTAATTATCTTACTTATATCCAAACTCTTCATTAAAACCAAATCCTAAGTTAACCCCCTCATGGTTCAGTTTGCACATTAAAATCGTAATAACTAAATTGCTAATGGCTTTAACCATTTTAGTAGCCGTATCATAAATTACAACTAATCATTGCAATAACAGAAAAACTATTTTACCCAGCCATGCAATAAAAAATACAAAATGACAAACAAATAGTAATAAGTGTTTACTTTTGGTCCGTAAGCTTTGTCTTATAGGAAGAAAATAATTATAAACAGAGATTTCATTTTTTACCAAGAATTTAACTATCACAGTCGCCACATGGTTCAACTCTTAAACCAAAATACCTTAACGGTTTTGAAGCCACGAAAGAGTTACAATGGCTGAAAGTTTCCACCTAACTAAATAACAGTATGTAAAACAATTACAAAAACCTTGGAACAATTTTACTTTTACCCAAAACCTTTTATTACAAGTGTCATAGCTCATTGGTAAAAACCCCAGGGTTATAACTAAAAATGGCCATACGACCTCTGTAATGTCCCCAACCTTCCGACCGACTAAGAGGACACTATTGACATACTATATACCCTGGAAACTAGCCCCATGAACATACACATGATAAAAATTGGAATGCTTTGAACTAAAACATGCATAGATGCATAATTATTTATCATACAACGGAAGCAAACCACATTCCATTCAATCATTTGGCATGTTCATAATTTTCATTAAACATCAAATACAATTGCAGAGATGAAATAGACAAGAATACTTATCTTATGAAGAATCTTGTCCGCAACCAGCTATGTCGCTGCAACGTTCCACCCAACCATAGGCCAGTGTGCTCCTTAATCTCTCAGCAACACTGCCACCCCCGAGCTGGGCATGATTCCCCAAGGAAAAGGAAACTAGCAGGCTCACACATAGCCCAAGATATGTCAAAACTCAGTCAAGCCAAAGCTATGTTTGGGTTTATCAAACTGCCAAGGGTATAGAACAACACATAACCAAGCCAACAAGTTGGGTTTATCAAGTTATCAGGAGATGGAAGCACTGCCTGCTAAGCTAGTGGGCTCACTGAAGAGCTAAGGATGCCTACACTAGAACTAGCTTGACTCCTAAGACATCCACACAAACCCAACACAAGAAATCATTCCCTTCTCTGCTGCACAGTCCCTCAGGCCATGACTTCCCTTCCGGTGCTATTCAGGGGGGTGTAGAGAAGAGATCCATCCCTCTAGCTCTATCTATGAGGATCCTGCAAAACACTAGGTTTGTCAAGCAGACTCCTTTCCACTCCTATACAGTCGAAAGACCAATTGCATACACAACAATATACACAATTTCTAGGTTGAGGAAAACAGTTCGACCACAAAATTAATTGCCAAGGAGTGTGAGAACAACCCCTAACAACAAATTCGATTTCCCAAGGACGTTTTGGCCCTAACGTGGCCAAAATGAATTCAAGCACACCCAAGAGAACATGGTCTCTCCTCCAAATCATTGGGCAATTCAAAAACGATTTTAACTTGGCAATTAGAGGGGAAAATGCAACAAAAACATTGGGGGAAGAAACCCAACCACATATCATTACAAAAATGAATCCACAACCCAGGAGAATGAAGAAATAACTTCCCACGTGAGGGAAAAACACACACACAACAACCCAAAAACAAATTTCACACACATAAAATTCTCAGTCGCTTGAGAGAGCCCCAATGTGGGTGAATGATGATGATGAAAACGCCCAGCAGCCCAAATCGTGAAGGAGAACATACCACAGGCAAAAAAATGGAGGTAAAACAACTCACAAGCTTCCCTGCGTGAGGAAAAATGAAGAACATGGATGTATGGCCAAATGGGCATGCATTTTGGGTGTTTTCTTGCCCCAAAAGTCAAAATTAATTTTCCCCAAAAATGATTTTTCCCCAAATTCGAATTTCCTGCCCATACTCTTCCCATCCCATGCAATAACTACTTCAACCAATTTATGGCACAATTAAATGATTGGGTGAATGAGACAAGAAAGGTAGTTGGTTGTTTCATGGGTTCTCCCTTTGACATTTGAATTTTCCCCACTGGCCCCAAAGGTGAAATATTTCCCCCCTCCTTATCCTTAGGAAAATCATGCCCCCATCTGATTATTTGTTGCATAGACATATCTGGTTGTGGGTATTTTAATTAAAATGCATATGTACATGGTGTTCATAATTATAATGTGCTTGGCTAGCACAAAATACCATCGGCAATGATTTTAATCGCCAAAACATAACACGATAATCCATGGTGGGCCTTTAGCCTTTAGCTCCACACCATGATTAATTACAATGTATACATCATATATATTTAATGCAAACGAGGTCAAAACTGGGGTGTTACAACCTCCATCACGAAACCAAACCAAACATCAAATATGCCATAAGTATTCTGAATACCGTAGTAACTTTCTACAAGAACTAGTGTTATCACCACAAACACATTCACGATGAAAGGTACCCCAGGGTTGGGACTTAGGCTTACCCAAAGCCTTTCTTACTTCCACTCTTCAGCTCCGGGTTACGCCTTTAGCTTTGGACTGTGCGATGCTAAGATTTTTCATCTACCATCCATCAAGCAACTTATTAGAAATGATTATTAAACAACAAAGTTTTAAACAATTAAAGGAACACTTGGAGATTTTGTAACCACTTACCAGTTTTGAGCTTGGAGTTTGCTAAAACGATTATGGCAACCAGAAGCTTCAAACCTACTAATGAAACAGACAAGCAAGAGTAACCACACTTTAAACGTTGAGCTTGAAGAACAGGATAATGGTGAAGAACCAGGGTTCAAGCTTGCTAACACACATGAATCCAAGGGTGACAATCGTTACAGAGACCCGAGAAGGGTGAGGGCTTGTCGGCCCACTCTCCCTTGCCTAAAACAAATAAACAACAAATGAAGTCGAGCAGTGTTTAGGGAAAACATTTAATGTATTGTGCATAAGGTTTAACACCAAACCCTTTTTCAAACGAGCATCCACCACGTGGATTCCACCAATTTAGAAATTCTTTGGGTATTGATATAGTTTGAACCTGCACGAAAAACCCTGCCAAACATGAAAAGTAATACTATTACTTTGGCTAAGAAGTAAACAAATTATTATATGCATGTTAAAGCTTGAACTAAGTTAATAGTTTTTATGTTTTGCATGTTGAGGTTTTAGTTAGGTTGTAATGTCATTTTATGCATCGACTTCATGCTTAGGGTAGTTTTGGTTATATTTTATTGACAAACTATGGTTGCCAAGTTAATAAGGATAATTTTAGGGCTTAGAAAGTTCTAGGGTTAACATGGGTAAAGACCATAGTTATAACACATTAATAATGTATTAAGGCTTCTAGTACCACAACAAACAAAGACATGTTTGATAAATAGTATTGCTTTAGACCTAGGAATTCTTACATTTCAGTAATAGAGACATTAAATATAGTCTAAGGTTTTTTCTTCCTAACTTACTCATTTTAGTCTTCAGAGCTTTAATATCTTACATCGTAACTTGCAATAAAGTTTTACCTGTGAATCCTGTATAAGCATCGGATCTGCGTTAGCTTTAAGAAAAGCTAGGTAAGCCTCGGGCTAACCTCAAGCCCCCTTCAATAAGAAAAGAAGCAACCATCAAAATCATACACATTCTTGCAAACAAACCAATGATCTGAATTCAATAGATTGAAACTCTTTAACTTTGATAAACTTTTATTCAAGACTGAAAATCAATAAAGTTTGAATAGGGTTAGTGATATGTGACTTACAAGTTAGTAAGTAAATTTCTGTAGCCTTTTTAGTTACAATTAACCAAAAAGAATTAACTCCTAATTTTCTCATGATAACCTGTCTTGTAATCTACCTGTTGTTTAAACTTAGATATTAAACTATCATTCTGGCTATGATTTAGCATTAAATGTCACATAGATTTATTTTTTAATTTTTGTAAATTTTGGGGATGTCACAAGATACCAATCACCCTGGTATAAGACATTATTCATGTGATAGCTAAATAATAAAACCTTTGAGCATTGAATCCATTTTTAAAGCTTTAGAGTGCTACTCGCTCACATGACAGACCTGAGAAGAATGCAACAACTGCCTCGTTTGTTACACTGGTTACTATGATATTTCTATTAGCTATTGAATTTGGTCAGTTGGCTGCTTCTTCCCAACATTCATCCAAGGACAATTTAGTGCTTCTTGATATCAGGAAAGGCAACCAAAAGGACCTGTTAGGGCTTGTGCTCGATTCCTAGAATCAGACCTCGCTCGACTCCAATGGATGCCCTAGTTTTGATGGTCTTGTTACAGGTATAAATGTCGATAACCTTAATCTCATAGGGAACATCAAGCTCATGTCAAATGAAAATACTATCAATGCTTAATAATTAGTTGTCAGGTAAGCTCACGGCCCAGCTAAGCTCAATGTCTTAACTTCATTATTCTAATGTGTCCAACAATTATTTCTATGGAACAAAGACTTCACCTAAACATGTCCTCAAACAATTTGAATGACAAACATAATCCTTAAGGGCTTCGAGAAGCTTCGAGAGCTACGCCATCTCTATTTTCTTTTGAATAGGCTTATTGGTTCCATTGACAGTGGGCTCATGCTGTTGCAGTATGTAGAGAATATTCTCCATATCCTTGTCTTCTATGTTTCCAATTGTGTCTAGCCTTAGCTACTAGCTTAAGTAAAGTACAAGAAATGAAAAAATTAATGAAATTACATAAGCAAACATGCATGTTTATTCCTACACCCAACCGTCATTTTGAAAAAATAAATACAGAAAAAAAACCTAGGCTTACACAGGTCCGCTGTCCTTCCTTTTGAAAATTTAAAGGTTATTGATATCAAAACAATCGGTTCTAAGATAGCTTTCGTCTTTCAAGGTTGAGTGCAATCACTTTGGAGTGTTCATTGAAGAACATTCTCTATAGTTTGGAGTTCCATCAGAGTCTAATAACGCTCTTGCACACTTGGCCCTTGTTTTCAGTAGTAGTGGTGCCAACAAATTCAATAGTACTCTATGTACCCAAAATATTGGCTGATAGCGCAAGTGAATTTGATAGGGACGTCCTCAAAACAGTGTTATTTTTCCATTTAATTTAACTCTCTACCTCTAGTTACTTTATAACTCTTGGCAGGAAAGGCATGAGTTCGTTTGTTGATGCCGATTTGTTTTCCCTTGGCAGCGGCATGAACATTTCTCGTCTAGACGCAAGGATTTACTATGATTTCGACAGAAAGAGGTTGCGTTGGAAGTTTTGGGGAAAAGTGGATGTTATGTAGAAGGAGCTCGATATCTTTTTGAAAACCCTCCAATTAAGCTTGATTCACATGATTTGTTGCAGATTGGGGACAAGAAGTTTAGGTGTAGCTCCTATCCAACCCAAAACTGGTATTGGGAAAACGTTGTTGTACAGTATTTAGGTTCCCTCGATCTGAAAAAGCAAGTCATTTATCCACTCGACCCACCTTCCTTTTGAACACAACCGGTTAGGTTAGTATATTCTGGACCAAGAGAAACAATGTAATGCCTTTAAAAGAAACAGACGGGTAGACGAAACTACTTCAAACGTAAACCTTCCTCATCACATCAATTTTGTATAGACCTAGAAAGGGTACCTTGCAATATGGATCTTCATTCCTTACAGGTTGGTCTTCTAAAGAATGAAAAATGAAGATTGTAGAAAGCAATCAAGATAGGCAGTGATTCAATCTTGTCACGTCCCCACCCCTCTACTAGAGAGAGGACACAACATTACTGCTAACAAATCTGGGCAATCTAAGCCCCATAATGCAATATAAAATGCATTGAACTTAAAAACATACACAGATGTGTAAAACATGCAACATACAACGGAAACAATTACATTCCATTCAAGCATTCAACATGTTCATCATAATTCATTAAACAAAATACAGTTGTAGAGATTACACACAAGAAATACTTATCTTGAAAGAAGCTTGTCCCGCAATCAGCTATGTCGCTGCAACGTTCCACCCAACCATATGCCAGTGTGCTCATCAATCTCTCGGCACCACTACCACCCCCGAGCTGGGCATGATTCCCACAAGGAATAAGGGAACACTAGCAGGCTCACACATAGCTAAAGATATATCAAAATTCAACCAAGCCAAAACTACATTTGGGTTTATCGGGATGCTAAGGAGGTGGAAAGCTTGAACTACTAAGCTAGTGAGCTCAACCACAGAGCTACGGACACCTGCACCAGATCTGGCTTGGCTTCTAAAACATCTACACACCCAACACAAGGAAGCATCCCCTTCTCTGCTACAGAGTCCCTCGGGCTATGCCTTCCCTTCCAGGGCTCTTCAGGGTGTGCAAAGAATAAAACCAACCCCTGTAGATTTGTCGATGAGGTTCCTTCCTACACTAGGTTTATCAAGCTAGTTCAGATCCAATTCCCCTCCAAACCAGTTCAGACAAAGGAAAAAGATGCACACACAGCAAGATACAAAATTATGGGTTGAGGAAAAATGTTTTTCAATAAAAAACAGATTGGTAAAATGGGGAAAAACAACCCAGAATGAGCATTTCCAATTCAACAATGATTCTGGGCATTGCATGAGCCAAATCGACTGCTACAAACCCCAAAATCTTAATTCTTTGCTGTCCATTCACTCCACAACACCAAAACGGATTTCCTACGCATGCACAATGAGGAAAACGACAACAATTCATGAATGCAAGAGCCCATCACTGAGCATTTCCAAAACAACTTCCTAGCCATGGGGAAAAATGAAGAAAATTGTTGCCCACGTGAGGGAAAATGCACAGGTAGACAAAAAACAGGGAAGGAGAGAGCTCTCCAAGCTTCCACTACATGAGGAAATGGAGGATGTGGGTGAACAACATAATGGGCATGCATTTTTGGGTGCTAACTTGCCCCATAAGTCAAAATCACGTTTCCCAAAAACTGATGGCTCCTCCAATTTGAATTTGGACTGCCATACTGTAACACCCCGGTTTTGACCCTGTTTGCATTAATGTATGTGATGTATATATTGTAATGAATCGTGGTGTGGAGCTAAAGGCAAAAGCCCACCATCGATTCGGTTGTGTTATGTTTCGGCGAATGGAATCATTGTCGATGGTATATCGTGATATATGACACATATTAAGTTGGTCATCATGTAAATGTGCATTTTAATTAAATGAACCCAACCATCTATGTTCACTGCAACTACATTGAAAAGGGCATGATTATCCCAAGGGTAAGGGGGGGATTGTTAAACCTAGAACCTATGGGGAAAATCCATGTGTCAGCCACCCATTGAAGAACCCTGATTTTGGTTGAGGGCAGTTATTCTGTTGGGTAGTGGGGGGGTGGTAGGCTTGCCCCCACGCATGCTCCACCAGTTGAGTCGTCCATTCATGTGGGCAAGGAAAATAGTAGGGGACGTTTTTCCATTCTCCCATTCTCTGCATCATTTTCGGTTCACCTCCTCAACCACAGGCTTCAACGTCATTTGGGATCCAGGCAGTGAGCTGAGGAACGCGTTCTTTCCACTGTCAACCACGATTTCCTGTACAGAGCCATTCATGCCCGAGAGACGGTGGGTATGTTTGTTTTTCCCCTACCGATTTGAGGTGGGCATTTTCTCCTTACGGATTTGTAGTCTGCTTACTTGTTTTTCCCTCTCTCACACTAATTGCTAGTTGATAGTTCTGTTCTTTCTTCCATTCACGTGGAGAATCGATTTTCCCTTGGTATGGTCGGACTGGTTATTGCCCCGTCCTTCCTTTGGAGATCGTGGCTGTGTTTTCTTCATTGATCCCTGGCTGTGATCTCCTCCACGTCTGGATTGACTTTGTCTTCCCCTTTTTATGATGGTATCGGCTGTAGATTGATGGGAGTACCTACATTTTGGTTGGCTGCATTTTCCCCTATGATTTGGGCTGCTGTAGGTTGCTGAGGGATCGTTTTGGCCACGATAGGGCCAAGAACAATTCAGGGATTTGTCTCCCCCCGTTCAAGTTGTGAAGTGCTTGTTTGCTGCATGCACTCAATAGTTTGTCCCCTGAATAGCACTAGAAGGGAGGTTAGGGCCTGAGGGACTGCATAGCAGAGAAATGACTGATTCCTTGTGTTGGGTGTGTGTGGGTGTCCTAGAAGTCAGGCTAGTTCTAGATTAGGGTCCTACTGTGTTGGCTTGGTTGAACTGTGTAACCTTGTTGTGTTGTTATCCTTGGCTATGTGTGAGCCTGCTGGTTCCTTATTCCTTGGGAAATCATGCTCGGCTCGGGGGTGGCAGCGTTGCTGAGAGATTAAGGAGCACACTGGCCTATGGTTGGGTGGAACATTGTAGCGACATAGCTGGTTGCGGGACAGTTCTCATAAGATAAGTGTTCTTGACTGATCTGTTTTGCAATTGTATTTACTGTTAATGAATTATGATGATGGACATGTTGAATGTTGAATTGTATATGAATGAATGTTGTTTTGCTTCCGCTATATATATGAACAATTATGCATCTTAGTATGTAGTATGTTTCATGTTTTTAAATATCTTGCTTTAGCGTCCTAGGTATGTTAAACTTCATGGGGTTAGATGCCCAGATGTTTGGTGTATAGTAGCGTCCTCTTCGTTGGTCAGAGGGTTAGGGACGTTACAGTATGATATCAGAGCTAATGTTGCAGCATGGGCTTGAATGGGCCATGAAAGGTCAGCTAGCAGAGGCAGGTTGTGTTCTACCCAGCAGAAATCAGAAGAAAACCTGTGCATGACAAGAGAATTTTGGAAAATTCCTCTAAGTATTGGGATCATCGGATCATCGGAGGACTTAGTCTGAAGTCTCGTCGATGCATCGGATCACCTAAACAGAAGGCCGCCTAACGAGAACCATGGAATAAAAGTTCGAAAGCTTTCTAAGTATTCAAGCTATTGGTCGTCGGAAAACTTAGTGGGACGCACCTCCAACGCAGCGGAAGTTTTAGTCGGAAGGCGCTCCGATACGGGCCATCGGTGGACGACGAAAGGTGTGAAAATCGTCGGAAGCCATCAGCTGATAATCGCTGCAACGTCGGCGCATTTAGGCGGAAGGGTTTCGATGGTGTCGGCTGAAGGAAGGCATTGAAGGCGCCGAAACGTTGGCAAGGATTAGTGGAAAGGAGAGCCAACATACTCTTCTGTTGAGACCGCCAATGAAGGTTTGATGATGGATTGGCGACTATTAGTGAAGAGAAAGTCACAGTGTCAGTCGTGTTGTCCATTAATGAGGCACAATGGTGGCAGAAGAAAAGGGAAAGCTCGCCGAAAGGGAACCGGTGGAAATTAGAGGACGATGGAGCCGGTACATCGAAGGAAATTAGCTGATCACGCAGCCGACGCGGAGCCTGGAGGAAAATTTTCTAAGTGTTGAAAATTTCGGGACTTGGCGAAGTTCAGAAGTTTTGGGCAGTCGACGGAAGAGAGAAGATGGAGGCGCCGAGGTGACGGCTCCATTCAGTTGAAGACCGCTGAAACGCCGGATCGCTTAGTCGAAAGGACACCCAATAAAGGCCATCGACGTCGGCGGGAGATAGAAGATAAGAGCGTCAGCAACAGAGATCTCCGAAAGATCGCTGAAACATTGGCGAAGCTTAGTTGTTCGAACAGCCGATACATCGATGAGAGTTAGCGGATGGAGCGACCGATGCGCCGACGGACGAAGAAAGAAGGTTCTTCGAATTTTTTTTTAAGTGCGGAGAACATCGGAAGACTTTAGCTGTTAGAGGAAGTGTGAGCCGATACGTCGGCATAAAATAGTTGAAGACGAAGCTGTAGTGTCGGCGAGGGTTAGCTACTTGGATCGGCAACAAATAGTTGATGGAGCAGCCACAATGGCGACGGAAAATAGATGATGATATAGCCGCAATAGTGGCCGAAAAAGGCAACGAAGTAGCCGCAATGGCGGTGGCGAAAAAAGAAGAAGTTGGCCGAAGTGTTAAAGGTGTCGGAGAAACTTAGCTGTTTGAGGAGCTGATGCAAGGAAGGAAATTTTCCGAAATTTCTAAGTGATGGAACCATTGGCGAAATTTAGAGGTTTGGGTCGCCGATGCGGCGAAAAAAGTTTGTTGTTTGAGCCGCCGACACATCGAAGGAAAATAGAAGATGGGATCGCCGATATGGCGGAGAAGATTAAAGGATCACGCCGCCGATGAAACACGTCGGAAAGGATTAGCGGTTCAGACTGCCGACACAACGGAAGAATTTAGTTGATGGGTCCATCGATGTGTCGGGAGGATCTAGTGGTCTTGAGCACCGATGAGCCGTGGAGAAAGTTAGTGGATCTAGTTGCCGAAACACTGGAAGGTTAGATGATTACGGACCCGACGAATAGTCCTTGGCATCGCCGATGTCGTCCAGAAAGCTTACATCGGAGAAATATAGTTGAGGGAACCGTTGACGCAGCGAAAACTTATAGCTGATAGGGCCCTCGATGAGCGCCGGAGAATTTAGTCGTTTGGGTCGCCGAAGTGTCAGAATATTAGTCCACTAAGGATTCGAAACGTCGGAAAATTAGTTGGGATGAGACCCGATTTTGACAAAGGAGAATTTTGGGTTTTTCTAGTGAAAGTTCCAGCGAATCTCAGCTAGTGTTCAGTGAAGAATTTCTCATTGGATTTTCAGTAGTTTCAGGGCTGAAAAGGAAGAGAATTCCAGGTGGCCGAGGTTGACATTTCAGACCAGAATACATTTGGTAAAAAGCATCATTTTGAAGTGGTGTGGTTTTCACACCCGAGGTCAGAATGAAGCATGTGAATGGGCGTTGGAAAGCTTATCCAACAGGGAACAAGGGAGAGTCACCAGAATTTGAATGCGGAGCAGCAAAGTGCTAGTAATTGCTTGAAAGAGAAATGTGTTGCTGTCAATATGGACAAATACGGGAATTGCATGCCTAGAGGTAGCAAGACCATGAAGTCTAACCAACTGTTGTGTGGAAGAGGAGTTCCATGCAAGGATGAGGGACTTGAAAAGGGAAATTTCCTTAAACCATGTCTTGCTAATTACCATTACATTTTATAAGTTTTTGTACATAAAATGTATGAGGATATGCCTGGCATGCATAGGATATTACATGTTGGTAAGAGTAGTGAGAACTATACATTTGTAATGAACCACTAATGGTAAATATTGCATTGGTGTTGGCATTAGTGGAAAAACCAACAACAACCTGGACATGACTAAGTATGTTGCTGATGCTGATGAATGTGACCAGCAATCCTATGAAGAAAGGGATAAGGCAACAAAACCGGGATAAAAAGTTGGTGAGCAACTTCTGCAACCTCCTGCAAGAGACCAACCAAATTGGATAGTAAGTGCATGCAGAGGGTAGTCAGGATCAATTGGCTGCCATAAATGCTTTATGGAAGGGCAAGGTGGTACAAATGATACGCTTGTGAAGTAAGAAGTATCTAAACCTTTCATTTAAATTACATAAATAAGGGGATTGTACCCTGTAATTTAAAGTATGATAATGATTGCGTGAAGTAAACGAGTTTTGGTAGTATTGATGTGATTAACAGCTGGAAGTATTTGAATTTTATAAATTCTGAAAATGTTAAACAAGTTTTGGTAGTATTGATGTGATTAATAGTTGGAAGTATTTGAATTTTATAAATTCTGAAAATGCTTCGCTGATGGTTGCAACAATGAAAAGGTTACATGCACCCTGACTTACCAAGTGTTTGACTAATTGAAGTTCAGGTTTCAAGTAGATTGTTTAGAGCATGGCAATGAGAGTAAGACCATGACAAATGCCGGAATCTACCATGTGAAAGAGCCAAACCTTACGAGAAGAGTCTCATGGCTGTGAAAATAGTTTGTATGCATAATGGGTTGTTAAATTTGAATTGTGAATTTCGGATTTAAGAAATTGCTGACAACTACTAATCACTATTGGCTTGCATAAGATTGTGTTAGGAGGACGTGTTGTAAGCGGATGTTCATGTTATGCCAGTAAGCATAAAAGTATAATGGGCATAGTGGTGCTGCTTACGAGAGACCAACAAATGAGGATCACCTCATTCCCAAGCAAATCAATTTCTGTAGTAGACAGAGTTGCAAGTTCATATTGAATTTAATTACTAATGCCATTACTTGGTTATGGAACAATCAAATTTGGATTGTATTAGTAGATACTGATTAACTGTTTGGCTACTTGATGAATGTGCCAGGGGTACACATTGCAGGAAGACCATGTGTGATGGCCTACAGGAGCCAAACTTCACGGGGGAGGGTTTCCCTATCTTGGAAATGGGTTTCGGGTGAAACTCCATTGGGCATTTTGGAAATGCCCCATATGCACTGCATGTTTGGTAAGCAACATGAGTGAGATGGTATAGATTATGTCGGTAAGACATGTGTGGATATGGAATGTGAAAGGAGTTGGGATGGCAAACCGAGGGACTGTCAACTCAGAGAAGGGAGCCCCCATTCCTCCTTAACAAAGGAATACCGCATCGACAAATGGATAAGTGTTATGTGACCCTAGCTAAGAATATGCATGTCAAATTATTAAAATTCCATATGCAGAACATGTTTTGATTTTATTTCCATGATGACCGATTGCTTGAGTATGAATAGGGCCTACATGGCACACACCGGAAAAGGGTGCACACTTTTCCGATGTCGGATCATGGAAGGGTTTTCAATATTGATTACACCCTAGGGAGTGGACGCACTCTTGGTGTCTCAATACTTGATAGTGAATGATATGAAACATGATTACAGTTTTAGAGCAGTAACGCTGATGAGGTTGCTTATTTTGCTTGTGTTGACAGGCTAAACAGATGCAGTTTGGTTGTTGATATAAGTGTATTGGCTTGGCTGGATAGTCTGATAAACCCAACTGTGGGTTGGCTTGATTGTGCTTGATATGTATAAAAGGGTGTGGTGAAGAAGTCACCGAAATAGGGTTGTTATATGCCTAGGGATCCATAGTAGATCCTGGACCTGGAAATGGTTGTCTATTGTTGATATAAGTGCATGGTTGATATAAGTGCGTTGTTGATATAAGTGCATGGCTTGATAAACCCAACTATGTTGGCTTGGCTGATTTGTTCCTTCCCAGTCGACGTGAAGGTGTACTGGCTGGACATTAATTATTTGGTGTTGAGGAGTAGCCTGCGTGCTGACCTAACATCCAAGTCCATAGGCAATCCCAAGGCTTGCAAAGTGAAGCAGGATCCTATGGACCAATGAGGAAACGCACAATATAGATAAGTATTGGACTATTTTGCAATTTCTTGCTTATGAATATACATGTGTATATGATTTGGTTATGATATCCTAAGCTCTTGTTTAAGAGATAAAAACTGATGAGAATAAACTAAACATGTGAATCTATTCAATGTTTGAATATAGGTATCGCTGGAAGCGAGGACTATGAAAGCATTCTAGGGGTGTATGTGGACATGTGACTGTCTTGAAGAACTCAGAATGAGTAGTAATGAAAAAGGTGCTAGTGAGATTGTGAAGTTCCTAGCAGCCGAGACAAACCATGTGGGGAGGCTCCATGGTTGAGAGGTCTGAAATAGACAGGAGACACTAAGTGTCATGACCAAGAGGGATTGGTCCAACATTCACGGTGAAGTGAAAGAGGCCGAGAGCATGAAAAGCCACACCGGTGGTGTGGGTTCCAGGATGGAACAAGACAAGGAGGGGAAAAACTCTTGCTGCTCTCTCTCTTCCTTCTGATTATATATATATATATGCATTGTGAAAACAAAGGATTGTTGAATGCATGTCTGACTGAAAATAGAATGTGTTTATTTGCTTAAAGTAAATTGTGAATGCTGGAATAGTTAATTCCCTGCCCAAGAATGGACATGAATGAGCTCATGTGCCTGTTGGGAAGGCATAAAAAGTATGAAAGTCTCCTTGATGAGACTTGGACTGTCATGCCAATTTGGCAATTAATTGACTGATATTAATGCCTATATTATGCTTGATCTGACAGAATTTCAATGGTGCATTTCACAGGTGAGAAAAGTGAAATCCAGTGGTGCACATTGATCATGGCAATAGACCAAAAGCTGCTGGACTTGGCTGGAAGTCTCCTTCAAATGATTGCCAGGACCCAAGAGAATCTTGGAGAGATGCTCAAGATACAAAAAAGGCAGAATGAGATGAACCACCAGATTTTGCAAGACTCTATTGGTTTGCAAAAGGAGGTAAAAAGCCTTATGGGGGCAATCCGTAAAGGCAAGGAAAGTGGATCAATGATGGGACATTCGTCCAAGCAGTTCGTTAAGAAAAGTTCCAGGCATGAAGACTCAAGGGAAATTGAGCAGGTAAAGATGAAGTAGCCAACGAAATGTTGGAAATGTGGAGGACATCATTTACGCCGGGACTGCCCAGCAAGGGAACATAAAGAGGGTAGCAGCCACAAAGTTCCTTGACTTGGGGATGAGCCGAAAGCTGAGAACCAACAGGAGAAGCTCGTGGAAGCCGAGGGGCTTGGTCCTGAAAGTTCAAAGTAAATAATTGAACATGGGACAGGTCTGCAAAATTTTGAAATTTTGGATATGTATTCCTCTGTATTGGAACACCGAGGATGGTGTTATTCCAAGGGGGAGGGGATTGTAACACCCCGGTTTTGACCCCGTTTGCATTAATGTATGTGATGTATATATTGTAATGAATCGTGGTGTGGAGCTAAAGGCAAAATCCCACCATCGATTCGCTTGTGTTATGTTTTGGCGAACAGATTCATTGCCGATGGTATATCGTGATATATGGCACATATTAAGTTGGTCATCATGTAAATGTGCGTTTTAATTAAATGAACCCAACTAGCTATGTTCACTGCAACTACATTGAAAAGGGCATGATTATCCCAAGGGTAAGGGGGGGATTGTTAAACCTAGGACCTATGGGGAAAAGCCATGTGTCAGCCACCCATTGAAGAACCCTGATTTTGGTTGAGGGTAGTTATTTTGTTGGGTAGTGGGGGGGTGGCAGGCTTGCCCCCATGCATGCTCCACCAGTTGAGTCGTCCATTCACGTGGGCAAGGAAAACAACAGGGGACGTTTTTCCACTCTCCCATTCTCTGCATCATTTTCGGTTCACCTCCTCATGCACAGGCTTCGGTGTCGTTTGGGATCTAGGCAGCGAGCTGAGGAACGGGTTCTTTCCATTGTCAACCACGATTTCCTGTACAGAGCCATTCATGCCCGGGAGACGGTGGGTATGCATGTTTTTTCCCTATCGATTTGAGGTGGGCATTTTCTCCTTACGGATTTGTAGTCTGCTTACATGTTTTTCCCTCTCTCACACCGATTGCCAGTGGATAGTTCTGTTCTTTCTTCCATTCACGCAGAGAATCGCGTTTCCCTTGGTATGGTTGGACTGTGTATTGCCCCGTCCTTCCTTTGGAGATCGTGGCTGTGTTTTCTTCATTGATCCCTGGCTGTAGTCTCCTCCACATCTGGATTGGTTGTGTCTTCCCCTTTTTATGGCGGTATCGGCTGTAGATTGATGGGAGTACCTACATTTTGGTTGGCTGTGTTTTTCGTTGTGATTTGGGCTGCTGTAGGTTGCTAAGGGATCGTTTTGGCCACGATAGGGCCAAGAATGATTTAGGGATTTGTCTCCCTCCGTTTAAGCTGTGAAGTGCTTGTTTGCTACATGCACGCAGTAGTTTATCCCTTGAATAGCACTAGAAGGGAGGTTAGGGCCTGAGGGATTGCGTAGCAGAGAAATGACTGATTCCTTGTGTTGGGTGTGTGTGGGTGTCCTAGAAGTCAGGCTAGTTTTGGTGTAGGATCCTATTGTGTTGGCTTGGTTGAACTGTGTAACCTTGTTGTGTTGTTATCCTTGGCTATGTGTAAGCCTGCTAGTTCCTTATTCCTTGGGAAATCATGCCCAGCTCGGGGGTGGCAGCGTTGCTGAGAGATTAAGGAGCACGCTGGCCTATGGTTGGGTGGAACGTTGCAGCGACGTAGCTGGTTGCGGGACAGTTCTCATCAGATAAGTATTCTTGACTAATCTGTTTTGCAATCCTATTTACTGTTAATGAATTATGATGATGGACATGTTGAATGTTGAATTGTATATGAATGAATGTTGTTTTGCTTCCGCTATGTATATGAACAATTATGCATCTTAGTATGTAGTATGTTTCATGTTTTTAAGTATATTGCTTCAGCATCATAGGTATGTTAAACTTCATGGGGCTAGATGCCCGGATGTTTGGTGTATAGTAGCGTCCTCTTCGCCGGTCGGAGGGTCAGGGACGTTACACATACTCTTTCCATCCCCATGCAATAACTACCTCAACCAATTTCTGGTAGAAATAAATGATTGGGTGAATAAGACAAAAAATGTAGTAGAGAGCTTGATGGGTTTTCCCCTTGGCATTTGACTTTTCCCCATTGGCTCGAAGGTTTGAATACCCCCCCCTCATCCTTAGGAAATCATGCCCCCATCTCTTTAATGTTGCATTGACATAGCTGGTTGTGGGTATTTTAATTAAATTGCATATTTACCTGATGTCCAAAATTATAACGTGCCTGGCTAGCACAATATACCATCAGCATCGATTTTAATCGCCGAAACGTAAAACACTAAATCGATGGTGGGGCTTTTGCCTTGAGCTCCACACCACGATTAATTACATTATTTACACCATATACATTTTAATGCAACCGAGGTGTTACAAGTCTAGCTAGGCAGTGAAGTAGCTAGCAAGTGAGGTAACTGGCAGGTAGTGAAGTAGTCAGCGAATGAGACAACGATGGGCAAAATCTAGACACTGAAATCGGTGGCAACAATCAAGCTAAACAAATGCAAAACTAATGAAAGAAGGCATACAGTGCAAGTTGTCACTTATAGTGGACTCAGAGGACTGACCAAAACATTAAATTCACCACACCACAAGGCCCTTGTTGATGGGAATGCCACTCCAAGATGGCTAGGCATGGTGGTAGATGTAAAGCAACATATTAAATATATTTCCCCAACCTCATTCAATTAGCTATCAGTTAAATATAATTAAATATTTACTAAAAATAATAAAATGTTCAACCCTATATAAAACTATGAAAAATTAAATAGAATTAAATATTTAATAAAAATAGTAAAATGTTCAACCCTATGTAAAACTATGGAAAATTAAAGAAATTTACGGTTACTGCCAAAATTAATATAAGGTCAACGGAAACTCAAAGATCCACCCGCTATTGGAAGACTTATAAAGTTCGGGATTAGGGTTTTCATAAACTAGGGTTTTGGAAGAGATATGCATAAATACGGACGGCTCCGCGTCGTCTTTCTGTGGAGTGAAAACTGAAATTCCGTGTGCATACAGATGGCGTTAGCAATTATTGTGCCGCTTCCTTTGAACATTTTTGTATTTTTTGTTCTGTTTTCCGTTTTTAATTAAACGACATGAGATTGTTCAGGGTTTTGTATATTTTGATGTACAGTGGCGGTCTTTCCCTGCAAGGGTTTTGTGGTTAAAACTTTACTATTGTAAAGCCGGATGATGATGCACATTCATAGACCTGTTCTGAAACATGATGAACATATTACATGCATCACCAACTGACGGCTTCACTTCTTTTTCTCTTTTCAAAAAGAAAATAGTGTAGTCATTGATTTCTTCAGAATATGTGTTTTTTTAATTGTCTAGTGGTTTTGGGTTTGTTAGGGCAATCCATGTTTCAGTGATTGGGATTTTTGAGGGCAATTCATATTTCAGTGATTGGGTTTTTTAACTTGTATAGATCATTTCTTTTCATTGAAGTATATCCGGGTTTATATGTTTTTATTTCTTAGGAGCAATTATATTTTTGTTACCTGGGATTTTTATGAAATATGTTAGATGAAAGGAAAGCTGTGTTTATAGGTAAGCATGCTGGATGAGGAATGAATTCATAGACTTGTTCTGAATCACATAATATTGAGGATTCAACATGCATCACCAGCTGACGGCTGCCCGAGCTATATACATCTTATCTGTTTCTTAAAATACACATATCTTCTGCCCCCATCGCTTTTCTGAAACATCATTTTTCATTGCATTTTGTGCTTTTGTTTACCGGGTCAATGTTATTGGAAAACGAGTGAGATTTTACTCCTCGTCCTCTTTTACCGAAATTGTTGCTGATTTCTGAGCTTCTATTGAGCATCATTTTCCTGTGGTCGGAAATTTTTGATTACATTATCCTTGACAATTATGAAATTCTTATGTGAATATTTTGTTTGCGGGAGATGCTTTCAATTTGATTGTGGTTTTTAATTCCAGGTGCTTCAGCGTGACAGTATTCTAGAGGGAAAATTCCCATTTTGCCATTTTCTGTTGACCGTTTAATTTTTATATATATTTTGGATTCTTTAATTGTCTCTTTCTTATGCCTGAGCAGAGTCTTGGCTTCAGATCTTTCAATATGAGCCTTTTAAATCAGGTAAGGACCTCTTTCAATATTTGCCCTTTAAAATCAGGTACGTACCTTGCCTATGAGCAACTTTCTTTCCTTTTTTTTCCGGCGGCTGAAACAGTCCAGGCATGTACGACTCTAGGAGAACACCTTTTGTTTGTTCCCCATTGGGGGAACCTGGTTCCCATTGCCACATGCCACAATTGGGGAACCTGGTTGCTCATTGATACTTTTGGCGAACCTGGTCCTTGGTGCTGGACCTGGTGGAGCCCCACCAAGGAAGGATTGAACCCATGACCTCAAGGATTGAACCCACATGACAGAGGGCCAGAGGGCCAAAGTCTCTGCAGCGGGGATATGTGGGATCCAACAGATTTAATTAGTACCAGACATGGTGGAGTGAAGCAATTAGTGCATGACCTGGTGCACTGAAGGGTTGAGCCCAGGATCTGTGGGATCCAACAGATTTAATTAGTACCAGACCTGGTGGAGTGAAGGATTGAGACCATGACCTCTAGCGAATGCCTGGTGGAGTGATGGATTGAAGCGAAGGATTGAACTCATGACAAAGCGAAGGATTGAGCCCATGACCTCATGACAGAGGGCCAACGGCTTGACACCTATGATAAAGCGAGTACCAGACCTGGTGGAGTGAAGGATTGAGACCATGACCTCTAGCGAATGCCTGGTGGAGTGAAGGATTGGGCCCGTGACCTCTAGAAAATGCCTGGTGGAGTGATGGATTGAAGCGAAGGATTGAACTCATGACAAAGCGAAGGACTGAACCCATGACCTCATGACAGAGGGCCAACGGCTTGACACCTATGATAAAGCGAAGGATTGAACCTATGACAAAGACAGAGGGCCAACTGCTTGGCACCTATGACAAAGCGAAGGATCGAACTCATGACCTCATGACAGAGGGTCATGGCTTGGGGTCAATGCTTACAAGCAACTTCTTTTCCACACGATTTTTTGGGCCAATGCTTACAAGCAACTTCTTCTCCACACGATTTTGCTTGCAAGCAACCTATTCTCCTCACGATTTTAGTTGAAGGCCTGGTGGAGTGAAGGATTGAACCCATGACCTTATGATAGAGGGCCAAAGGCCTGGCACATAGGGTTCAACCGATCCAATTGTGCCACCGTTAGGGTCTATGCCTACAAGTAACTTCTTCTTCACACAAGTTTAGGTTTCTTCTTCACACAAGTTTAGGTGAAGGCCCGGTGGAGTGAAGGATTGAACCCGTGACCTCAAGGGAAGGTTGAACCCATGACCTTATGACAGATGGCCTCAGGCTTGGCACCAAGGGTTCAAGCGATTCCATTGGGCTACCGTTGGGGTTAATGTCTACAAGCAACGTCTTCTCCGCACGAGTTTAGGGGAAGGGTTTGAAAATTTGTAGATTCTACTCTTTGTCATTTCCTATGATCTCTTTAAATGTCTTACCTGTGTCATAATATGAGATTATCCACACAGTAAGGCCAATACCTAGGATCTAACCTGTGTGAGAATATAAGTTTACCTTATCTGAACACAGTAAGGCCAACCTAGGATCAATTCAAGCCATTAAAGGGTCACATAAATGAACTTTTGAACAGTACATTGGCTCAACCCGTATGCTACATTTTGGTCTGAAAAAATATGTATTTTGTATGTAGGTAAATCATCATAGGTCTTTTTGGCTTCTTATTAAGTACCTCTTCTGAAATTAAACAAGGGGGATAATTGTGTACTTGATCTTCATACATAGATAATAGAACTTCAGAAAATAAACAGACTCGTGGCCAACAAAAGGAACGATAGAATCATTTAAATCAGATCTGCTGCGTAATCTTCATATACAGACAATAACAGTTAAAATTATTCTTCTAACAAAAGGAACAAGAGAATCTGTCTATTAGAGATCCTCTTAAGAAATACAAGAGGAAACCCTTTATTTAAAATAAACTGGAAGTGGTTTAGTATTTACGAAGGGTAGTTGGAACGAGATAATAATTTCAATTAGATCTGCTGCGTGAAATCTTACACAGACAATAGAACAGATAAAAATTAAGCTTCCAACAAAAGGAACACGAGAATCGCTGTCCATTAGTTTTCTTAAGAAATACAAGAAGAAACCCTTTGTTTATAACAAACTCGAAGGGGTTTGGCGTTTACGAAGGGTAGTTGTTTGGTATATACCAATTGTGGGCATTTAATGACTTACGAGCTTACAACTCTGTATGTAAGCTCATTCTAGAACTATTTTATCAGCATATTCTGACCTGCATTAACAGGAATGATAAGGAAGTCTGCAATAGACAGGCTACGTGCTATTATGTCCTTTTGATTGGCTGTCTGGATGTTACTTAGATAGTAATTGTTTTATTTTGATGGGGTTCCTATATGAGCATTAATTGCTATGACTGAGAAGCCCTCTGTTACAGTATGTATAAGATGTCTTTTGATTCATGAATGAATAACAAAGACTGGTATTTTTTCCTCTTGAAAAAAAACTCTGTATGTACAGTGATGCCCTATTGGTACCCATGCCGCTAGCCACCCCTCTTTGGTGAAACTAAAAGACATGAAATTGAATGAGTTTGAGCTAAAAGGTTATAATAAGGCTATCATGTACAAAATAGGTTTCACCTCATAGGCCTTAATAAGTGATCATCTACAAAACAAAATGCTTAGAAGAGTAGATAAAAAAAGGGTTGAAAACAACCTTTCCCAACACAAGCCAATTGTACTAAGATGTTAACAACTTTTTTTTCAGTTGAAAAAATCTTGGTCTTGTTATTCATAGATGAATCAAAGGCCATCATAATGTGCCTCCTCAAACTGGGTATTACAAAGCTATCAACAGAGCTGAGGTCATCAAGTCATAAAGAGTTTCCACATAACCAAGTATCAGTTTTACAAATCGATCCGGAGAGGTCCCAAATACATGCTAATGTCAAGGACATGCCAAACAGTCTGAACCAGGGGGACAATGAGAACCTAGAGAGCTGATCCAAAGATGCCCACCCCATATACTAAAAAGTTATGAGAGACAAAGTCTCTGAGTGCTTGAAATGAAAAGGAGTCAAGCTCGGGCACATTGCTCTAAAAGAGCTTAAATTCACCACTCTTACTGATAACAACTTAGCAACTCAATGTGACAATATTGCAAATCATTAATGGTTAGATTAGATGCAATGCATGTGGACTTCTATATGCTTGGTGCAAATGGGTTTGTTAAGATTTTAAGATTTTAACAACTTGCAACTCAATGTGACAATGTGAAAGTGGAACTTGGACAAAACTTGTCGAATCCATTGGACTTCCAAATAGATTGGTTTGTAGTGTTAACAACACCTTGATGCCTTACTATTGTAGAAGAAAGGGTGATGACTCTTTTCTTCTTATACCAAACAATGGGTCTAGAGCCAAATTGGAAGACATAACCAGAGGTGGGTGGACTTGTTATATGGATAGCTAAGATAGAAGACTTGTTATATGGATAGCTAAGATAGAAGACAACCAAAGTTGGACTTGTGGCCATTGGGATAACTTGCCCAATTGAAGTTAGTATAACCCACTAAATTATCGTTGGAAGTTAGTATAACCTATTAAATTTTGCATTATCGTTGGAAAAACATTTAATGGCAATCTATGTCCCTTTGATGTAGATGAAGCTAATATGGTTCTTACATGAATTGGGAAATTAAGCCAACTAGATAGGAGATCCACCGTGAGTTGTGAGTTAGTTGATACAAAAATATCAACTTGACTCTTTGACTCTTGATGGTTAGTTAATACAACTTGACTCTTTGATAATAATGGAATACAACAAAAGTGCAACAAGGTGAATTTGCCATCCACATGTTAAATCTATCCAACAAAAATGGAATGAGGTAAATTTGCTATCCAACATGTTAAATCTATTCAACAAAAGTGGAATGGAGGTGAATTTGCCATCTAATATGTTAAATCTATCCAATAAAAATGAAACATTTGGCTTCCAACATGTTAAGAGAGACTTATCTTTAATGTAAGGAGAGACTTAATGTTAAGAGTTAAACATGTTAAATCTATGAAAGAGATTCAAGTCATACTTCAACTAAGAGAGACTCATCTTCTTCAATGTAGTATTAAAGATATCTAATTCATACTTTTACTTAAACATGTTAGATCTATGCAAGAGATTCAAGTCATACTTTATCATTTTACAACTATGCAAGAGGTTCAAGTCATACTTTAGCTAAGAGAGACCTTTCAATGTAGAGAGTGATTTGTTATCTAATAAAGTAGTGAAGAAGCCTTAAGTTTGTCATGTTGAACTATTGATGAAGAGCAGTTCACATCACCAACAAGGTTGGTGAATTCCTTGTGAGAATGAGCTTATCCATAAAGAGAATGGGGAATATTGAATTAGAGTTGCAATACAAAAATCTTAAGAAGAAGAAAATAATCAATCTTTGCGTTAAGGGCTTGTTTGAGACCATACAGCCAGGATTGTTTGAGCTTGCACACAAGTGAGGAGCTTTAGATAAATCTACAAGGTTGTTTTATGTACTAGCAAATCTTCATCACAGACACCTTTCATATCCATTTGGTGAGATGCAAATATAGAGAGAACAAGGTGAATATAATTCATTTTAGCCACATGCATAAGTTTCATAATGGTGACTGTTCTGAACTTACATTTTTTTGGTTAACAAACTAGTGAGTGACCAATAGAGCCTTGTTTCTCTATAGTATCATTTGCTTTTTATTTGGTGTGACATACTCACTTCCATTGAACCATTTTTTTTACCTTTGAAAGAGGGACCAAGTGCTAAGCGTTAGTTTGAACAAAGAATCATTCGAAGGCACTTTTAACATCCACTTGGTGTATTGTTCACTTACAAGATGCAAGATGCAATTATAGAGAGAACATGATGAATAGTTTTTTGCCTTTTGGAAGAGGAACCGAGTCCTGAGCAATAAAAGGTAGAGGGACCAAGTGCCAAGTGTTACTTTGAACGAAGAATCATTACATCAACTTGGTGTATTATCCACTTGCAAAATGCAACTATAGAGAGAACATGATGAATAGTTTTTTGCCTTTGGAAGAGGAACCAAGTCCCAAGCAATATTTTTTAATAAAGAACTATAGCAAGGCACTTTTTACACTATTGTCCACTCACGAGATGTAATGATAGAGAGAACAAGGTAAATAATTCATTTTAGCTATAAATAGAAAGTTTTTAGAATAGCCAAGGCCCTCAACTTGAGACACCTTTAGTGATCAATTAAGTGTTATATAGTACTATTCACGCATACCTGGTTTGGCATTAAGACTTGTGTTAAACTAATTTCTTTTCCCTCTTGGAGGAGGGGACTAGAGGACCAAATCTCAAGTAAGCATACTTGGTTTGACATACCCACTTGTGTTAAACTAATTTATTTTTGCTGGTTAAACTAATTTCTATTTTCCTTTTGGAAGAGGGGCAGTGGACCAAGTCTGAAGGAGTGTTTTAAAACTCGTTTGAATCGGATTCGGACTGGGTCGAGTCAGTCGAGTTGATCCGACTTGGCCATCAACTTGGTTTGGGTGGGTGGTTTGGCCAACTCGACCGACTTAAGGGTCAACTCGTAGAGTTAGGCTTGAGTTATTTTTTTGGGATAAATTTATATTTAAAAAAAATTGATCTTAACCTAACCGCTAAGCTAACCTATCATAACACCAATGGAACTAAACTTGACCCTGTCTATCTTTTTCATCCACTGCTTGGAGTGTGCATTGTGTTAGCCACCACCTGAGTGTTCGCCGTCACCTGGAGTGTTAGCCACTGCCTGGACTGTGGACTTTGTGGGGTGTGGAGCCCGAGCGACGTGGATAGTGGAATCGTGGTCCGTGGACTCTTCCAGCAACCTTCTGAAGTGGGAGTTGGGACTTGGAGTGCACTGTGCAGCTCGTTGAGACTCAACAACTCGAGTTGGAGTGGTCAAGAGTCAAGACCTTAGGTGAGTTACTTCAACTTTAACTCAGCTCTGTAATATGTGTTTGTAACCTTTTGTTGCTGATACTAGCAATCTCTTAGTCAGTTTACTAATTCCATTAATGATGCCTGCCAAAACCAATTACATAGCACCAGTTCTCTCTGTGATTACATGCTAGAAATGCCATGTTAGATGACTCAGATCATACTCAGATGTCACTTGTATAGGCATACTTCAGTCTTCCTGTAGCTGCTGTGACCAAGATTCAAAACCTTGCTGTTTACTTCAATTTCCAGCACTAAATTAGCTATAGAACAATCCAACAATACATGCTATCAAATAAATTCTCCTCAAAACAAAAATAATAGACTGATCGTTCTTAACTTCAGCCTAGTTTCCAAAATTATCACCATTAGCATGATGTTGTTTTCACTCCCGAGTCCTAAATCCGTTGATGTCTGTAAACAATAATATGTATTATGTAATAATAATTGTATAATGTATTATCATTTATGTTAATATAATTAACAGTTTTCAAATTTCCTGTAAATTTATAATTTATTTTTTTCGTTTTCTTTGAACATTGAACAATGAATTGTGGAGTGTGAAGTTCTTGAATTCAAAATCCAACCAACTGAGCCTGTCATAAGTTATAAACCATTCACATTTCAAAATGCTCTCCAAATAAAAAATTCCAGCATGAATCCATGCTGATGTGGTTGAAGGAAAGATCTATTGCAAAAAATGGATTAAAGGAGGGGGCATTTGTAGGCTCAAACAGCACTTGGCTGCCCTTAGAGGAAATGTTTCCCCTTGTGAAGTTGATTCAGAGGTGATTAGAGAGATAAGGTTGGAGTTGCAACAACAATTTAAACAATATTAGGTGGGGAAGGCTAACCAAAAAGTGAGGCAGAAATAGGGAAGAAGAGGCATCTTGCGGAAATGATGAGATCTCCGCCTCATACGGAATATGAAGGCTCTTCATCAATTCTTTCTACTAATTTTAGGGATACCTTTCAGTATGCTCCTCCCCCCAAACAAATATGTCCAAAAAGGGGAGTAATATCCAAAGTTATTTCTCACCTCAAAACACCTCTAACTGTGTTGCTACTTCTCGGCCAATTCAACCCACCATAGATACCCATTGGAAAAAACAATACAAAGAAACTGCTCATGAGTACATAACTAGATGGTGGTATGATGCAGATATCCCCTTCAATGTTTCCCTCTCAGCACACTTCCAACCTATGTGGGATTTTGTTGTTGCTGCTGGTAAGGGCTTCAAAGGCCCTGCTATGCATGCCTTGAGGGCATCTCTTTTGCAGAAAGAGATCAAATCCATGGGTGAATACTTCAAGGAGTTCAAAGAATCATGCACCATAATAGGATGCACTATCATGTTAGATGGATGGACTGATGCAAATAACAAGACTATCATAAACTTTCTTATTTCTTTCCCTTGAGGAGCCTTGTTTTTGAAATCATACGATGCATCTGATAAGTTGAAAGATGCAATTATGTTATTTCATTTTTTTGTTGAGGTTGTTAAGGAGGTGGGGGTAGCTAATGTTGTGCAGGCCATCACAGATAATGCCTCTAACTATGTTCTCGCTGGTAAGATGTTAGAGGAAAATTATAGAACATTTTTTTGGACCCCATGTGCGGCACATTGCATAGACCTCATACTTGAGGACATATGTAAACATGATTGGATCAAGCACACTATAGAGCATACCATTTAGAGCAAAACTGGTTAAATGATCTAGTCTTCTTGCAATACAACCTTGGATTGAAGCACAACCAATTGATGAACAAAAGTCCAGATACAGATCCTATTGTGATGGATGATATTGATCCAACCTCAGATTGGGTAGTGGAGACTCAAGAGCTTGAGTTTGATCCTAATTTTAATATTGAGGTGGATGCAACCAGTGATGTTAGTTTGGAAGCATATCCACTATTACCAGTACCATCATCAGTTTGTGCTGGTGTATAATCTAGATCCATAGTATTTTTTTTCTATCATTGAATAATATGAGTGTTTCAACAACACCATATTAATAATTTGATATAACTATTGATATAACATTATTTCATTCCAGACATGGCAGGCACTAGTCGAGAGGGACAAATGCGTGCACCTATAGAGCTTGATCGACATCCTACCTTGTGCTTTTACGCATTCAACTAGTATTCCAGCTAGTGTTGCTCCTATTGCAATAGTTGTAGATGACCTTGAGGGGTTTAGGCTTGAGCCAGATGCCATTGCCTATGTCATTGCTAGTCCAAGTTCTAGTTCTAGCAATGGCGATGATTTTGATGATTGATCATGTTGATCAATGATGTAGTGGCATACTTATTACTGACATCATAGCATTTTGTTTTTGGACCCTGTCACTCTACATTCCATTTATGCCTCTTTGATTATGTATTTTCATTTTGTTCCAGTCTTCTAGATATACATTATGTACATTATATTGGACACTGGCACAATACCCTTTGTGCCATTTTGATATCTTCACCCTTTATGGTATATACATGAGCAGAATTTGGATATTTTGTCTCTAATGCTTTGGAATGATGGATTATAATATTTAAAATATCTTTTTTTTTTGTCTTTAAAATTTAAATATTTTATGCATTTTTTAGTAAATTGAGTCATTAAAATCAAATTGGCCGAGTCATTGTCGATTCCAAGTTGACCCTCGATCGATTTTGATTCCAATTTTTAGTTTTAAAACATTGGTCTCAAGTACTACTTTTCAACAAGGAATTATACTAATATTCGATGGTTTTGTTTCACTTTACAATAACACGAGCCTCATAAAAATCCTTTGGATTTGAAACACTAGCCATAATTATTCAAGGAGTTATTTAAAGAGAAGACTTGGTTCCCCTTTGGACCCAATTATGATGTAGAGGAAGAACTTCGTCATGCTGTACTAGAGGGTCCAATCATTACGCTCAAAAACTTTGAGATTGTCACTAGAGGGTTTTTGTCTATTCCAAGTTTCTTTGAATCAAGAATAGTGAGGCGCTTTACAACTCAGTATGGGGGAGATGTTGTAATGTTATGTAACATAATATTAAAAAAACCATGTTGCTCATAAGTTATTGAAATAAGATAGTAATTGAGAAATTGATGTTAGCTCATAAAAAAATATTAAAATAAAACCAACATAGGTCCATCTTAAACTCAGACCTATCAAGGATTTATTGAGGTAAATTTTTTTATATTGACGTGTAAAAAATTTAAGATAAAAAATAACACCTTGAGAAATTGGATCAATTTTGGTGCTTGATGGATCTATGTTTGTCCAAAGACACCCCTTAAACAACTTAGTGAGGTGTGCAATTTCAAACATAGTTGACACAATTATCAGCTTCAATGCAAACTATGATGAATAAATGTAGTGTGAATCATGCAAATTGCAATCTCCTTCAAAGCGTGGTTCTTCTTTTAGTAACTACATTTTGTAGTTGATACCTTCGGTGGTACAATAGTCTTCAACTATGTAGTTGATTTATTCATTACCATTATCTTGGCTATCGTTTGAGTTCACAAACATTTGGTAGAATTACTTGATTGCTTTTTCAACTAAGTTTTTGAACATAAAAAAATGTCAAAAACAATGCCACTTTTGTTCTTCAGAAAGTATACCCAAATGTATATAGAGTAGTTATTAATAAATGAAAGCAAATACCAACGCCTTTGAAAAGACAAGGTAAGAAAATAACTTACAATATCACCATGAACAGGTTGGAGATCTTTGTAAGCTCTCCAAGATTTTCCTTTCAAATAATCTCGAGGACGCTTGCCTAGAACATACACAATACAAACTAGACAAGAGAAGGAGATAACTACCTTAGTTGTTAGCCCCAAGGGTTAGCTCAATTGGTAAGACGTGCGCACACTCTCTCGGTTCGGGGAGAGGTCACGGGTTCGAGCCTTGAGTCCTTTGGGGTTAGGCCTTCTGCGAGGATGGCCGGCGGTTTACCACCTCTACCATCCACTAATGTGGGGAAGTATTGCTGGGTTTCCCGTGGATATTTCCATCTGGGGGGGGCGAAAAAAAAAAAAAAACTACCTTAGTTGTTGAAGATAGTTTAATTGGCCAAATTGTTCAGTTCATAAGAGGTGTAATAATAATTGTTGAAATGTGACATTTATAAATTAATGCGAGGATTTGTAATGATCAAAGCGATTCATTATGTGATCATATTTAAGTTGGTGATAATTTATTTTTATTTTTATTTTTATTTATTTATTTATCATAGCTTTCAAGAAAGGCTTTTACTTTGAATATGAGTTGTTGAAACATCTTACTTGTATATGATTATAATGTTATTTGAATATAGTAAGGCCAACTCATACTTAATTGAGGCCATTAAAAGCCCATATTGGTAAATGACTCTCCTTCTTCTTTAGTAGTAGTAGGGGCTCAGGCAAGATTGCCTGTTATCTTTGTTATTGTTCTTGTTGGTGATAGAAAGGCTTAGCAAGTTGATTGAAGAGGAAAAGGGAGAAAAAAAATAAAATGAAAGGTATAAATTTTTTTCCCTCTAGGGAATTTTACTCACTTATTGTTTCTCGATGACATACTCATCTTTGGCCACCATTCAACTGAAGAACGAAAACATTATAAAGATATTTTTAACTCCTTCCGCGAGGCTTCACGGATGCTTATTAGTGAACATAAGTACCACTTCTCCTTTAACTGTGATGATGATGATGCTATATGCGACTAAATTGCTACAACATTCCCATTTAAGATGTCCTCGATCAATGAGGGTTTCAGGTATCTTGGATATTTTCTCAAGCCAAATATATATTTGACTGCTGATTGGAACTAGTTAATTAAAAAAGTGGAGAAAAGGATCATCTGTTAATTCTTTACATGGATATCTTCATGTGTTGGATTGGTGTTGGTTGACGTAGTCTTGCAAAGTATTCTGGTTTATTGGTTCTCATTGATTTTAATTCTGGTCTCTGTTCCTTTGCAAATTAGAAGAAGATTTTTCTAGTTTTTGAGGGCTGGAAGTTTGGATAGATCAAAGTTTCATCTCTTTGGTTGGAAAAGTATTGCCTTGCCAAAACACTTAGGAGGATGGTGGCTAAAAAACTGTCATGGTTCAATAAAGCACTATGTGATAAAAGCATGTGGCCTGCTCTTTTTCAAAACGGTCTGTGGAATAAGGTGAATTCTGCAAAATATATTAAATCCTTTTCCATTTATCAGTGGATTCATGAATCTCATTAGGACCATAATAGGGATTGTATTATATGGAGAAGTATAATAGGGATTGTATTATATGGAGAAGTTTTTTGAATATTTTTCTGTTGCTGAGCAGTCATTTTAGTTGGAAGGTTGGTCGAGGTTTGGGTATAGTTCCTATTGCCAATCTTGATGGGAATTTCATTCTATATGATGCCCTTATTTCTGAACTTCACAAGCAAAATATAATGGTTTATCATAGTTAAAGAATGTTGAGAAAACAGGTTGCATATCGAATCATGATACTAATGCACAAAAGAGGCCTATATATATAGGCTAATAATATAGACAATATATGTACATAACCAATGTGGGACAAATATAATCTAACAGCCCCCCTCAAGCTCAAGGTGGAGTGCAAGAGACCAACTTGAGTTTGGACACAAGATCACGAAAACGCCCTGGAGGATGTGACTTTGTAAAGATGTCCACGATCTGATCATGGGACGTGACAGAATGAAGCTGTAGTGAGCCCTGAAGAAGATGATGACAGACAAAATGACAATCAATCTCAATATGTTTGGTCCGTTCATGAAAAACATCATTATGAGCAATCTGAATAGTACTCCTATTGTCACAATATACAGGAGTAGCAGAAGAAAGAGAGACACCCATATCCTGTAACAACCATCGTAACCAAAGAAGCTCCGAGGTAGTGTCAGCTAGAGCACGATATTCTGCCTCGGTGCTAGAGCGAGCAACAACAGTTTGTTTCTTACTTCGCCAAGAGATAACTGAAGTGCCAAGTAGGAAACAATAACCAGTGGTAGAGCGACGATCTGTCCGATCACCCGCCCAAATCAGCATCAGTATAGGCATGTAGCCGAAGAGAAGACTGAGAGGAGAAATAGAGCCCATGAAATAATGTTCCCTTCAGGTAGCGAAGAATGTGGAGGACAACTGAGAAATGAGTGGAGCGAGGAGCAGCCATAAACTGACTCACCTGATGGACAACATACGAGATATCAGGCCGAGTGATAGTAAGGTAGACAAGACTGCCAACTAAATGCCGATATAAGGTAAAATCATGAAGAGGCTTGCCATCACCAGGAGTGAGACGAGTATTAAGCTTAGTCGGAGTGTCGACAATCTTACTGTCTGTGAGATTAGCCTGGGAAAGTAGATCAGAGATATACTTGGCCTGTGTCAAGTAATAACCATCATAAGAAGAAGAGATCTCAAGACCAAGAAAATAGCTAAGAGGGCCAAGATCTTTCATCTCAAAGTGCTAACTGAGGAACTGTTTAAGTTCCTGAATACCAGTGATATCATCTCTAGTGATGATCATGTCATCAACATATAGTAGAAGAAGTATGGTACCCCGGTCTGTGCGGCGAATAAATAAGGCTGAATCATATGAGCTGATGGAGTAGCCAAGGCTAGAGACAGTAGCGCTAAACTTATCAAACCATGCTCGAGGAGCCTGCTTAAGTCCATATAGAGCTCGACGAAGATGACAAACCTTGTTTGTAGGATGAGATAATCCAGGAGGTGGCTGCATATAGACTTCTTCACTTAAATCACCATTAAGAAAGGCATTCTTGACATCCATCTGACAAATTGACCAATGTCGAGAGGCTGCAATAGCTAGCAGAGCACGCATAGAAGAGAGGCGAGCAACTGGAGCAAAAGTCTCCTCATAATCTACACCGTACTCCTGAGTAAAACCTCTGGCCACAAGTCGAGCCTTGTACCTGTCAATAGTACCATCAAAACAAGTCTTGATTTTGTAAACCCACTTACACCCAACCACAGAGTTTCCAAGAGGCAAGTCAACTAGATCCCATGTATTGTTCTTATGTAAAGCATCAAGTTCCTCTTTCATCGCAGCCTACCAAAGAGGGTTAGTGGAGGCCTCACGAAAGGAGTGAGGCTCATGCAAGGTAGCTAAGGCATGAAAGCAATGAAAATCCTGTAAATGGGATGGGAGGGATCTTACTCGGGTGGATCGACGAAGGTCAAGTGGTGAAGTGCAGATCGGATCCTCAGATGGAATAGAACCTGGGGACGCAGGCGGAGCGGCGTCGAGAGCATCAGATGACTGCTGTTCGAGTGAGGTAGACTCTGGCAAAACATTGCTAGTGGGAGTTGGAGAAAGAGGAATCTCAAGAAGTGTAGTAAAGGGAGGGAAGGATGGCATGCTGAATTTGTCGACTTCGTGGAATAGACGATGCTCCCAAAAAACTACATGACGAGAGATGCGAAGACGACGAGAGACAGGATCATAACATCGGTAGCCTTTTTGTTCCACTCCATATCCAAGAAAACAACACAACCGAGAGCGAGGCTCGAGTTTGGTGCGCTCATGAGGTTGGAGTAAAACAAAACATGCAGAACCAAAAACACGAAGATGATGATATGGGGGGACAGAGCCAAACAACCTCTCGTGAGGAGTGCAATTATCAAGGATAGGGGTAGGCAACCTATTGATTGTGTAGACAACCGTGAGAGTAGCTTCACCCCAAAAGGGGTAGGAAGAGATGTGGAAAGAAGCAGAGCACGAACAATGTCTAAAATGTGCCTAATTTTGCATTCAGCTCGACCATTTTGTTGTGAGGTGCCTGGACACGACAAGTGAGAAACAGTGCCATAATGCTTGAGGATGGCTTGAAAAGCATGTTGAGTATATTCTAAAGCATTATCAGAACGAAAGGATTTGATGGGTTTTGAAAATTGGGTTTCAACCATTTTTGCAAAAGTGCGATAAATATCCAATAATTCAGAACGAGATTTCATTAAAAACATCCAAGTGTAACGAGAGAAATCATCAACAAAGATAACAAAATAACGTGAACCACTCATACTAGCAATAGGAGAAGGTCCCCAAACATCAGAATGAATTAAATCAAAAGAAGCAGTAGCATGAGACTCACTATTATTAAAAGGCAAGGCCGGTTGTTTCCCAAGTTGACATGAAATACAATCAAAAGGACTATTGGACATTGAACCTAACAAACCCTTTGACGCTAAAAGTTGAATGCGAGATGTAGATGCATGACCAAGACACAAATTCCAAAGTGCAAGAGATGGTGATGACGAAGGGGCATCAACAGAGATGCTTATGGTGGGGAGGTGTAAGGATGAGAGTTCGAACATGCGCCCACTTCTACGCCCGGTCCCAAGGGTCTGGCTCGTACGAGGATCCTGCACAAGCACACCAGAAAAGTAAAAAACAAGTCTATATCCAAGTTCACACAGTTGGCCAATAGAGAGGAGATTGAAGGACAATTCAGGCATGTGAAAAACTTCAGAAAGAGAAAGGGAAGGTGTACTGATAGTGCCTATATTTTTAACATTCATAGTGGATCCATCAGCTCTGCGAATCAATGAGGAATGAGGTGAAGGTGTAGATGTGGTAAATGCAGTAGGGTGAGGTGTCATGTGATTGCAACAAGTAGAGTCAAAGAGCTAAGGGGAAGAAGTACCTAGCAAGACTGAGAGGACAGAGGAAGATGCATTACCAGAACGAGATAGGATGACCTGGTTGACTATTGCCTCAAAGTCAGCTGCAGATAAGGTGACACTGGATCCTGATGCCTGGCCAGAGGAAGCAACTGAAGAGGGAGCAGCTGGAGATGAACCACTCTCAGTATGAGCAACTGCTATTGTTGGTGCAGTAGATCTTCCCTTACGCCAACACTTGTCGATAGTGTGCCCTCGACATCGACAATAGTGATAGTAATTGTTATCTCGAGACTTAGGAGGGAGTCGAGGAGTATCAGACCTGTCATAATGCTCTCGCTGGAATGACGAAGAACCAGAGGATGGTGCAGCCAACACTGTATGACTAAGCTGAGAGCGCATAGTCTGCGATCTAGTCTTGGCATGGACAAGTTCGAAGATGGCAGTATCCAAAGTGGGAAGAGGAGAACGATGTAAAAGTTGCACACAGACAGGCTCAAAATCATCACACAAGGCCATCAAAAATTGGTGAAGGAAATGTTGATCTCTACGAGTAACATACATCTCAGCATCAGTGGGATCCTTCCAAATAGGATCAGAAACATCAATTTGGTTCCACAAGAATTGCATGCGAGTAAGAAAATCATTTATACTCTGACCAGGTTCCTGCCTCAGATGGAAAAGCTCAAACAGAAGCTGATACTCGTGAGCACCATCCACAGAAGAATAACGAGAAGCAAGCATATCCCAACCACCCTTTGCTTCGTCAAAGCTGCAAAAGAGCGCAGAAATAGATGGGATAGTAGTGTTACGGAACCATGTAAGAATCTGATGATGCTTGCTATCCCAATCAATAAGACGAGTGGTGAAATACTCATTTGATTCAAAAGCCCCTTTAACTGGATTTTTGACCTCCCCAGTCACATAAAGCCAAAGCTTGCGGCCTTTAAGAAAGCTACGCATAGATTGGGACCACACCATATAGTTTGTGCCATCCAATACAGTCTGAACATGATGAAGAATCTCGTTTTGTGCCATTGAGAAGGCTCAAATGCAGAAACAAACCACAAATATGAAATCAGGACGAAAAAAGAGAAGAAAGCACCTGGTATATTGAGCCACTGAAAACTATAAGAGGAAGAGAGAGAGCCAAAAAGGACAGAGCAAGATATTCGCCGGAGAACACTAGCGGCGCCGGAAAGAAAAAAAGATGCGGGATTTTTATTTTTATTTTTAAGGTGATTCAAAACCTGTGCTCTGATACCATGTTGAGAAAATAGGTTGCATATTGAATCATGATACTAATGTACAGAAGAGGCCTACATATATAGGCTAATAATACAGACAATATATGTACATAACCAATGTGGGACAAATATAATCTAACAAAGAATAATCAGATTTCAAGTGTTGGTTATTGGATTTCTGCTGATAGATTAAATCTCTTGACATTTGTTGCAGAGGAGTGGAACAATTATACTCTTGCTCTTTATCGGGTTGGTATCCTGCTTATGGATTGGAGTGATTGCAATGTTTGGGTTATAGACAAACACAATGGTGAAGTAACAACAAAGTTGGCATATATAACGTAGTAGTGGAGGATTGGGTTAATGATTCTTTGAAGTGGTAGTCGAAGTGTATTTGGAAAAGACATATCTCTCTGAAAATCAAATGCTTCAGCTGACTATTATTGAATAATTGGGATAATTTACAAAACAAAAGTTTCAACGACCCGAGACTTTGTTATCTATATGCTGGATGGACGCTAAATTGTTTCTCACCTCTTTTGTCATTGTACTTTATTTAACTCAATTTGGATGGAGTTATGTGGCAGTTTATCCATTCAGTTTACTTGGAGGGTGAATAATTTTGAGGACAACCTATTCAGATGTCTCAATTAAAAGGTAAAATTTAAGGATCTTCCTTTTTTTAACCATCTGGGAAATATGAAAGACGTGTAATAGATATTTTTTTAAAATATTAAGGTCTCTTCATAATACTTGTCCTAAGTTTCTTATAGCTTTGAAATAATGGTATAAAGTAGTAACATTGAAGCCTTCAAAGGATTGGGTCCTCTCTAAATGATGAAATTTCTTATGGTTTATTTGATGGGGATAAAAAATAAGGCTGGGTGGAGTTGGTATGTCTTGCATTTGAGAAGGAATCATTGTATTAGGATTTCTTCATAATACTTGTCCTAAGTTTCTTATAGCTTTGAAAGAATGGAATAAAGTAGTAACATTGAAGCCTTCAAAGGATTGGGTCCTCTCTAAATGATGAAATTTCTTATGGTTTATTTGATGGGGATAAAAAATAAGGATGGGGTGGAGTTGGTATGTCTTGCATTTGAGAAAAAATCATTGTATTAGGCTAAGTTTGGGAATTGGAAAGGGATCTAACTCCCTAGCAATACTTCATTCTTTATGGGGTTTGTTATGGTTTGTAAATAAACGAGGCATTTTGGATTTAAGGGTGTATGGTGATTCCAAAGTTATTATAGACTGGGTAATGGATTCAATTCTATGCATATGCTGAATTTGATAAATTGGATGAAGAGGGTGAAGTTATTAATTCTTTATTTTGTTACTATCTCTTTTAGTCACATATATCGCTTTTTCAACTAGGAGGCAGATTCCATCTCTAAAGGGGCTATTGGAGAAATGTCTAGGAATCTTCAATTTTCATAATTTCTGGATGGAAATATGATAGATTCAGGTTCTTACAATATTTTTTGAGGTCTCCAACAATTGTTTTAGTTAGTTTTGGTTTTTAAAATGTTATGCCTATCTTTCTGTCGATGCTTCAGGCTTTAAATAGTTTTCTAGATGGATAACTAGTTTTTTGTTGAAATTAGGACGTGGGGTCATATGGTTTTTGTTGAATGATCTGGATGTGGAGTATTTTGGCATGGTGATGTCTTTTTGGGAAAGGAGGATTGGTAATTTGTAACTTTGTATCTATGTTTTTTTGTTGACTAGAGGAATTGACAACTGGAGCTAGGCTGGTGCTCTCATGACACGGGGTCCAGGGATCCATTTGTAATGTCCCCATCGACTTCAGCACCAAAACACCTGCTAACCTATTTTGATTCCCATAGGTTCGAGCGGGTATCTCCTGAAAGAGGAATTGGCTAAGGAAATTTGATACTTAGGGCATAACAGAGCATTCATTCAGTATTAAGTTATCGGTATGGTAAAGGAAACCCTATTAATTTAGGCTTAAAGTCAACATGAAATTAGAATTGCATGCATGCAAAAGTGACATGCAAACCCTAAAAGTACATGCTAATCTATTTGAGAAGGGTTATCAAACCAAAGGGGCTATCTATGATTATTATTGTTGATTTTGGGTTTCAGAGCAGCATCATCAAGTGTGGTAGCAACAGTTGGGGTTGGAGATGAAGGTCTTCTACTAACAAGGGTTTCGAAAATGAAATCTATCTACCCTAATCACTTCAGGGTAGACCATCCAGGTCTATCATCGACATTCATCATATTCATCTGTATTCAGTGATCCAACACACATTGAAGGTCTATTTGCAGGTTCATGTTTTACAACTGGGGCATAGCTAGAAATCCTCAGAAGAATTCACTGGGACCCTACAACTCAGTTTTTCCTTCACAGGTTAGTCTTATCTTTCTCAACAGGCTCATTCTAAGGCATCAAGTGATTGTTAACCTCCGGTTTGCATACTAGGAGCAGTTAGCAACATAAACATGGGTGAAGAGGGCATAGGCACCTGAGAACTAGATCAATTTGCTAGGTCCCTTAGTGAAGGAAAATCCTTTGCATGTGCCATCTAGTGTCTCCGGCAGGTGTAAACCAACATCCTGACCAAGTTCCTGTAGAAACAAGAACCTCCTCCTCCAAAAACATCAACATCATCCAGAAGAGGGCACACGTGTAGCTGGGCATCAAACTGAGGAGAGAAGCACTATCTTCCGACACACACTGCATTCATCATATCTATGGAATACTATCAACTTATTTATCAATGGTAAGTGTATATCTTCTTCTTGAAAGTCTTTTCCCTATAATCTCTCCAGTATAGCTATATTTTAGGGCCATTTGGCACGACACCTTTGCATGCACATTGTATTTAGTATTTTTGCAAAATCTTGAGTGTATGAGCAAAACAACATAGTATTAAAACAATAGAATACCAGTGTGAGATATTACAGTGGTATCAGAGCATGTTCCTTGCCAGCTGTGGGATTGAACGTGAAAAATAAATGAATCCAGAAGAAGATACTTTTGTAACTTATAAAAGAAGGAAGAGTAGGTACACTGCGGAGCAGGAATTTGAGGATCTTCAGTTAGAAGATACCGATTCAGACATGGACCCAACATGTATACACTCTGTCAGAGGAAAAGGAATAGGAGAAGAGGAAGACAGGTTGGAATTTCGCAACTTGGTGAGTGCATTGAATGACCTAGCTAAAGGGAAGAAATAAGTATTGCATGCCATAAACAGATTGGCTCTCAAGCCAGATCTGGGTCATAGCAATATACCTCTTTCACCAATAGATAGAGGATCTACCAGTAGTAGTGGGAAACCTGCATACACTAATATGAAAAACACACCTCACACTATACAACAAACCATCCAGACCTATTATGCCTCACTTTTTGGAGAATGCAGTAGCATGACCAGTCATACCAGCAAAACCTAGTGAACCATTTGGGGCTTACTTACATGAGTACAGGGATTTGGGAAATGTGTTCCATGCAGCTATGTCATTTTTAGACTTCTCCAATATGCAAAGCAGGAGCTGACCAAAGAATTTTAACAAAGGGTTTACCCATAATTATGAATTGCATAAAACCTTTGGAAGATTGAGCATCCCTAACTTTGAAGGGACTCGCGGGTGTTTAGCGAGAATATGGGTACAGAAGTTGGATACTTACTTCCAACTCAACCCTATGATGGAGAGAGATGCCATTAAATTTACTACCTTACATCTGGACAAAGAGGCTCATGAGTGGTGGTACCATGGGTTAGTGACGTTGGGTAGCAACACCATCAGTTCCTAAATTGACTTCACATAGAGGCTCATGGAGAGGTTTGATGAAAGGGACATAGAGATACATTTTAGAGAGTTATCACAACTCAAACAAACAGGTAGTGTCGAGGATTTCATCTCAGAGTTTCAGAGAATAACTGTTATGTTAACATATGTGTCCGAGAGCAGGTTGATTATGTTATTTTCAGATGCTTTGACATAACCTTTACGTGTGTGGGTGAAATCCTACAAACCATCCACTCTACAGGATGTGATCAACAAAACCAAAGATCTACAAGACTCAACCCCTAAGAACAAGTTTCCAACTAAAACAAACTTCCCAGTAAAAGACAAATACAAAAAACCTTTTCAACAGGAATGGCCAAAGAAAACTTGGTTGGACGTTGACACGAGGAAAGATTTGAGAAGAAAAAAATTGTGTTTTTCTTATAAGGAACCATGGATTCCAGGCCATAGGTGCACAGGGAAGGCAAAGGCCCACTATATAGAAGTCTATTCCGATAGTGAAGGGGAGGAATCCAAACAGGAAACAATTGAGGAATTGATGGCAGTAGAGGAGGAGTCACTTTAGGGAGAAACACCGGGAGGAGTCATTTCTACATCATCCGGAGTACCCATGTTTCATACTCTCAAGGTCAAGGGAGTAGTACAAGGCCAGATGGTAGGTGTGTTAATTGATGGGGGGCAACCACAACTTTATTGATGCAACATGGGTGGCTAAGCAGGGTATTGAGACAGATAAATTTGAGGGATTCACCGTAGCAGTAGCAGGTAATAACATGGAATGCAACCATTAGATTCCCAAACTGAATGTCACATTAGGCAATTAAAATATGACCTACTCATTTTACATGGTGAATGTAGCTGATACAAATGTAGTATTAGGGGTTTAATGTCTCTACTCAATAGGGAAATATACTATGGGTTACAGGGCAATGGAAATGGAATTCCATGGACAGGATGGAAAACAGGTAGTCTTGAGGGGCATGAACACTTATCCCCCCAAAACAGTATCATCACAAAGAATGGAGGATGTACTCATACATGGAGACATAGAATGGTCAACCGAATGCTTGGTTACTTTTAGAAAACCTCTCGATAACAATGCCCAACATCCAAGAGATATTCATGTACTATTACAGAAACATGAGAGGGTATTTAGAGATCTTCCAGTAGGTCGACCACCAGATAGGGGATTTGAGCACATTATTGAGTTAGAGGAGGGGACACAGGCAGTTATCACCACTCCATACATACATCCCAAAAGGTACAAGGATGAGATCGAGAAAACAATCAAAGAATTGTTGGAACTAGGATATATTCGGCCGAGTTCTAGTCCATTTACATCATTGATGGTTTTAGTTAAAAAGAAAGATGGAACCTTACAGATGTGTATTGATTACAGAGCACTAAACAAGAAAACCATCAAAAATAGGTATCCCATCCCTAGGATTGATGAATTAATGGATGAGTTATAGTTGGAAAAATACTTTTCAAAAATTGATCTTCGGCCAGGGTACCATCAGATCCGAGTATGGGATCAAGATATTTCAAAGACAGCCTTCCGTTGCCACTATGGTCATTGTGCATTCTTCATTAGAGGAAATTTCAACTCAAAATGGGCCTCCTAAGGAAAATTAATAAAATAATAGTTAAAATAAAAAAATAATATTTATTAATTTTGGATGAAGAAAAGAAAAAAACTACTTTTTTGTTTATATTTTCGACATATCTCCCTGTGTTTTTACTAAAATTTCGATTGGGAGTATTTTTATCTCCCTGTGTTTTTACATATCTCCAACGAGTACCCACTTGGTATACTTTTGACGGACCTCACTACTCGAAAAACAAGAAATACCTGAAAAAACATGATGATGATGTGTCATCATCATGTTTTTTCAGGTATTTCTTGTTTTTGGGGTAGTGAGGTCCATCAAAAGTATGCCGAGTGGGTACTCGATGGACACATAATTTAATTCCGCATCCAACGAGCTCTCCTAATTGAAATTTGAGTAAAAACACAAGGATATATGTCGAAAATACGAACAAAAAAAGTAGTTTTTTTTTATGATACATATCCCCAAATTTATATTAAAAAATTGTTTAAGACTTATACGGTATTTCAAATTTAAAGCAATTTCATTGGCTAACACACGATGACATGGAATTTGAATTAGTGTTGAAAGGCCCATTTTGAGTTGAAATTTCCTCTAATGAGTCATGCCTTTTGGACTCACCATCTCCCCAACAACTTTCCAATCTTGCATGAACTACATCTTCAAGGCTCAGTTACAGAAATATTTACTGGTGTTCTTTGATGATATTTTGATTTACAGTAAAACTTGGGAGGAGCATTTGAGACACTTGGATGAGGTACTGGGAATTCTAGAAGAACTGTCGCTTTACGCAAAAATGTCTAAATGTGAGTTTGGTATGAAGGATGTGTTGTATCTAGGGCATATAATTAGCGCAGAGGGAGTACAGGTTCACATGGAAAATATTAGAGCTATCTTGTATTGTCTTACACCAAAGACAATAACATAAATGAAGGGATTCTTAGGCCTTTGCACATATTACATGAGATACGTAAAGGGGTTCTCTCAATTCGCCGCACCACTCACCAATATTACAAACTTAAGGGGCATTCATCTGGATAGAAGTGGCACAACAAACCTTTGAAAAAATGGAAACAATCATGAGTTCTTGTCTAGTTTTGGCATTACCATATTTCTCATAGCCGTTCATAGTTGAATGTGATGCTTTCAGAGAGGGACTAGGGGAGGTATTGATGCAAAACCATCACCCAATTGCATTTGAAAGCCGAAAACTTAAAGATTATGAACGCCACTACTCTATATATGATAAGGAGATGTTAGCCATCCTACACTCATTAACAAAATTCAGATAGTATTTGGTGGGAAGCAGGTTTAAAATCAAGACAGATCACACCAACCTCAAATACTTCTTAGAGCAGAAAGAATCAATGTTCCACAGGGACTTTCCCCCCAAGGTCAAGAGCTCGCCCCCCTCACTCCCCATGCCCTGGGCACTTGGGGGATCCTTCCGAAACTTCCCCCCTCATCCCCAATTTGGAGAAACGTAGGGGGAGCTTGTCCCTCTGTTTTGAAGGGCACACAAGTGAAGTGGGGGGTTCCTAGGCACTCCAATAGTAATGGTAATGTTAAATTCTTAAAGTAAAATGATAGAAATTAACATTACCATTAATTGTTTTAGGATGTTTGAGAGTGGTTCCAACCTAGTCGGAGTTCATATGCAAAAAGTAGAATTTTAGATCCCATTAAGAATTCAACAGACTTAATAGTTTTCAGGATTTCAAGATTGCAACATTTCCACTAGATTTTATCATGTATGAGGTTAAGGGATTGTCATTTAATCAAGCATATCAACCTCTCTATGTGCCTTGGCCTTGGTGGTGCTGATTATTAAACTCCTCTATCATGACCTTAATCAAAATGTGCCCTTTATCCAAGCAAAATCACTTATTAAGCATAATTTCTTTTCTATTTCTACCTTATTTTAATGCTTGGTTTAGGAAGTTTCATCAAAGTTGTAGGGTGTTGAGTAATGTCCTTCGAGGATCAACTTCGAGATTCAAGGTAGAGGCAAGGGATAAAATCCTAGAGGAGGTGGGCATAGGGTGCTATTGTTGAATATGATCTCAATATAGCATTAATAGTTCACTCTTGCATATTTGTATGTTAGAATTGAAATCCCCAAATAATATGATGTCCTTTGGTATCATGAAGAAATAGGGTCCTCTAATCACACTTCCCCATTACAACATCTATGCCACGGATTTACAGAATGTTGAAGTGTGTTGAATCATTGAAGAATTAGACTGTATTTACAGGGAACAACTTAAACTATATTTATACAGGATGAATTGTTATTCCCGAGATTTATAATTTTATTATTTTTTTTTATAATTTTTATGACCTTGACGTCCCCCTGTCCCCCCTAAATTTCCCTTTAATTTGGGGGTGGTCTCCACACACCCCCAACGCGTGTTTCTCCATTCCCACGCTCCCATGTCCCAGAAACTTGGGGTAACAATGGAAAGAATTGAATGAGCGTCAACATAATTGGGTCAACTAGGTACATGCATACGACTTTGAAATATAATATGTTAAAGGAAAGAATAGTGTTCTAGCTGATGCTTTATCAAGGGGACCAACCTCATTATCACTCATGAGTATATCTATTGATTGGAGGTCTCTTCTCTTGGCACAGTATTCCAAAATAGTTTTTCTTGTGAGTTGTTAGATAGACAAATACATGATGACAGGTATAGGGTAATCGACGACATCATCTATTACAAGAATCAGATATACCCCGTTCCAGGGTCAACTTTAAAGAAAAGGATTATATAGGAATCGCATGATTCATCACTATCAAGGCATTAGGTGTTCTTGAAAACTTACAGACAAATCAGAGAGATATTCTCATGGAAAGGCCTCAAGGAGGATATATTACAGCAAGTTCAGAAATGTAGTATGTGTCAACAGAATAAAATAGAACACACTCATCTGACATGATTACTTCAGCCATTACCTATTCTAAAGCAGAAATGGGAGAGCTTCGCGATGGACTTCATTACGGGTTTACCCAAGGTATAGGGGCAAGATTGCTTATACGTGGTAGTAGACCGGTTGACAAAATTTGCCCACTTCTTTGCTATTTCTTCATACAATTCGACGTCATAGGTAGCGGACTTGTTTTTCAAAGAATTTTTTAGATTCCATGGACTACTGAAGACCATTGTCAGTGATCGTGACAGTAAATCCACTAGTGCTTTCTAGCAGGAGATTCTCAGATTAGTGGGGAACAAACTAGCTACTAGCACGAGTTATCATCCTCAGAGCGATGGGAAGACAAAGATAGTCAACAAATGGATTGAGGGTTATTTGAGAAACTATGTAGCAGGGAAAAATAAGACATGGATTAAATGGCTACACTAGGGGAATACTATTATAGTACTACTCACCATATATCCATTAAGATGGTTTCATTCAAATATTTATACGGCTATGAGGCACTGAAATTTGCAGATATAGTCTTCGGGGACAACAAAGCACCTAAGGAAAAATATTGGGTATAAGACAATCAATATATTCTGAAAGTTCTAATAGAAAACCTACAGGCAACTCAGAACCGACAAAATCTATATGCGGACTGACACAATGTAGTTTTGAGGTAGGGGACCTGGTCTATTTACGATTACAACCTTACATACAATATTCACTCAAGAAGAAAGGAGCGGAAAGATAAAACCTTGCTTCTATGGTCCTTACAAGGTAGTCAGGAAGGTTGGAGAGGTGGCTTATGAACTAGAAATTCCAAAGGAAAGCAAGATTCACGATGTATTTCATGTGTCAAACCTCAAGAAAACAATAGGAAACACATTGCTCCATCCAGAGAACTACCACCCTTAGATGATGAAGGGATTATGGTGTTGATTCCAGAAAGGATTCTATAGTTTCGAGAGAAGAAACTTAGAAACAAGGTGATTCGAGAATATTTGATGAAATGGCAAGAATTGCCTATGGAAGACGCCACATGGGAGGGAGAACATGTATTGAAACATCCTAGTTTGCACTTGCTTGAGGACAAGCAATTTCAAACGGGAAGGACTGTAATGTCCTCATCTACTTGAGCACCAAAACACCCGCTAACCTATTTTGATTCCCATAGGTTCGAGCGGGTATCTCCTGAAAGGGGAATTGTTTGAGGGAATTTGATACTTAGGGCATAACATAGCATTCATTCATTATTAATTCATTAGTATGGTAAAGGAAGCCCTATTACTTTAGGATTAAAGTCAACATGAAATTAGAATTGCATGCATGCAAAAGTGACACGTAAACTATAAAAGTGACATGCAAACCCTAAAAGTACATGCTAATCTATTTAAGAAGGGTTATCGAACCAAAGGGGATATCTATTATTATTATTGTTGATTTAGGGTTTTAGAGCAACAACATCAAGTGCAACAGCAACCGTTGGGGTTGGAGACGAAGGTATTTACATAACAAGGGTTTCAGCAGTGAAATCTATCTACCCTAATCACTTCAGGGTAGACAATCTAAGTTTATCTTTGACATTCATCATATTCATTTGTATTCACTGATTCAACACACATTGAAGGTTTATTTGCAGGTTCACATTTTGCAGCTGGGGGATAACTGGAAATACTTAGAAGAATTTGTTGGGACCCTACAACTTAGTTTTTCCTCCACATGTTAGTCTTATCTTTCTCAGCTGGCTCATTCCACGACATCAGGGTGATTGTTAGCCTTTGTTTTGCATACTAGGAGAATTTAGCAGCAGAAACGTGGGTGTAGAGGGCGTAGGCACCTGAGAGCTATATCAATTCGCTAGGTGCATTAGTGAAGGAAAGTCCTCTGCATGTTCCATCCAGTGTCTCCGACAAGTGTAGACCAACATCCCTACCAAGTTCCAACAGAAACAGGCACCTCCTCCTCCAAAAACGTCAACATCATCCAGAAGAGGCACACGTGCAGCTGGGCGTCAAATTGAGGAGAGAAGCACTATCTTTTGGCACACACTGCATGCATCATATCTCTGGAGTACTATCGATTTATTTATCAGTGGTAAGCGCATATCTTCTTCCTATGAGTCTTTTCCATATAATATCTCCAGATTAGCTATATTTTAGGGCCATTTGGAACGACAACTTTGCATGCACATTTTATTCAGTATGTTTGCACAATATTGAGTGTATGAGCAAAAAAACATAGTAGTAAAACAATAGAATATTAGTTTGGGATATTACACCATTTCTATTACAACTATACCCCTAGGTGCCTCAAACTCGCCCGAAAGATAGGGGACACAAGTAAACCTGGGTGGGATTTGATCTCGTGACCTCCTTTACAACAAGTGACTTCATATCAAGCGACGCTAATGAGCTACACCAGTTCGAGCTTTTGAATCTACTTATGAATAAGAAGTGTAGGTTTTTTTGACTGAAAAAGTTGCGTGTAGTCAACCAATTGAACAAAAGTTGTGCACTTGAGTGGGCCTAATGGATAAGAACATGTGTTATCTTCGGGGAGGTCACAGGTTCAATTCTGGTGGGGTTAGGGTTGCACATATTGACCCATCATAGTGAAGTTGAAAGGGTAGGAACCACCTTGATGTGAAGTATCGACCCAGGTTGATCTATGAGTTATTGGTATATGTGGCTTTCGGGTTGCTACATATACTCTTGGGAGGTTGCTAAGTTCCCATTGTTAAACAAAAATTGAACAAAAGTTGTGCACATGAGTGGTCCCAATGGTTAAGAACATGTGTTATCTATAGGAAGGTCATAGGTTCAATTTTAGCGAGGGTTAGGGATGCACATATTGACCTGTCATAATAAATTTGAAAAGGTAGGCATCTTCTTGACGTGAACTCTCGACCTAAGCTGACCTAACAAGTTATTGGTATATGTTGCTTAAACGTTGTTACATATACCTTTGGGAGGTTGCTAAATTCCCATGCTTAAAAAAAATTTGAACAATAATTAGTTCAACCAATTGAATAAAACTTAGTTCAACCGTTATGTTACATTATGATCTAAAAATTCATACTTGTATTTTGCATTTAAATAATTGCTAGAAATATTTTTGATTATGTTGAATGAGTAACCAAATTATTTAGAAAGCACCCTCTATAATCTAACAAGTTATTTAGAAAGCACCCTCTATAATCTAATACATCTCCATGAACATGACGTTTTACAAAGTCTCTATTTAAATCCAAATACTCCATTTTTTTACAAAAATAAGTTAAATGTATTTAGCCATAATGTGGTGGTTTCAGTGAATGACTATCATAATAATATAATAATGAATGCCTTGATGGATAATTTCATTATAATAAAATGGTTTTAATGAATAATCATAATAATAATGGAAGAAGAGCTATAATGAATAATCATAATAATAATGGAAGAAGAGCTATACTAACCATATTAATGGAAGTCCCAAAGATTGATGTCTTAGTGATAGGTTTCACTATGAAATGGTTTATTATTCTTATAATTTCGATATCTCATATCTTAAGTAATAAAAGGAAGGCTCTTAAGCAAGCATAAGAGACGCTAATCAACACTTATTAGTGATTGATTTTTCATATATAAATAGGCCTACTTATGATTTTTTGGTATTTAACCTTATTTTTATATTGTTGATTGGTGACCTCCTCCCTTTTAAACATGATAGATTTCGGCTATTTGGATACGAAGGAATCTGTGAAACTTCCTTTGAGAAGTGATGGTTTTCATCGTAATGAAATAGTTTCAATAATTAATCATAATAATATAGAAAGATGAATGATCATAATGAATCGTTTCATTGAATAATCATAATAATAATAATAATATTGAATAATCATAATAATATAATAGAAAGACGAGTGATCATAATAATATAATAGAAAAAAACCAATAATAATAATAATAATAATATAATAGAAAGATGAATGATCATACTAATATAATAGAAAAAAACCAAATTATCCATAACAATAGAAAAAAAACCAAATTATCCATAGAAATGGAAGTGTAAGATAAAAATAATGGAAGCATACTTGAGGAAGGGTTATTAAATATTGTTAAGCCTAAGCATAGAATATGATTTGGCTAAATTTTTCAAGGAAAACTATATGATTTAGCTAAAATTTTCAAGAAAGCCATCTTTTAATGAGAGCATCAAAGAATTTAGCTACATTGTACATTGATCATCATAGGAATTAAAAAGATTGAGCTCTAAGATGGATGGTTAGGATGTATTATGAAGCATGAATATATATATATTAATTAGTCCATTCCATTTCAATGGTAAATCGGATGAAACATGCCAAGATTATGCTTATATGAAGTTTTATGGCCACCGTTTATGAAAATATATGTATATATATGTCCATTCGATTTCAATGGTAAATCGGTTGAAACATGCCAAGATTATGCTTATATGAAGTTTTATGGCCGCCTTTTAAGACTTCTATTTAAGTTCTAAAGGTGGTAGTTGGATTAAAAAGTACAACAATGGTATTAGATGATTTGGCAATCCCAATAGTTAGACTTTGTGCTTGTTCACACAATGCAATGCCAGATATGCTTCTTAGGAACTCGACTCTAATTGGTTTTACATCCATGTTGAAGGCACACCAATTCAAGATATATTAAAATATTGTTCTTCCATTCAATCGAGGACTTCCCAATATATGTGTTTTTTTTTTTTCCAAAGAAAAAAATCGTAAATATTTTATTCACATTCAGCAGATGGCCCTCAAGGTCCATTATACAAAAATCCAACTATGAAGTTGTCATTACATAACAATATTTGCCTCAGGAAGAGCACAAAAACCATTACCATATCCAAAAACTGATCCAACTGTAAAGTTGTCATTACATACAAAATATCCTCATAAAGATCATAATGTTCACCAATACTTTTCAGCAGAAAATAAATCAAAACGCCATGCAACAATTAAGTCTGATCGTATCAGACTTTTTTCATCATTCCTGATCATTCAGGCAGATCAACTGTGAATCTAAGGTGATCACAAGCAAAAACAGACCAGAGCAAAACTAGCTGGCTGAAGTAGTCTAAAAAATGTATGATAAAATCAAAAGCTGAGCAAAAAATCAGCAGCTAATAAATTGGCCATTTCCAGGCCATCCAGTGAAGAAAGTTCATATCCATTTCAGCGCCAAAACAGGAGGCCAAATAGCCCGCATGTCATGCTCTTAGTATGTTGCTTGAAATCACCAATAGCAAAATGATGCATATTAATTTCAGCCAAGGCATCATATATCAAGGGTGGAGCAAAGTCAGATAATCCAGAAATGCCCAAGCATTAATATCTCCAAAAATAACCAGCAAAGTATTCATAAGAATCTATCAGATAAGAACAAAATGCATGTAGCCATCATCAAGAAAATAGTCATACAAACTGCAAATCAGACAGCTCACGGAAACATATTAGAAAACCTGAAAGGTTTCCACATTTTCTGCCCCTCTCTGTTCACATGTACTCCAAAATCCTTCAAGTATGCTGCCACCTGCTTTAGCCAAAGTATCTGCTTTGAAGTTTCGTTCCCTATAAATGTGTTTGAAAGACACATAATCAAGACTGTCAGCTAAATAGTGAACATCTTGAAGAATCATGGCTAGTTCAAGATTTAGTAATCGATACTTACCAGATGCCCAATTTATAACTAACTGGGAATCCCCAAAAACTTGAATTTTATCCAAATTATGCTTCCGAGTCAGCCTAAGGAGAAGCTTAAGTGCACATAATTCTGCATAATTATTAGTACCCAAGCCTAAACCTGCTTTGAAAGTAACATAATGCCTATCAGATATGAACAAAGTACCTCCAGCCCCACAAATCATTGGGTCCCCAGCTGCAGATCCATCAAAGTAACCCCATGCATAAGTTTTATCAATTTCTTCCACAAAAAATGATCTGATAGAGACCACAGATAAGGACTGTGGTAAATTCTTCAACATACCCAAGCTATAGCTTGATACCTGTGTAGGAGTTGAGACAAGATCCTCAAAGCAAGATCTATTTCTTGCTTTCCATATAAACTAGAGTACAATGATAGGTAAGGATTTGATAAGTGCCACATCTGATAAAAAACACCAGTTTTTAAAACAAGCAGACATGGAATCTCCATTCCATAAATTATTAAGTTTCAGATGATCCTCAATAATTGACCAAACAGATTGAGTAAAAGGGCAATCTACTGCAATATGAAAATTGGATTCACAGTTTTGTTTGCATAAAAAGCACCTTCTAGGACCTTCTCTACCCCTCAAGCAGAGAACATCCTAGGTCAATGCTTTACCAGAAAGAAGAAACCAACTAAAATTTTTTGTTTTTAGGGGACACTTCATCTTCCATATGACCTTCCACCACCAGACCGATTCCACTTCTCTATTAATAAGTTCAACATATCCCTCTTTAGGAGAATACTTGCCTGTTTTAGATAAATTCCAGATAAGACAATCATTTGCAGTAGAAAGTCTAACATGGCTAGACTTGAGAATGGCAATATATCCATTCCAAGCAGCAATCTCAAGTGGGTCAATAAATCCCATGGAGTCTGCAGATAACCATTCTTGAGGCATCAAAACAGACATACCATGAATTCCAATATCAGAAAGAAATTGAAAACCAGCCAAATGTAATCTTTCTATCATAGGAATAGGAAGAGCATGTCTCCATTTACATCCAGCCCATGGATCTAAACCAATACGAACAGCATTGCTAGAACCAATCTTCCAGACCAGAAAATTTCCAATGAGATCAAAAGCCCAAAGAACAGCTTTCCAGCAGATAGAAATGTTCTTTTTCTTTTTAACAGTAGATCTTATCCAGTCCAGAATATTCATTGGATAAATATATTTCTGTATTGCTATCTTAACCCATAAACCTGAACCATGAATGGTATCCCAGACCTTTTTTGCTGCAAGTGCCTTGGCAAATAAAATAGGGACTTTAAGTCCCCAACCACCCATAGATTTAGGCATAGCAAGAAACTTCCATGATATTGAGGGTAAACCAGAAGAGTTTTGTTTACCAGCCCAAAGAAATTTAAAACAAAGCTTTTTGATTTTGTCTATGACACCCATAGGTACCCAAAAATGCATCCAATAGACTAGAATGGCCTCTAAAACAGCTTTAATCAAAATCAGCTTTCCTCCTTTAGACAACCAACGGAAGCTCCAATTCTGAATCCTTTGTTCAACTTTAATAATCAGCCAATCCCAATCCCTAATAAGATATCTGCAAGGTTTAAGATGAAACCCAAGGTACTTCATGCTGTTTTCAAATCTATCAACAAGAAAACTGAAGATATTCTGTAATGTAATAACTTTAGAATCTTCCAAACAGGAGTAGTATAAAGAAGATTTATTAACATTTATTTGCATCCCAGATGCCTTACAGAAATGCATTAAAATCTCATAGAGAGTAGAGAGAGATTGTTCAGAACCATCATTAACCATGACAATGTCATCCACAAAGAGAACATGAGTTAATACTGTTTCATTACCAAAAGATAAACCATGATAAGTCTCACGCTGTTTAGCATGAAGAATAGCCCTCCCAAGGCCTTCAACCACAATAAGAAACAGAAGTGGTGCCAAAGGACACCCCTGTCTGAGTCCCCTACCAGATTTAAAAAAATTAGTAGCAACACCATTGATGAGCATAGAGAAAGAGACAGATGATAGACTGCTCATAACCCACGCAATAAAGTTTCCTGCGAAACCCATTTTTGCAAGAATAACCCGAAGATAGACCCAGCTGACTCGATCATAGGCTTTAGATAGATCGATCTTAATCATAACAACTTTTAAGGATTTAACATGCATAGAATGCATACCTTCCTGAATGACACCTACAGCATCGTGTATCTGCCTTCCCGGCAAAAATCCAAACTGTTCACCAGAAATACATCTACCCAAAACCTTTCTGATTTTGATCGAGATAATCTTACCAATAATTTTGTATACAAAATTACACAGAGATATAGGCCTAAAATCCTCAAAAGATAAAGGACTATCAATCTTAGGAATAAGAGCAAGAAAGGTAGAGTTAAAAACACTTGGGATCTTGCCACTTATCCGGGACAATTCAATGACTCTTAAGAGGTCCTCACCCAAAACATCAAACAGGAATCTATACACCTCAACAGGAATACCATCTGGTCCAGGTATTCCCAATATATGTGTTAGTACAGTGTTTCTTTGCTAGCTACATTTCTTCTACATTTGATGCTTTTGCTTGTAGCCTTTCCAATTGTGAGAAGCGTGATATTGATGTGAAGTGTGATATTGATATTTTGCCACCTTATCTTGCTTTGTTGGTTACTAATGTCTCTTAATTTTGAGAAACATACTACTTTTATTCAATTTTAACTATTAAGTAAGATGGTCTATGTTAGGGGTGGAATTGTGAAGAGTGGACGAGGTATTTTTGTTTTAACTATTTTTGAGTTAAGATCAGTTAGAGTAGATATTGGATACGATGACACTTTAGTAACAAAATGAATGGCTTTACAAAGACTAAACATATCTTTTTTTTGCAGGAGAAAGTCACTTGACTGAGTTAGAGGAAAGGAATTTGAGTGTTGAAGATTCTATTAAGCCAAGTGAAGATTTGCTTGATAAAAAAATGTTAAAATTTGAAACTATTATTGTAGATGACATTGTTGTTTATATGTAGGGTTGTCATGAACCTTTGGTTAAACAAGAACTTGTGTTTGCAACTTTTGTTCAACTAGGACAAATTTCTGGTTATGACACAGATGCTGATATGGAAAAGAAATTTGTTCTAGTTAAACAAGAACTTTGTTTAGAACTTTTGTTAAACCGGAACAAATTTCTTTTCCATATCAATATCCTTGTCATAGAAAATGAAGGAGTTGGTCTAGAAATCAACATTGTTGGAATAGTAGCAATTTCAAATCTTTGTAGAAGAGCCGTGAAAGACAAAATTTTGGACCAGTGTTGACTACCATGGTTTATTGTGGTTGAATTGATGAAAGGTCATGGAAATATTTGAACATTTGTTTGAGGAGTACTTATATTTGTATATCATCGACTGTACATCAATACATTAACACTCTTCTTTCTTATTGTGGATCCATTATAGTGGTTGATTGAGGTTTAATTTGAAGTATCAACCGACTAAGTTTGGATTGGATATGTTATTTGTATTCTATAGTTGTGTTACTTTCTTATGACTTGTAGGTCTTATGGATTGGTATACTACTCCCTCATCTTGTTTAAGGGGATTTCTCTTGGTGATATTGATGTTTATAAACCATACTTGAGATGACTTTAGTTTTTGATCAACTAGGACTTGTTGTTAAGAGTAACTGAACTGAGTTTGATTGATTTGCTCGATGATGGATTGTTGGGGTATTGGTTTTACATATTGTTTCATACCAATATTTAGTTGTATATAATTGTTGGTGGTTATAATAGAAGGTTGAAAAATATGTCAATTCAGAACTATTTTGTGCCATGCAGACACATATTTGATGATTGTTGAGATTTCTTTGACATAGATGTTTTGCTATATAGATAGAGAGTGGTTTGCTGATAGATGTCTAGTTGACTAATCAATAACGACTCTATTGTCTTATTATCTAGTCGACTAATCGATTAGTATTTTTTTTACAATAGTTTGAGATGCATATTATTATTTGGATCTTGTTTATCAACATGGTGCAGAGATTGTTTCATTGATTGAAATTAGATAGCGTGGATAATCTTATTGAAGTGACAATTATTCAAACTTCAATTTGGAGAGTGCTGCTATACCTTGGATTGATAAGCATGATGATTAGTTGCAAAGGTGGCATTGTTTCTTATTACAAGTGGTTGGATCAATTTTATTTGGTGATGAACCTTTGTATTTCTTGTCAAATTATGGGGGGATGTTATGCCATTTTTTTTCCTCCAAGTTGAGTTTAAGGGGAGTGGGGGGGGGGGGGGGGGGGGGTGGTGGTGTGTTGGAACTAACGATTCCTAGTGTAACCTCAACTCATGGGAGTGTGTAGATGAGTCACAAAAATGGATCCGATCATTAAGGGGGTCAAATGAGGAACGACCTTGAATGGCCATTGCCTAGGCACCTGGAGTTGACTATGTCCACTTAATCATTGTAGAACCATATTTTATGTGTAATTATGGGACCATGTGGTCCCATACATTGATGGTTTAGTCACCTACCCAAACCTATATATAGATGTTATTTTAGATTGTTTTGACACATTACATTACATGACATCTAATCATGTTCTCAAGTGCCAATGATGTTTATTGAAACCACCAATGCTCTCTATTTTCACTAAAATTGGCATTTTTTTATTGATTGAAGGTGCGAGGGACCTTACTTGTATTGGCTGAGGGTTGGTTGGAAGGAGAGTTGTACCCCACAGGTTTCTACATGATTGCTTGCGGTTGTCTGGAGTAATTTGTCAGACAGTTCCATCTTAACAAATATAATAAGTTGAGTTCCTATCAAGTTTCATGTATGTCGTGTCACACTATCCTTATATTTTATTTATGCAATAAGTAGTTGGAGCTCGTTATTGTTGGTGGTTTTTGTTTAAATATTCATGTTAAGGGTTGAGTTCACCTTATGTTAAATTTATATTCATATTAGATTATGCATGTTGATGAGCATGAGATTATATTAACGTAGTTCAGACTTTTGAGGCTATTGTTTTTTTATTGTTCCAACACCTACATGGGGGATCAAATAATCATTGCTTTCACCAACCTAGTTAACTCTCATGGCTTGTATGTAGTACCGAAAAGGGGCTAATATATGTCAAATAATGCTCATGTTTCCCCTTTGAATAATAAATAACTTAGAAAAAAATGTTAACAAAACTCATTTTGCACTTTGCTTTGTTAAAATTGCACTATCGAGTATTGAAAATATATTTTTTCTTACGAAAAATGGGCAAACAATATTACATCTACCACTTCATTCTTTTCCACTAGCTTGTAAGATAATGAAGTGCATTTTTTATTTACAAAAAATATATTAACAAATGCAGTTTTTTTCAAGGGAACAATTTTCTATGGAAACCCAAGAACACTTTCAAACATTCTATATCTATATCTATATCTATATCTATATCTATCTATCTATCTATCTATCTATCTATCTATCTATCTATATATATATATATAATTGGGTTAGATTGAGTGGTTTAGTGCATGGAAAATTTTAAGGATCCATAATTTTCTTAAAGTGTAGAAACCTTAGTGAAGTTTGCAGCCATCAAATGTTTGGTGAATTTTTTTGTATAAATATTCAAATTTCTAAGGACGTTATATAGTTTTTGGGAAATTTTGAGTAAAAAAAAACATCCCATGGAACTTGGGCAAATTAATTTTGAAAAAAAACAAATTGGAGAATATTTATTTGGAAAAGAGGTAAAAAAATAGCCCATGTGCTAAGTTTCGCCCCTAAAATTTTCCTTGGTTGAGTGCTGTGAATTGAAAGTTGGAGGTCATGGGATCAAGTGCCTAGGCTAGTTTCCTTTGTGGATAGTGTGGACCTCAATTAATATCCCCACCAGGTTAGGTTTCCAAAATTCCAATCGTACAATTATTTTACCTTGAGTACCATCCTCAAAATTAGGGGAAGTGCTTGAAAGGTTTCCCATGATGTGTTTTTCATCGAACACACACACACACACTTAAAACATAAAATGTATTTGCATTAGAGAAGGCCATAAATAACACATACCTTATCCTACTAGAGTAACAAGTTTACATTAAAAAAGGAAAATCTCTAAGTTCTCATCCAAGTACTAGTTATTCTACTATGCAAATAAGCTATACATTGTTTTTTTTTTTTTAAAGGATACTCCACGGAGAACCTCATCCCGCTCTTGAGGACCTTCATTTATTATTATTGAATTACTCTAGTCCTAGAAGTGGTAGATGGCAAGAATCCTTTTCTTTTGCATCCATAACCTTTTTCTACTTGGCAACTAGAATCCTAGGGCAAATCAAATCTCCAACAACTTGTTGAGAAGTGTGTGGGGTACCCATGCTTGGGATATTAAAAAAACTTTCTATCATCAACTTAGGATAATCACTAACCTTGGTTTCTATTATAGTGTCTATTTTCTAGCTTCCCAACATTGCATATATTATTGTGTTTGTCCTTCCATTGCATGCAAAGCGTGAATCTACCCTACAATCTCGAGAATACGTCTCATTTACTTTTTGGGATTTCACTAAGAGATTTTCCTCCCACATAAAATACACCTTATTTTTTACCATATAATTCTAATTATGAATGTAATGATGCAATGGCTAGATGCCAAACATATCTAGTCTAGGGGACCATAAATATTGTAAATGATGTTCATTGCAAGTGAAGAAGGACAAATATGGGATGGGGGGATATGATTCCACAAATGAGGGAAGTAAAAGACAAGATTAAGGGAGATGACCCTAGTTGGTACTAACCCAAGTCCTTGACCATACTTGTCAACCTTCATTAGGAATTTAATCCAGGGTCCCTAAACCATGTTATGGGGGTTTATTTGGTTAATCATTACTTACATATCTTAATATGGGATTAAAAATGGAAAAATAACCTCCTCATGAGGAGCCACAGGGAAACTAGAAATCATGCATATATATTGTGATAATTGAGTTAGAGAGTCACTCATTTTCCCAACATTCAATCAATCACTACATCATTGCAATTGGGGTCTGGCTAGTACATCATAGGAACTTGAGTTCCATACATGGTCATGCTAATTGCCTTGGGAAATTGGTGCTAATGCGCATGATTCCTTGTGAGAGGAGACTGGCCTGTAGTTGAAGTCCTCAGAGTCTCATCACGGAGACTCCTTTCCTAGCCTATGTTGGAGAACTAGATGGGAATGCAGACGAATTGAGATACTAGTGCAAAGAAGGGGGTCCATTCCTTGTGTTGTGTAAGTCGATGAGGAATAGGTGGTAGTGGATTAGGACAACTATGGATGGGATTTATACACTAGAGGGTTTCATGCATCGAGTTTAGGTAGAAGAGCTTGGTACTTCACCCCTTGCAGATTAATAGCCCTAACTTTGGGTTGACCTCTGTCATAAAAAAATACATTTGACAAAGTGCCTATGGTTGGGAGGAATGTCCTTCACTTGGAACTAGTTGGAGGACCATTTACCATAAAGATAAATGTTAAATATGTTTTGAATTTCATGGTTTATAATGGTGTCATGAAATTATTTAATTGTTGTTTAATGAAAGTGTCTATGTGCATGGACTTTGTGGTCATTCTATGTATGAATTCATGATAGAAGCACATGCATACTGTAAAATGAGTAATTTAGATGAATTATATCTAATATTTACTTCCGATGTTAATACTTTTTTCAAGGATTAATCTACCAAGAAATCTTTGAGTACTTCCCCATGATTCATGGATGGTAAATGGGATAAATCATCGAACCTAGTTATGGAGCCTAATCCTAAAGGATCAAGAGAGTCAAACCTACGACCTCCCCAACTTTGGGGGGAGAGGTCTCACATTTAGTTCATGACCACTTGAACTAACCCTTGGGACTATCATAAATCGTTGCATAGTAAGTCAATGGTCTCAACTAACCCATGGTCTCCTCTCCCACTCCACGTGACTGATATCTATCCCCATTCCTTCCCCACCCCACCCCACCCCACCCACCTAAACCCTTTTTAATATTTCTCATTCTTTTTTTATATGAATTTTATTTTTAATGTTTTGATTTTTTAAAATTTGTTTTTAATTTCAAAGTTTTAATGCTTTTGTTTTTCAAAATTGTTTTATTTTGAAAATTTAGATGTTTTTAAAATCAATTTTGCCTCTTTTTTTTCATTGTTTATATTGATTTAAAAGAAATTAATATTTTGTACGCTATGGTTTCTAAAGCTTGTAATTTTAACATGGTTGAAGAAATTGGTGCTATTGGTAGTATCTCTTTTCAATTTGGGGGTTGCTTCTTGTAATACCCAGTTTAACCCCACATGGAAATTTGTAAATATTGATGTGAAATGATAAAAGTTGGAAAGAAATGGTCGGAATGACCAAGACTATGTTAAGGTGTAAATTTTTGATATTAATATAAAATAAATCTCTAAATGGCCGCATGGGAAGAATGACGAAGAAGAGACGAGGGGCTATGAATCCACAAGTGGGGCAGTGATTATGTGTCTCAGTTTTTCTCCCTAGTATTAAGAAATTAAATCAAGTTATTAAACTATGATTAAGAGCCATAATTTGATTAAGTGTTGTTTCATTCTCTTAAGAAGGGGACTAAGGGGGGGAAAGTGGTTCCATGTGGAGTGGCCACATGGAAATATGGATTATGCCTATAAAAGCGAGTTTCAAGCTAGAGAGGGGTTCCGTTCTTCATTACTCCACCATTTCGAATTTGAATCCTTATCCATAACCTTTGGAACCCATAGACCGATACTGTAACAGAGTATGAAGATTCCATGGATGTACATGAATTATGCATGCCATTGACCTGGGTAGACTGGTGACAGATAAACATGGCCTGTAGCTTGTGCTATGGAGTCCAAAATTCAGAGACTTCCTATCCATCCCGTGATAGAGCACCAAAAGGGAATTCGACGCTGCTTGAGGGACTGTTAACTCAAAGAAGGGATCTTGTTCCTGGCATAGTATAGGTTGATAGGGAAGGAGAATTGGGGATTGGGACAACTGTGGAGGGGGTTTAGGCACCAGTGGGTTGCATGAGAATTCAATCGAGTAAATTGGGATTGATGGAGAGCTTTGCCTTTGTGGATTGATATCCCCAGCTCGAGGGTGGTCTGTCAAAGTAATTTTTGGCTTGACAATGCCTATGGTTGGGAGGAACGTCCTTCACATGCAGTCAGTTGGAGAATAACTGCTTAAAATATAAGTGCTTATTTGTGTATTAATGCCATGGTTTACTTCTGTGTTTCCATGTTATTTAAAATACTGCTTATAAATGTTGAAATGCATGAAATTTGCTTGGAATGTCATGTGCATTCATGTTGTGTTGTATGTAAATTAATGAATGCATAAAATGTTTTGGGTGACAATTATTATTTATTTCCACTGTTAAATATAATGTAATTGAATAAACACAAAATTGGACATGAATGCTAAATTCAGATATGGAAATTGAGCGCCCCATCATTTTCCTTGTTAAAAGAGGTGTCTGGGTACATTCTAGATTGGTATCAAAGCCCAGGATTCAACGCTAGGACTACATGGGCCAAAATTTGATTTTACAGGTAGTTTCAGAGGTTGCACGTAAAGCATTTCAATAAAGTTGCAGGTTAACTATTGACAGAATGTATCTATGAAATTCATGGTATTAAATACCATATATTACTATAAGATTCCACATATGAGTTGGTAATGTAGAAAGTTGTAATGGAGGAGTACATGTTTGAGAAGAGTATTGGTGAAATTCAGGGGAAAATTTGAACCCATGGAAAGGTTATAGTTTTCGTTATCAGACAAAAAATACAATCATGAGTATTGACTGAAATATTTCCATCCAGAGGAGAATATAGGTGTGATTTTCTATTGGCCAAGTGTGAGTTTGAGTGTACATAGGTCTATGGGAGAATTCCCGTTGTAACTTGTTTAAACCTTTATATAAATATATGAAAGAAATTTTGAAATTCAAGTGATGATAATCTTTTGCAGGGGCACCACGAAGAAAAATCTATGGGGAATTTGAAAAGCTTGCAAGAGGTAAAAGTGCCCTAGATGTCAAAACCAAATTTTTTTTGAAATCAAAATTTTACATACTCATTAAAATAGACAACTTCCATTAGACAATTTTTTTCTAGAAATGTTTAGTTTGGGAGATAGCCAATTTTGGTAAAAATTCCAAGTCCGAGAAAAAAATGCAAAGGTCAAAAGTAGTCAAACCCATAATTTTACAGAAGTTGAATGGAGCATCAGATCATATATGTGAAAGTTCCTGGGTGATCCTTGTTATATGGGATATTAGTTACCAATATAAAGTTTGTCCAAATTGTTAATGATTTTCTTCTACAAGCCTCAGAAATCGGTCTTTCAGAATAATTGCAGCTACATGAACACTGTAAAATTGGGCCAAATTGCTGATTTTCGAGAGCTGGAACTTTCAGTTCTGAATTCATGAATGGAATTGGGAGAAATCATTCGAAATATTATGAGAAGGATAATAAAAATAAAACATGATTTCATAATTAAGCAATATTGAGCCTTCCAAGAAATGGGCCTCTCGACCTTGACAAAAACTGTCAAATGATGTTCTTTAGAATTTAAAATATATGAATGTGTATATGTATATAAATTTTTTTATTGAATTTAAAATTAAATTTTGTTTCACAAATTTAAGAACATGAACACATTGCAAATACATTTTTTGAACTAAATATAATCATACAAGAGGTTTTCAAAGAAATATAGAATAATGAAATTGATGAAGGGGAGCTTCCTTCATCATCCAGAATAGGTAATTCTATTTGTATGTGAGTAGTTGGACCTAATTTATTTTTTAAGCAGGACACATGGAAAATATAATGTATTTCCCCTTTATTAGGTATGTCCAGAGAACAAGACACTTGTCCTACTCACTTCCTTACTTGATATGGTCCATAAAACCTTCGCGCAAGTTTATGATTTTTGGAGTTTTTAAGTGAATTTTGTTTGTATGGTTGGAGTCAAACAAACACCCAATCACCTTCTTTGAATTCTCAATCAGTTCTTTTGGTGTCAGCTTGTTCCTTCATGCTGTTTCTTGCTTTTTCAAGACGATCCTTCAAAATATGGATGAGCTCATAAGATGTCACTAGATAGTCTTTAGTGCTGGAAATTTGAAACTGTATGTAACATATTCCTTCGTTGTAGGAGGAGGAAATTTTTGTCACTGTATGATACGTACTATTGTTCCACCATTCTACAAGGTGGATCCAATTTACCCATTGAGTCTGGTGGTCATTCACGAAATTCCTAAGGTATCCTTCAAGGAATTTATTTACGACTTCATTTTGTCCATCTATCCGGAGATAATAAGAGGTACTCGTAGTTAATAAAGTCCCTACCTAGTGGAACAATTCCTTCCAAAAGTTGCTGGTAAATTTGGTCTCCCTGTCACTAACGATAACTTTGGGAAACCCATGGAGCTTAAATATATTCTTTACATAACTATATGTGACTTGGGTAGCCTTTTCTTTTGATGAAATACTAATGAAGTGAGCACATTTTGTTAATCAGTCATTGACTACAGATATACTATCCTTTCCTTTTGACATAGGAAGATCGATGATAAAATCCATGGATATATCTGACTATTTTTGGGCTAGGATATGTAGGGTCGGATAAGCCCAGGAGGAATGATTGTTTCAAACTTCTGCCTTTGACAAGTATCACATTCAACCACATATTTCTGGATATTAGTCTTCATTCCTTTCCAAAAGAAGGATCGACAGATTTTAAGGTATGTTTTAAAGAATCCAACATGTTCAAATGTCGTAGAATCATGGTTCTCTTTTAAGACCTGAATTTTGAATTTTGAGGAATTAGGTAAATATATCCTTTTTAATACCATAATATGTCTTTCTCCAATGAGTATTTGGATTTTGTTTCCTTGTTGCTTTCAACTTCTTCAATTAATTTCCTTGTCTCTGGGTCTTTCACATACTCAATTTGGACTTTTGAAATCCATTTAGGTATAACTAAGGAAACACCACATATTGAGGCACCACTTTCATGATTCCTTGATAAGCAGTCTATGACGATATTCTCCTTACCCTTTTTATACAAAATGTCAAAATAAAAAACCTAGATTTTGCTCACCCATTTTTGTTGTTTCGGAGAGATATTTTCTCGGTTAGGGAATACTTAGGGCTGTTGTGGTATGTTTTAACAAGAAAATCTCGCCCCAACAAATATTGATTCCACTTAAGCAAGGCATGCATTATTGCCAACATCTCCTTGTCGTAGGTTGACTTTGTTTTCTTAATTGGTTTTAACTTCTGACTTTCAAAGGTGATGGGATGTTTATCTTGCATGAGCACAATTTCTACGCATGTGTTAAGCCCTAAATGTTGGGCACATTCCCCACTATAGGGTGGTGCATTACCCCCTATTTTGTGGTGTATTACATATTATTCACGCCGGCTTGGGTCTATTAGTAGGTATAATAGTTGTAGTTGTACACCTTGGTCTCCTATATATATGAAGGATATATTTTTATTTTAGTCATGATTGTATCTTGTCTTGTGTACTTATAATGAGGTTCCTCCCTCGAAGAGGATTGTTATTTATATTTGTTCTTAATTTTTAAGGCATGTATTACTCTCTTCTTTTCTATTTATTCTCTTTTTATGCTATTTCTGGGACTTGATTGCATAACATTTGGTATCAGAGCTCTTTCCTCGGGAGTGGCTTCTGCAAAACGAGTTACCTTGGATTTTCACTACAATTTTTTTTCTACAAAGTTTAAGTTATAGGTTAAAAAACCACTTCTAAATTAGGTCTAAATATGTTCAATCCGAAATTCATACCTTGATCCATTACAATTTCAGATATAATTGCGGCAAAATCTTGGGTTCTTTACCAGTCCAAGACCTAGTCTAAAACAAGTGTTCTAGGGAAAAAAGTCGAGGAATCCGAGATCCAAATTGAATGAGACCAGTTGCATATGAAATAAGACAGAAAATGGTATCTGTGGTAGTATTTTCAACTAAAGAAACGAAATACTTGACATGTGGAATACTGTACAAGTTCGCTCTTTCGGATAGGCCAAAAATAACAAGCTTTGGGATATTTGCAATAATTTTTTTTGGCACATCCAAATTAGGTGAGACATGCGTAATTGGAAAGAGGACACATCGGGGCACCACAGGTCGAAGTTTTAGACTCATAGGATTCAAAATTCAAATTTTACCTTAATTACAAGTCGACCATAAAACAGTCTTCTAATCAGGGTTTGGAAAATGTATGTCATTTTGAATTTGAATAGCTTCAAGTAGAAGGGTCTATTTGTGGTAAAATCTAGGGTGTGATACAAATTTATTTTTCAAAATTCCACCAAAATAAGTGGAAAAAATCACACTCTACTCAAACCCCCAAATTATTCATCCTTAACATACGATGAAGTGGAAGAAATATCTTTTAGAGTGTCTAAGTTGGAAGATATGATTAAAGGAAATGTGAAAATGGTTGACTTAGTTAAATTGGAAAACAAGATGGATAGTAAGGAGGATATCAAAGGGATGGATAGAAAAGAAGATATTCAAGACTTGAAGGAATTGATGAATGTTATAAAACATAAATTTATTTCTCATGTATCTACTCAAGAAGAGGATAAGGAGGAAAAAGGGGACTTATTCCAGCCACTTGTGGAGAAAATTGAAAAACAATTGGAGAGTAGGAAGTTTGAGTCCTCAAACGCTAACGATTCACTACAACATTATGGGTTCAATTCAGGTGGAAGGAATTGCTTTATCCCCAAGATTGAAATGAGAAAGTTTGATGGCAAGGATCTAATCAGATGGATTTTTTAGATGGAGCACTGTCTTTGATCTGCACCAGATGCCAACTTTGCAAAAGGTAACTATTGCATCCTTATATTTAGAATCTTATCAATTTGTATGGAACCAATGGTTTTGTGACCATAAAAAGGACTATATTATCTCTTGGTCTATATTCATAGAAGAATTGATTGCACATTATGGGGATATAAATAACAACGCCTTATTTATCTAGTTGGTAAATATCAAGCAAAAAGGTCCAGTTATAGAGCACATCAAGCAATTTCAGTAGTGAAGTCCTAGAGTGAAGAATATTTCAAAAGATAATTTATTATATCTCTTTATTGTAACCTTGAAGGATAACATTCAACATGAGGTGCATCTATTTGAACCATCATCCCTAGAAAAGGATTTCATGATGGCCAAGAAGGTTAAGAGAAAAAATATTGTGATGACTACTAGAAATACCACTTCTAACACATATAGAGAGAATGATGTTCTTTCTAACCAACCTTATAGGTTGACACCTCAACAACTAGAGGAAAGAAGAGAGAAAGGTCTATGATTTAATTATGACAACAAGTATAGTAAGGGACATAAGTGTGGATAAAATAAACTCTTCTACATAGAATGTGAATATGAAGAACAAAAAGAATATGACCCACCGCAAGGAGATGAACTAGAAGTGATTACTCCCACCATATCTTGTCATGCTTTGGATGGAATTAACAATCAAACTCTCACGATAGAAGGATATATCAAAAATAAAAAGGTAACAATGTTGATTTATTCTGGTAGTACTCATAATTTCATTCACTGTAAAGTAGCCAAAGATCTCAATTACTTTGTATATCCAACACCAAAATTTCAAGTAATGATTACAGATGGAGGAACCATCAATTGTTTATGGAAATGTCATAATATCAATCTTACTATGGGGGTATATGTATTGAACAGTCCCATGTTTTCTATCCCAATGGGGGGTGCTGATATTGTATTAGGAGTTCAATGGTTACAATCATTAGGAACAATGGCTTTTAATTTTTAGAATCTTTTCATGAAATTTACCTGGGAAGGAAAATAATTTGTTTTAAATAGTATCACAGGGTGACCAAGCAAGGTGATAATGTCTAATGGTATAAAAACATTGTTAAATAAAATAAAACAAGGTGTAATTACATAGTTATACTCACTAGATGTTCCAACATGTAAGAATCCTACTTCACCAGATATCCAAAGGGTCCTTTAAATGCATTCCAAGGTATTTGAAGATATTCCAATAAATCATCCACCTATTCGAGATTTAGACAATGCTATTAAATTAAATAGAGGAAGCATTACTTCTAGCATACGAACTTACAAATACCCCTATGGACATAAGAATGAAATGGAGTAGATGGTTGAAGCAGTTACAAGAAAATATACAGTTCAAGCAATGGAAGATCGGATAGAGCACCAGTATGCAGTTCTCCAAATCCCAACGATGTTCGAAACATGCTGAAACTACAGGAAGATCAACATCACTGTCAAAGGAGTTTTGAAGAAGCACACATGATATTGGAACCTGGAAAAATCATCGAGACAAGGAATAAAGAACTATGAAATCATGCTATTATTGAGTACCTCATCAAGTGGAAGAACTTACTAGCTGCAGATTTAACATAGGAAGATGAGTCCTTCATACAAATGCATCCAAGCATTGGGAACAAAGCTTGTATGAAGGGGAGGAGCATGTTAAGCCCTAAATGTTGGGTACATTCCGCCTATAGGGTGGTACATTTGAAGAGGATTGTTATTTATCTTTGTTCTTCATTTTTAAGGCATGGATTACTCTCTTCTTGTCTATTTCTTATATTTTTATGCTATTTGTGAGTCTTGGTTGATAACAACCTATCTTTGAAGCATCACATTCAAGGATAAATGTTTTGAAAAATATGAGGCTGCTAGTACTAGAGTGGAGGTCATTAGAGTTTTCAAATTTTCAAAACAAGTTTATGGATCATGATCCCTTTTAAAGGAATCCTTTTTAAATAGTAATGTTAAGGGAGCCACAACTTATGCATATTTGCAAACACATATTCTATAATAACCCATGAGACCAAGAAATCCCCTTAACGATGTAATTGATTTTGGGGAAGGAAATTAGTGATTGCCACAATTTTCTTGGGATCAAACATGATGCCCTCGACTAAAACAATATGCCCCAAAAATTCTATATATTTTTACCCAAAATTGCATTTCTCTTTGTTAGCATAAAATTTGTTTTCTTCTAGAAGCTTCAATACAGTCTCTACTTGCTTGAGATGTGAGTTCCAGTTTTTTCTAGAAACAAGGATATTGTAAATGAACACCAACATGAACTTCCTTAGGTATGGCTGAATCAAGTCATTCATTACTGCTTGAAATTTTTCCGGAGCATTGGATAATTTGAATGGCATGACTTAGAATTCATACAAGCCTTCATGGGTACAAAAAGAAGTTTTGAGGACATATTCTTCTCAAATTCGAATTTGGTAATCCCTTGATTTTAGGTCTAATTTAGAAAAATACTTTGCACGATGGAGCTCATCCAACAATTATCCTACAAAGGGGATGGGGAATTTATCTTTTATGGTGACTTTGTTTAATGATCAATAATCAATGGAGTCTACATGATCTATTCTTCTTCCTCACAAGTATTTCTGGCATGGAGAAGGGACTCTTACTATGTGTGATTATGACAACATCTAATAATTCTTGCACCAAACATTCAGTCTCTCATTCGTTTCTATGAGATTGTCGATATGAATTTTTCCGAATTGGACTTGAGCCTGGCATTAACTCTATGATGTGATCTCTAGAACGTGTGGGGTGGGGGTGGGGGGGGAGGCCATGAGGAGGATTTCGAAAATTTTCACTTTATTCCCCCATAAGTTGTTCTAATTACCTTTGATCGACATTATGATTTTCATCAATTGTCCCTTCCATAGAATAGCAATGTACAAAATGCTTGATCTCCCTTTTTTGTCATTTTCTCCATCTCATTTGATGAGACAATTTGAGGAGGGGGGAAGTTGATAGCATAAATCTTGTACTTCCTCCCATTTCATAAAATATTATAAGTTGTTCTTGTAAGTTTAATCCTACTGTTCCCAACATTTCCAACCATTGGGAACCTAAAACAATGTCAACCCCTCTGATTTCCGTAACATACACTAGCGATCTTAATTGGTAGTCTTTTATGGCTAGCTCAACTTGATGGCATTTTCCATCACATGAGGTGGTTTTGTTCCTTGTATTTACACTTGAAAGATGGAGGTAGCGTACATGAATATGTTTAATCATTTTTCTATCCCAGAGTTTATGAAGTTGTGTGTACTCGTATTGTCAACCAAAACAGTCACTTTAGTGTTTTTGATATAGCCAAACATTTTGAGTCTTTGGGGTTAAGATTACCTATCATTGCAGCTACTAAGAGTGTTAGGGTGACGAAATAAAGAATACATTTTGGTGAGCTTTGATATTGTGTCACTCTATACAAGGATTCCCATAGAAGAAGCTATCAATGTCATAAAGCACATGACTGATGTAGACACTGCCAATCTGGTAAGAACATGTTTGAAGTCTAATTATTTCTCTTATCAAGGTAATATCTATGAACAGATTCACGATGTTGCTGTGGGTTCTCATTTGTCTCATGTTATTGCTAACATTTACATGGAGCATTTCTAAATAAAGGCCATCAACTCTTTCCCTTTTACTCCAGATGAATGGAAAAGGTATGTCGATGATATTTTTGCTAAATGGCGCCATGGGATAGATAAGTTGCATGATTTCCTTGCTCACATTAATAGTTTATCTCAAAATATAAAATTCACTATTGAGATTGAAAAATATGGCAAAATTCCCTTTCTATATGTTCTTCTCACCAAGAAAGAAGAAGGGGGATTGGGATACCAGGTGTACAGAAAGGACACACATACAAACACATATATTCATGCAAATTCTCACCAACACCCTTCCCAGAAAGTTGACATCATTAAAACGCTTGCTACGAGAGGAAAAATAATATTAGATGCATATCACCTCAAGAATAAATTAGATCACCTTGGAAGGGTTTTTAAGAAGAATGTTTACCACAACAAACAAATCAATGAAGCAATCAATAAAAACAATCATGGAAAAAAATATTTCAAGGTTCCCATGATTATCTTTCCTTATATTAAAGGAACCATTGACAGTATCGCTAAGATTTTGAAGAAAAGAGGCATCATTGTTGCATTTGCTCCCCTGAACTCTATCAAAAGGTTTGTTGATTCTACTAAATACCTGTTAGACCAAAGACAACAAAAAGGGGTCTATGAGGTTCCTTTCTCATGTGGGAAAGTTTATATTGGAGAAATAGGGCGATATTTGAAAACCCGAATGAAGGAACATTCGACCGATATTGTCCATGGACGAACAAACAAATCTGCATTATCATTCACATAGTACTCATCATCATGTTTGCATTGAAAAAGCTTCTCTTATTGCTAGGGAAGAAAACTATAATAAGAGGAGGATAAGAGATGTTTAAATAGAAAAAAATGAATAGTAATTTAAATAAGGATGATGGTTTAAAGATAAGTAATATGTGGAAACCCTTAATTAATAAAATTAAAAGGAATTGGAAAGGATACGTCATAAATAGCTTCACCTTCCCCAGTCATATATTTATGATTTAGAAGGCCCCTTTATCCTTCAATGCTTTCTCATGTTCTGAGTATCTACCTTGATGATGGACTCAATTATGTTGTAGTCCGAAACATTGGTTTAAAAAATAATACACGGGTTTCCCTCTTCACAAAAAGGAGATATGTCGCCAACTTCTTCATTATTATTGTCATCATTATCATTTTTTTCACACAAGAAGAAATTCTTGTTTTTACACTTATGTCCCAGACACCAATTTGGGTCATTACACTTGTGGCACATATTTTCATCCTTTCTCCCATTTTTTATTAGGTGGGGCGGGATATAAATCAAAGAACATTGTGATTTTTGTTTTTCTTCAATTTATTTTTCTTTCTGAGGAGCTTGTTCAACATCTTTGACATCTAATAATTTTATCTTGTTTTGAATAATTTGTTTTATCCCACCAATAAAAATTTGTAGGAGTTGTTCTTCAGTTATATCTTGGACATGAGTGGCTAGGACCAATAGGTTTCAAAAATATCCATCCATGGTTCCTTCTTGTTGTAAACGAGTTAGCTTGCTATAGATTTCAGCTTCTTCCATGTCTTGAGATCATTTAAAGAAATTTTTCTTGAAGCTATCCCAGTCTCTCACTGGTCTTCCTCCTTTCATTACTGAGTCCCACCACAAGAACCAGTCACAAGAGGTTTTATCCATGTACATTACTGCAACATTCAGGTTTTCATCGTCTCCATATATATTTTGCATTTCAAAATATTTTTTGATTTTGTTGATCCATCGAATCCCATCTTGATTATTTTCGCCATTGAATCTTGGTAAATCGATCTTTACTTTGTGAACGAAATTGTGCTTTGGGCCCATATGTGATTTATTGGATCCTTTAACTTGATCTTTTAGTGACTAAATTGCAAGCTTTAGGTCTTGGATGTCCTCCCCTTTTTTCTCAAGTTTTGCCAAGAGCTTGTGAACTGAGTCACCTTCTGACTTTATGGACACATCCTTATTCTATGGAGGGTTTCTCCCCATATTTCTTGTATTCATCTTGTTGAGCTTGAGATTTGTGAAAATTTAACTATTAAAATATTAATTACAATAATAATTTATTATTAAAATGACAATAATAATAATATTATTACATGTAAAAAAATTTAATAGTTTTTAAAGGAGTTTAAAAAAATATTAATATTAAAATAAAAAATATTATTTTAATATTATATATTTTTTAATTAATGCTTTTTGGAATGGGAAAGCATAGGAGGAATGGAGAGAAGAGGTGGGGGAATGCGAGCGCAGGGGTGGGGGGCGCAGGGAAGGTAGTGGATGGGAATGAGGGAAATGCTGCAGTGGATGGAGTTTACGGATAAGAGATAGGGAAGACCGCGAGATGGTGGGAGAGGAGATGAAGAAGAAAAAAAATCCGAGATTGCGTGCTCTGATACCAACTTGGAATGGACTTCCAAAAATATATGTATTTATTTATTAGATGGTGATTTTTACAAGATAATGAGCAACATTAAATGCAGTGAAAGAGACACAATCATAATGATGTGTATTTCATATGCTAACATTTAACTAATAATAATAACAAGTACTATTTAAATCATTTAGTTTACTAATTTTCTCTAGTTCTATTACACAACAAGTCATTAAAAGAATACAGATATGCATTGAAGGAAAACACATAAGTAGAAAGTACATGTCCATGAGAAGTAGAGTTAGAATAAGAATCAAGGTTGATGTTGTGCTTCTTCATTGATACTTCCAAGGATGACATCTTCTGGAAACACTTAGATTCCACATGACCATCTTTCCCACAACAATTGAGATGATGGTCATTCTTCTTACCTTTTAATTTGGTTCCCTTATCATCATTAGAAGGATGAAGTGGATGAGACGGTTTGGGACCCTTGTTTTGCTTATTGTTTCAAGGATGTTGCTTCTTGGGATGCTTGGTTTTATTCTTTTATTATGTCCCTAAGGGTTTTCTAGATGTACATGTAATGTTGATTAATCCAAGGTATACAATCTTGTCTTGATATGTAATCAAAGTATCACAAAAATATCAAGAGAGGGCTCTTTTTAATTAGCCCATGATCCTTATTTGATGTAGTAAAGGGTAGATACAAAGACAACATGACCAAGATAAGATAGAATAACATAAATACATTGATTTTTTGGATTAGATATCTTGTATTCTTCAACTAAGAGTTTAAGGGTTTTGAACTTATATATAGTATTGAATGCAAGAAAAATCACTTGGATTTAAAAAAAACAACTCATTTTCAAGTTGGTGACCTCGAATCTCATTGTGTTTATCAAACATAGTTTTCATATTTTTCCAAGCTACATCTAGTGTGTCAATTCCTTGAAGGAGACATCATAAGTCATTAGATATGAACATATCGATTCATTTATGGACTTCATCATTTTTACTATCCCATTTTATTTTCTTATTGGCATTAGTATAGGTAGTTTCATTTCCCAAGGTAATCCAATACAATCCCCTACATTGTAGTATATACTCCATATAGGCTCTCTATGAGAAGTAATTGGGATTGGTAAGAAGAATATCACTTGGACTTACAATACTATAATATGCAGGTAGTATGGATTCAAAAGTATAAATTAATGGTCTAGAAGCAAAGATCTAAAAAAATAGACAATTTCAAAAGCAATGACATTAAAAACAGACTTCGGATATTAAAGTTAAGTCTTTTTGAAGAAAAGCATCAAATGGAACTAGGAATCCATGTGGTAGGTGGAGGTTGAACTAGATGGTGATGACTACAAAAAATGCAGTAAATAATTCCCTTCCCTTTACTAACTTTTCCTATAAGCTCACTTCTACAAATAAATTACTCTAAAAGAAGTGACCCACTTTTATAAAACAAGTGGGAAGCGCTTTTACAATCATAGTTCCTTTATAAATTAAAGTTACTCGAACTTTTGCAAAAAGTAGCACAAATAAGGACTTGAACCCAAGACCTCTTAGTTATTAAAGTAACTTTCCGCCTAGTGAGTTAAACATAATATTAATGATATTATGGAGGATAATGTTGTTGTTAAGGGAACCTACCCAAAAAACTTTGCTTTTTGGTTTGCAAGACACTTCACACAATCACACAAAAACAAAAAAAGAAATTCCAAACCAAGTTTGCACAAGACACATGGCAAAGAGCATATGTGTTCCAAAAAATCTTTACGCTATGATTCTAGTTTGTTGAATTTGCACAAAATGCATGAAAAAGAGTATACATAGATCGAAAGGCTCTCTCTATGATTTGAATTGCCAATGATATTTTTACTGAGAGTTAAAACCATAAAATATAAATAATTAAACACTCTTAGAATGTCCAAAAATATGACTATGAATTAACCCAAATCAACCCAATTACGATCCTCTTATGTAGATATCTATTAGTAATAATCTAATTTATTGGATATGTATTTAAATTAAACTAGGAAACAAAAGCATGCATATGATTTCATATGAATACGAAATTGTTGGGCTGTAGGGCAGACCCAGGTTTTATACCATTAACTTCGTACCAACAAAAAGACCCACAGTGTTGGCCCTTTCGGCAACAACCTGCGAACAGGTTGCAGTCTCACCCGAAACAGCTATGGGGTGCCGCAGAACCAGGTTTCTGCAAGCAGAAGAGGGATATTACTGTACCTTTAGCCTTAACAACAAATATTTATACCAAACAGAGCTTCGATATTTACTTAATTAGCTTCGGAGTTAGATAAAAGACGTTTCTTACTTAACCCTTAACTGGGAATTCACAACGAAGTTAACAGTTATCTTACTTTATCAATTATCTACTTATCAATGCATAAAATAAAACCATAACAGAAACAACACAAAAGAACCACAACACAAGATATAATGTGGTTCACCCCCAGTATAGGGGCTACGTCCATAAAATTGCGCTTTTATTCCACTTCTTACAAAACAACAGTTCTGATCTGTGTACTTAGCAGTAGATCCGCCTTTCAAGTCTAACTGCGCACTTAGCTGCAGTTCCTTTCTTACAATCTCTAAGCTGCGCACTCAGCTGCAGTTCCTTTCCTTACAAAACCCTCTGCGCACACAGCTGTAGAGGTCGTCCACGCACACAGCTGGGACTTGACCTTAAAACCCAAAAATAGATCTAACTTCTTCGCATCATATGATCCTCATTTCATTATATACCCTTGACATCTTTACATGAGTGCCTATTTATACAAGTGCACTATTACAAAATCATGGTCTTACACCCGAAATTTATGGACAATTACAAAAAAGAGGGCTTTGACTCAACCCCGACACCCCTAAGACTATTTTGAGTCGCAACTCCACTTACAAGCTTCCACAAAAACCGCGGAGTTACCAAAATTAGTGACTGTTAAGGCGCGTGCCCCAACAGGCCCCTAAGACTCACCAGTGTCCCGTCCTGGGACACTCTGCTGCTTGTCTGGTGGGAGAATTTTGTTGGCAAAGATAGTAAACTGTTTGTTGAGGCCACACATGATATCGTCGGCTGCTTGCTCCTTCTCCACCAACTCCTGTAATGCTGCCGCTGATGCTTTGCTGGCCTTTTCCTGTGCAATTGCATCATATTCCTTCAAAATTTTGAGCTGGATGTCTGCAGCAGTGCTCAACTCCAAGGCCTCGTCGACAAGGGGCTGCATAGAATTTTCCAACAGCGTTGCTTTCGTTTTGTACAACTCAATTTCCTATTGGATTTCATTGCTTTACTTCACCTTGAGCATCTTCTGCATAGGAGGCAGAGTCTTGATTTCCGCTTTCACTGCATCCAGCTCTTCCTGTCGCTGCTTGATGGTTTCTTGCAACTTTTCTACTTCTGGATTTTCCTGCAGTTTTTTCTAGGCGTCGATGCTTTCTTCTAACAGTTTTGCTGCGCTGCTCACAAGATCTGAGATTTTTGTGGCCAAGGCTTGAATGTCTCTGCGATGTTGCTCCTTGACTTCTGGTGGACTCTTAGGGGTGATGCGAAGTTGAAGCTCCACAATCTGAGCCGCATGGTCTGCTTCCATCTTTTCCATCTGGCTGGAAGACTGGTGCACATAGTCCTTCAGCTTGACTATTGTTTTCTCTAGTTCTTCTTCAGCCTATATGTCGAAGTCAGGGAGACTTTGACATGCCTCATCCAATGCTTGCGCCAGTGCAGTCTGCTTGTTTTCTGCTTCCCTCTTTTTCTGCTCGGCTTCTTCCAGCTGCGCTGTGAGGCTTTCACTCTGCTTTGTGGCATTTTCTAGTTGCCTGTGTGAGTAGCTGTTGCATGCTTGGATCTCCTTCATGATTGCTAATTGACACAGATGCAGCTCCATCATGGACAACTTGGTGTAATCTATCCCAACTGTCATGCTCATCTACGAGTGAGATGCTGCGTCAGTTATGATGAGGGATGCACTTGGTACTTGCCCTCTATTATCTCTCGTTGGCCATTGCCTTGTGTCTGGCTGTCCCCTTACTAGGGTACTGCTTGCTGCAGCTCCAGTCACTGATCTTTCTGCTAAGTCCTTTAATTTTGTAATTCTCTGCGCTACGCCAGTGAGCGCATCCAGGTTCGTATCCGCGAACTCGGACCATTTTTTGGTTAGGACTTCTGTGGACTTTGTTAGAGCCTGATCAAGCTCCTCACTTGTCAAAGTGGGCTCTTCGACAATATTCTTCCCTTTTGATGCCTTTGTTTTCTTTCTGGACTGAGGGTTAGTCACTTCCTCTGCCTCTGGCGACTTGCGCTTATCTGGGTGATTGGGGTCGGAGATTGTTTTGATCGACTCTTCTCCTTCTTCATCAGTTCCATCCTCGCCACCCTGGTCATCTTCGTTCTCCTGTGACTCACTTTGTTCTTCACTTTCTTCGAGTGGGTCATTCTGCTGCGTCTGGCTAGGACCTGCATCCACATTTGTTACTGGAGGGATTGGTATACTGGGCTGTGTCCCTGCATCTTTCATCCATTCAGCCAGCCACTGTTTGACTATTGCGAGGATGTCTTCCTCGTTCACCACATGTGGCAAATTCGACCATTTGTGCTTGTTATCTGCGCGGGCCTGAATAAAGACATGATGCATGTTAGCCCTGAAGTTGGCTATTCCCACATACTGAGAAAAGAGCTCATTACTGAGCCACGGTGTCTTCAGAATCTCATATGAGATACTCATCGAGTAAAAGGTGAAGACATAGTTCGTCATTTGCTGGAAGCTTTTATCTTGTGACACCCACAGAGATGCGTACCTTGTCGTGCCAGGCATATTCAGGGAACATCAACAAATTGTGCCTCGGTAGGTTCTTTCCATCCTACCAGTGCAATAAGCACTAACAACCATGAATAGTGAAAGGGTCTACCCTTCTCCTGCGTGTCGCAGACATCTTCAAGGAATTCCTTAGCAATGTACGTTGCCTAGTTGTAACTGTAGCCTTCGGTACTGTTCGCAGCAATACTAACAATCGGTGCAGATACTTCATTTGGTCTACACTTCCACATTATCTTGCATGCTAGCAGTTCTGCGGCGAAGAAAATGTTTTGATGCTGAATAGTCGAGGTTTGATACCCTCGCTTTCCTTTTGTTAACCCGAAGCATTCCTTCATATGCTACACCAGCTTCATGTCTTCGTGCTTCCCAACGAATTTGATCCCAGGATCAGGCCCTTCCTTCGGCAAGCCTGTGATCCTATTAACCAGCTCTCCATTAATAGGGATTCTCTTGTCGCCAATCCATAGGTGCCCATCATGTACCAACGCCAATAATTGCTTGACTACCACGGTAACCAGCGTGCTGCGACCGAAGTGGGGAACGTTCAGCATTTTCAGCAAGCCTGCTCTGTCTAACCCAGCAGCCCACTGTTTCGCTTCTAATAATGTCGCTCCAGTCTTCGAATAGTGGACAGAGTGCAAGTATGTCCCAGGTGCGAACTGTGGAAATTTCCCACGATCATTTGTATCGTGGTCGGCGTACTTGAGTCGATCTACTTTCCTTGTCATTGTCCCGACCAACTGCACACCCGGTAGCAGCGAAGGGGTGCGTAATGTGAACTTCTTTGTCCGCCGAGGTAGCTGAACTCCTGGTCGAACAGGTGGAAGATTAGGGGGCCGGTGTGATGCAACATTCTCTGCCTCGCCAAAGTATTCAAAACCTTCAGGTGGGATCTCTGCTGAGCCAGAAGGGTTCATCTCGGGATCCTCCGGAGTTTTCCCTGATTGCTTGTGTCTGTCTCCGTTCCTCTTAGGGAAAAATTCTGGTTTAAACTTCTTCCTGGTAGATCGTGTCTACATTGGCTGAGTCGGTGCTAGGGGAGTTTCTTCGTGGGGTGTAGAGGCAGGTGGATTGCTCATAAGGTTCTGCAGACCCGTCTATTCAAATTCTCTCAACAGTTCCTGAAGTTCGCAATCAGCCGACATGGAGTCAATTGTAAGACTCAAGGAAATGCGTAATGCGATTTTCGCAGGCCTGGGTGCCTTCTTATAGAATCCATTGACCAAATCTGCCATAACTATGCATTGAAGACACCAAATATGACAGAGATCTTGTCCAAATGGCACTAGATTTCTCAGGATCTCATTATTACAGGCAGTTAATGCAGTTAAAGTACCGGCGCCACCAATTATGATTTTTTTCAACGGTCAGATTTTGAGCTCCGACACACCTGTCCTTCTTCGGCACCACCAGTAACTCTGGATGCGCCATAATAAGGATATTCGACACTTCCTAACACCGGCTTCGACAGGACTTCGAGCTTCGACCTGCGATAGAATGTCTTCCACAGCCTCCATGATTCCTGCTGCGAGCATCTTATTTAGCTCCACCCTGACTTTTTCTTTATACTTAGGGTTCAGCCTATAAGGGCGCTACTTCACAGGCTTCGCATCAGGTTTCAATGGGATTTTTATCACTCCTATATCACCAAGGATATCTTTCATTTCTGAGAACTTCGTCAGAAATAGGTCCTGATACTCATGGAGAAGTTGGGTCACTTTGCTTACCGTTTCTTCATCCCAATAATCTCCAATAGTAGCATACTTAGGCATTTCTTCTGACCCAATGTTTACTTGCCTTGTCTTCAAGGGCTGAGTCACTTCTAGTGCTTCAACTGCTGGTCCATGTACTTCACAGTGTTCTTCTGACTCAGGAATGTTGATGTTGCGTGGGTCATCATCCTCATCAATTGCGAGGTTATAGCATTCTACTGCATTGGCTTCTTGTTCTTTCCAATTAGGTTGGTACTCGGTTGTTTCTTTACCATCAAACACCTTAGTGTGGATCAGCCTAACAGCTGCGTCCAAAGCAGGACAAACCTCATTAATAGAAAATGTCAGCACAAAACTATCAACAAGAATATCCCAACTTATAGTACCATGGTGAAGCTCCACCTCTGCATACCATTTCTTTGCTATAGGTTCTAGAGTGTGCACAAACCGATGTACCCATTCTTTGCGAGGGACATGATTCCATGCTTCATAACACTATTCCAAATGTTCTTGAGGGCTAGTCTAACCATTAAACCTGCTTCGCACCTCCTGAGGTTGATCCACGAATCTGAGGCGAAGAAGCTTTTGGCAAGCTTCCCAACTATGGATGTACTTCTTATGACCATTCCACCATCTGGAAGCTGTGGCTCTGAATGCTAAACCTAGAGTCTCCATTTTTTGTGAATCTGGTACCTGTTCTGAGAATTGCAAAATAAACTCTTCAGGGTCTGTCAAGCCATCAAAAATAGGTAAGAATCTTGTCTGTGAGCCAAGCCATCTGAGAGACTTGGTAATTCTTGCACACCGATGTCCATGTAGCTCATAAAGTCTATGCTGCCAATTCTCTAGGCCTTCATCTGAATCAGTCATGCAAGAACTGTCACACTTCCAATCCATTATACCTTCGGTAGTAGGGTTAACATAGTCTTCTTCTTTAGCTGTGATGTTGTAGATATGATCCAGAATATCCTGATTTTCATCTCTGACTGGCTCTGTGTACCTTTCTCCTTGAGAAGGGTGCAAGGGGACTATGACTCTCAATATTTTTCCTTCAAAAGTCATCTGTCTGTTCTTAATATTGATTACTACAGAATTCTCTATTGCCCATTCAATTCCTAGCAAAGCTGGATAGGGGTTGCTATCATCAATTATTTCAATGACTTCAAAATCTGCTAAGGTATTAACTCCATCAATGTCTATTGGGACACTAGGGAATCTTCCTAGGGGCACAATATTCTGCTAATTGGCTAATCTCAATTGTATAGGGGACCATTCAAGAGTAGGTTTTCCCATTTGTTCCCATGTCTGCTTAGTTAAGACATTTACTTCTGATCCCAGGTCTAAAATGATATCAATCATGTCATACTCTCCTACCTGAGCATGCAGTCTCATTTCTCTTCTAGTTCTTCTAACTCTATTGATAGTTCTTTCTTTACCAGAGCTTCGCTGAGGTTCGCAAGAAGCAATAACTCTCTGTAACTCATTTAAAGCATTCTGATTTCATAAGAGCTTCATACAACTCTGTAAAAATGTCGATAGTGTACTTACTTTATCTATCGAAGTTTCTTGAGACTGCTGTTGATGCTGCTGCGCAGGTGCCACTGCTATGCTGGGATCAACAAAGTCTTTTTTTTCTTCCATAAATGTTTCTTTTTCTCTTCCCACATCGAAGGTTGGAACTTCCTCTGGGGTCTTACGATCCCAAGCCTCATTAGGTTGTTTCTCCTTATTCTGCACTTGTGTCATAGCTCCACTCCTCGTAACAATGTTAATGGCTGGGACAAGTCTTTGTTCTACAGTAATCATCTGAATATTTTGAGGAGGAGCACTATTTCTTTCTTGTATCTTTGCTATCAGCTGTGGGCACTGCTCAATGACATGATCTACTGCTCTGCAATATCGACATGTCATAGTTGGGTTCCGACAGTCTCTAGCTAGATGGCCTGCTTGATTACAGTTATAGCACACAACCTGGCGTTGACCTCTTCTAGGCATACCACCACGACCATGAACTCCAAAAGTACCTCGACCTGATGTACTACCACGGTAGCCATATCCATCATTTCCTTGTGCATCGTTTTGTACCCTATAAGCATCATATGTTCGTTCTCTCATAAGGTCAAAGCTGCGACATTCCTCTTCGTTGTGTTCAATTGACTTACAGAACTTGCAATAGGTATTCTTAGGTACTTGCACATATCTTTGTGGCAGATAGCAGTCTTCAGGTCGATGTTGGCCAGTTGTTCTACAAATCTCACAATATAGAACATTAGGGTTAAATGGGTTTGGCACACCAGTATTCAGGTAATTTCTTAGCGCAGGACATTGTTCCTTGTCACGACCTTCTGTCCTACATTGTGTACACCACACCTCTTCACGAATATATTTCCCTTTTTTCATGTCGTGCAGCTCCAAATCCATTTCTGCTAACTACGCTTGTATCTGGGCTATGCCAGAATTATCTTCGACAGGAGCTGTCTCCAGTTTCATGGCAATCTCCAAAGCCTCTTGCTGATTAGCAACCTTTTGTTGCATGAGTGGCGTTTTGATATGAGGTAATAAGGCTGCAATGAACCATTCTTTATGCTGCGTCAGTCCAATAGTGAAACTAACTTGATCTAGCAGAACTTTGAACCTCTGATCAAAGTCCCAAATTGATTCACCTCGCCTCTGCTGAATCTCTTTTAGCTCAGTTATACACTGTGATTCTGACTTAGGCTGCTTAAACTCTTTGATCATGGCTATCTTAATATCAGCCAAGACATGGTTCTGAGTACTGGAGAATTTCATGAACCAGGTCAAAGCCCTATCTCTGAAAGAAGTCACCAACTGCGCTCTTCTTGTATCTTGATCCAAAATGTTCTTAGCAGTCCACACAGCTTCGCATAAAAACCAAAACTGTTCTGGATCCTCTAATCCAGTTCCTTTATATACTGGTAGTTTGATGTCATCAGTCATATGGGCTATTCTAGATCTAGGGGGGGAGGGAGGGGGAGGAGGAGGGTAACTTGCTGAGGTGGACTGACCTGCTACAGGAATACTTGGGCTAGGGTTACTTTCAGACTGCGATGGGTTCTCAGGGGTAATAATTCTTCGCTACGGAGTTATAGGAGGGTTTCTGACAGAAGGGTTTTCTTCAGATGCAGGGTCTTCTGGACTTAATGGAGTATACTCGGTATTCTAGCCTAGGGTATAGGATTCTAGGTTTCTCTTGTATCTTTTACTGCTTCACAACAAACCACTTTGCTCGTTGAAGTTACTTTCACTTCCAAACATAGGTTAGTAAAAATAAATCTAGCAATCTGATTCTATAAGCATTATGCCTTTCTCAGCCAAGAGCATCTTAATTTGCAGACTCAATGAATTTAGGTAATTACCCCTTGGTCCTTGGAACACTTGTCTCTCAGCTTCGCTAAAAGAGGTACTTGTGTCGATGGAAAACTCTGTCACAAATGCTTCAAGGGTTCGTGTTGTCCAGAAATCAACAGCTTGTGATATCGCGTTGTTCACTCTTTTCAATATGTTAATTCTTGTAGGGGTCCAGTCAGGAAACTGATCTTCCTTGAAGTTGGTCTTTCTTTCTGTCAACCTGGATAACCACTGGTGCAATTCTATGTGGATACTACCAAAGAAAATTTCATAAACATCCAAAAAAACGTACCGTTGCAAGAAGTCGTCCGAGCTACGACGAGGATCCTTGTTTTCTTGTTCAACAAATTTCAAATAGGTCTCTTCAATCCAGTCACCGATTTCTTTTACTGAGGGTCTCCAAAACATAGCCCTCCAGGTACGACATAGATCCATCTTGAGTAGATACTGAGTTCAATCGGCAATAGAACCAATTTGTTGGGCTATAGGGCATACCCAGGTTTTATACCATTAACTTCGCACCAACAAAAAGACCCACAGTGTTGGCCCTTTCGACAACAACCAGCGAACAGGTTGCAGTCTCACCCGAAATAGCTATGGGTTGCTGCAGAACTAGGTTTCTGCAAGCAGAAGAGGGATATTACTGTACCTTTAGCCTTAACAACAAATATTTATACCAAACAAAGCTTCGATATTTACTTAATTAGCTTCGCAGTTAGATAAAAGACGTTTCTTGCTTAACCCTTAATTGGGACTTCACAGCGAAGTTAACATGTATCTTACTTTATCAATTATCTACTTATCAATGCATAAAATAAAACCATAACAGAAACAACACAAAAGAACCACAACACAAGATATAATGTGGTTCCACCCCAGTATAGGGGCTACGTCCACAAAACTGCGCTTTTATTCCACTTCTTACAAAACAACAGTTCTGATCTGCGCACTCAGTAGCAGATCCGCCTTTCAATTCTAACCGCGCACTTAGCTGCAGTTCCTTTCTTACAATCTCTAAGCTGCGGACTCAGCCGCAGTTCCTTTCCTTACAAAACCCTCTGCGCACACAACTGCAGAGGTCGTCCATGCACACAGCTGGGACTTGACCTTAAAACCCAAAAATAGATCTAACTTCTTCGCATAATATGATCCTCATTTCATTAGATACCCTTGACATCTTTACATGAGTGCCTATTTATACAAGTGCACTGTTACAAAATCATGGGATTACACCTGAAATTTATGGACAATTACAAAAAAGAGGGCTTTGACTCAACCCCGACACCCCTAAGACTATTTTGAGTCGCAACTCCGCTTACAAGCTTCCACAAAAATCGCGGAGTTACCAAAATTAGTGACTGTTAAGGTGCACGCCCCAACATAAATCAAGGCTTTCAGTTCTATTGGCTTATCCATTGCTCTACATCCCATAAAAAATAAAATTGATTGACCAAACTATGAAAACAAAGAAGAAAAATAAAAAGGAAAATATCAACAAAAGGAAAAATCAAAAAAGAAAATAAAATTGTTTGACCAAATTATATAAACATGTAGGAAAAATGAAAAAATAAAAAGGAAAAAGGAAAAAGGAAACAGAAAAAAACCAATCGATAAAACACTCTGTAAATGCTTGAAGCAACACCGAAACAAACAGATGGAAAACCCACACGGGAAACTCCCCAAACACTTGGAGTCGCAGTGGATCCTTGGAAAAAACACACTAGTACATATAGCTCAAAAGTTCCATGAAACATTGCCACGTTTGAGATAAAATCAATTTTTTTGTCACAAAATACTTGAACATTGTGGAATTATTTTTTCACAATGACCCCAACAATTGCTGCTGTAGCGATGACTTCCAATTATCGTTTTTATAGAGACAAACGTTCGTCACTATAGGGACCATAAAAATCATCTCTATAACAATGAACTTTCGCATGTGTGAATCACACTTTTGTTGGAAATGACCATTGAATTTTCCTTTTTTCGGAAGTTTGACCATCATGCATTTTCATCACAATAGAGACGAACATTGATCTATAAATACATAACCTTGTGACAAATTGTGACAATTTTTCTATAATTGCGACAATTTTTTTGGTGATTGTTTGATCTATGATTTTTCTATCAGGAACTGGTTTAACACATCCAATTTTTGATCTACATAACTTGGATTTTAGAGTTTGAAGGTTAGAGGTTTTAAATTTTCAGTCTCCTTCAATATTAAGCTCTGTTAAATATTTTTAATACCATATAACTTTATGCTTACACTTTTTAATGGACAATTTTGAAATTTATAATATCTTGTTTTCATAGGGAAACTCTATTTATGTTTTTTAAATACTTTTTTTAACACATAAAAAACCTACTTCTTGATATTGAGAATGGAATCAAAGATAGGCAATGTACAAAATATTCCGATTGCTTCTTGGATCTACTATTTTGTTGATTCAAATGTTGATTAGGATATGTTTTTGGAGTTGTTTTGAAGTTGTTGGGTTGATTTGGTGCTTGTGAAGGTATGTACGAATCTTCTTGTATCCCTCATTCTCTTTACAATAAATTTGTTGTTTTTTTCCCTGGGAAAAGTAAATGTAGAGTTTTATTTGCATATTTGTTTTTGGTGGTAGATAAATAGCCATGGATCCGAGAGAAAAAAGAGACCCTGCATGGAAAGATTGACAAGTGGTTGGTGGGAAATGGTATGCAAGCATTGGTAGAAAAAAATAGATAGGGGTCTACACAAGCTGAAACAACACTTAACATATTTAATGAGGAAAATTAAATGTATTTAATAGTTTCCCTTGAATTAAGAGCCGAAATGCCCTATTGAAGGCTATAACATAGACAAAGCCTAGAACAAAAAAATGCAAAAAGAGATAGGAAGAAGTGGAAGTGTACATGATATTGAAAACCCTAGTTTTCAATCCCATTAGAGTACCATCCTTCCCTCATAGATAAGAGGTTGATTATGGCACACATGTTAGATTTTTTACCTTTGATTTCTCAGCCAAATTTCTCCAGTAGTAATGGTGCTCCAATGGGACCGTTCTTTCTTCATGTGTGTAGTAGCAAAGAGAGGAAAAGTTGTAGCCTATGCATACACACTCACCCTTTGGATCTACACCCTTTCTCAGTTCCTCATGCAAGTTCCCTGACTACCTAGGGATCTGCACCCTTCTCTAAAATTCGATGTTGAATGCAAAAATCAAACTCTTGTTAGCTAAAAGCTAAATAAGAATGACAATTCTATTTTTGAAAATTAAGGTTGGCACATGCATGCTAGAGGCATGCCTTTGGCCATGTACCTCTTCATCTCTCTCCTACACAATTTTTGTGTGACTCCTTTATTTCACTAGTGTTGCACCCTCCTACCATTGCATACATGCCATAATCATCCTCTAGTTGGGGTACAATATCTTTGTCATTTCTATTCATGCAGCAGGGAACATTGGCTGAATTGATTAGGCTTAGGGTTTGACTTTGCTAGTTAGGGCCACTTCATGCATGAGCCTAGTTACATACTCTCTTCCCTTGTATCTTATTTTACAAAAGGGATGAAGGGTGCACTACATGTTTGTTAGTGAGTTAATGTTTTTGTCTTTGAGATATAGCCTAAGAGTTTATTGTTTTTCCAAATTTAAATAACAATTGATGTAGATTTGAGAGCTTTGTTTTTCCATGTATTTTCTGTTAGTGTTTCCTGTAGCATGTGCTTGTAGATTGTATTATCCAGAGATTACGGTTTTGATAGGTTTAATACTTTTAGTATTGAGCCATCTAGTGTTTATTTATTCTTTGAAGTGCATAACCTTCTCACCATGGTTTGAGAAATTTCAACACACCCAATCCTAAGAAGCAAAGGATTGACTCATTCTTTTTACCCAACACCACCCTTTTTTCTCATCCCATCATTGATTGTGTTACACCTCAATTTGACACTTTAGTGCCAAAGTCGCAATCCACTAGTGTTGTGATATGCAACTACGGAAAACTACTATCATTGTCACCTTAGTTTGAGTTTTTCCACATTTTAGGCTACTTTTAGGCCAAGGGAGGCTTCCCTATCAATTCTAAGAGGATCTTAGGATGTTTAGCTTTATTCAAGATCTAGAGGTACCACAAAAATAAATTCAGCAAATTGCATGTAACATGATCAAAAGATAAAGTATTCCATAACCATTTGCTGAAGATAAAACATTCATAGAAATAAAAGATAATTTGCAGAAATAAAACCAGGAATGTACCATAACAAGTAAATGATGAAATGCCTTCAAGATAAATGGCTCATTACCCCAAACCATCCACAAGTTGTTATAAATAGTGCCAATTAAACTTGATTGGTTTAGAAAATTGTTCTCTTGAATGAGACTCTGCCTAAGTGTATCACTCAAACTTATTAATTTGTCCACCTGTAGTATCTAGTGTCACTCCAACCACAATGGTTTATTGTACATTCCACAATATTAAGAGTTGTTAAATAGATCTGTCACCATCACATCCATTGTCCAAAGCGTCAATAAACAGTAAGATAATTTCCATAATATTTGTGCAATTAAAAATTGCACTTAGTAACTATACGAAAAATCAAATAGTTAAGTGCTGAATCAATATTCAGAAAATTAAATAGAAGATTTGAAATTTATTAGGCATCTCAATGGCATTAACTTGATGTTATCTTGTTATGACTATAGATTAGAAATTTCTAGAAATTAGTTTAGTGTGGAATTTGATAAACTCATCATTTAAGCATTCATTTTCCGCCATTCAGAGAGTTTCAACATTTGAAATATCGTTGTCAGTCATTTAAAGGAAAAAATAAACAATGAAATAACTTCTAAAACTGAGATTTAAACTTAATTTTTTTTTTACGAATAAAAGTAAAGCATTAGATCTGAATTTTGTGTTTTACATCAATGTAAACAAAAATTTTTAAGATCTGAAAATTGTAGAAAATAATTTACAAAATTATTTTCAGTGATCTAAGTGACCTTAAAATCAATCAAAACTTCACAAAAATTATTAGATGTTCCCAGAAATTTATTAGTGAAATTTAAGCTTGTAAAGCCTTCTCAAATGTGAATTTTTTACGGCTTCTTTCCAAAGGCTTGTTCAAATATTACTTGTTCATTAAGAAAAGTCCATAAGGGGGTTTGAAACCCTCAAATGTTTTCTACTTATCCATAAATCCATCAATTTTAACCCACACGAGAGCCCCTAGGAGAGGGATGTCCCACCAATAAGCAATGAAGAATAACCACAAGTCACCTTCAACAAGAGTGTTCACAAGGTGGGCCAAGCATCCAAGAAACGTCTCCAACATGGAATGCCCTTCGTTAAAATAATGAAGCATTCCTAGTAAAGTGATTCTTCAAGGCTAGCATTCTAACTAAATATTCTTAACATCCACATGTGGAAGCTTTGGAGGGCAGAAAAGCCATAACGTCACCTTCAAGTGATGCAATAGACCCTCCAAATAGCAACCACCTTCCTCAAGCTCTCTATATAAACATTCATAAATCATTATTTAAAGGACTCAAGTTACGTACTGGGGACATGAGGATGCGCCCTTCCTTCAGTGTTGTAGAGTGCTGATACAAGGTGGAAAGAGGGTACAACCTGTCCAAACTGAGATCAGACTTCAATCAACATGACGTTTGACCCAGCATGCTTGAAACATATTTGATATGCTACTGTAATGTTTCTTCTTCGATGCTGGTTGTTGGCCACAGGACTCCAATCTTGACTTGAAACTGCTTCTACAGAGCATACGTTTTGTACATGAATGCCAATTTACATATAGATCCGTCTCAAAGGATTCTAATTGTTGAAAAGGTTCCTCCAGAACTTGGACTGATGGCTATGAGATTATTTGAGATCATGAGGTCAAAGGATGGTAGGTTTTTAACCCAGAACTGCTCAAGTGCTGTAGGTGACTGCCCAAAATGCTCTATCAAGTGAGTATTAGTTTATAATATTGTAGAATATACCTAAAGGTGAAAGTGATCATTATTAGTTGATTGGTTCAATGGAAGCACATTTTTTGGCCAGGCTTGGATGTCAAGAAGATAGAAAAATGCATGGGGGATCCAACTGCAGATGCAGAGAGCCCTGTCTTGAAACAAGAGCAAGATGCACAGGTTAGAATAGAATCTAGAAGTATTCCATTTGTTACTTTCCATTTTATCTGAGAGTTGTGATCCGAGAAGCTTTTTCTATCATTTGTTCCATATTTGTTAAGTCTTGTTGGTATGGTTTAGGTGGTAAACATTTATGATGTGGCCATGCTGTCATTCATTCCCTTAGTATTATAGAGGCTGTGCATTATTGAAAGTTCATGGTGCAATGCTTTTCATAGGTTGGACATGGATCTTGAGGTGATGTCACTATTTTTCCCACACTTATTATTAACAACAGACAATATAGAGGTTGGCATCCTTTATTCTTATACATTCTATCTTTTACGAATGCAAGAATAAAATGTGGCAAACTAACATCCTTCTAAATCTAATTGCAGGAAAACTCAATGATTCGAACTGGTTGTGAAGGTTCAGGTGGACAAGGACGTCATGCACTCTTAAATGTTAATATAGATAACAATTTAAAAATTAAGCAAGTAGTAATCTAGAAATTAAATTACAATATACCAAAATCAGTCTAAAATTCTTGACACTAAGTCTCAAATTAAGAGATCAAAAGTCATCCAACTCTCAAGAGCCTATTGAGACAATATTCTTTAGGAGACTAAATTCTATATTGTTGGGTGTGAGATGAAGTATTTAGGAAGAAGCTGGTAATGCATTGTTCCATCCTAACAATGCCTCATTGATTTTGTAACAAGTTTTAACCATGCATCTAGTAAGGTTTACAAGGGTTCCTCCATTGAGGTTTACAAAGGTGGAAAATATCAACAAATGTGTTCACAATCAATGGGGGGACTCGGAACTTGGTTTGAATACAATGCTAAAAGTGAATTGTTTTCTTGCTTTACAATAGTCATGTAAAACATGAGTACTAGTAATTTCTTTACATAAGCGATTCTGACAAACTCAATTACAGACCTAACCTTATAGCTATAAAAATATTTGGGTGTGAGTAGGCATCAAATAAATGGATCTCAGGATCAATATATTTGAATGGAGGGAAAAGTGCTACCATTTGTGAGTGGAAAGGGCAGTGTACTACTTATGAATCCTAGAACTTAGAAGGTTATATATGTAAAGCCTCTTGTTTTGGAAGATTGAAAGCTGTAACCTTTGTTTTCTCAATATTGGTTGTCAAATTTTTATTAGTACAAAAGTAATGAAGGAAGCCTAGTTGCTTCTGCAACTACAAGCCCTCAATTGTATGATGTAGAAGCCCCAAATCATCAGCATATAGGAAGCTGTGAATAATTATATTAAGAAGGAAACATCCATAATTTGGTCCTATATTGGCATGACCATAATCCTCTTGCCGAATTGTGTATAAGCTAAATCAAAGAGGGGAGATGGGACACCTTTGTTTCTGTCTAGTGGTGTTGAAAATGTTATCTCTGAGCCTTCTTGTTTTGTGAATCTGCACCATTAGTTGTGTAGAGTGACACAAGAACAATCTAAACCTTGTCTTGAATCCTTGACCTGATGCAACCAATCAAATAAAGGTTTACTTGGAATTATGTTAGTTTTCTCAAAGGTCAATGACACAGAAGGCCAGGGCCTTGCTGAATAGAGCTTTCTTAAATAATGGCTCCTAACTTGAATCCCATTAATGGCATGATAGCTTCTGTAGAATCTTACTTGTCCTTTTTGCCAAAATATTTATTTATGTAGTAAATTTCCAATGTAAGTGGATGAGTGTATTTTTATGCTAAATAATGTAATAAACTATGTTATATTAATAAATTGAATACTTATTTCTGGATTTGCACTGGATGTCTTTGTATGAGTTAAGTAACTTTAAGTTGTGATTTTTCTCCTTGAAGTTGTGTATGAGTTAAGTACCTGTTGACCTACATTAAGAAATATAAGAGTTTGTTTTATTTTATTTTACTAGTAAGTATTTCAGATAATTTTTTGAAGATGATATTGACAACGAGTGTGAAGCAGCGCACATAATTGTTAATTTTTCATATGCTAAGCTAGAACATCAGTATTTCATTTCATTTTCATAACTAAAGCATATAAACAGGATCACTGAAAGAAACAGTATCACAAGAACAACACAAATTTATCCTGGGAAAACCCTAAAGGGAAAAACCCAGCAAAAGCTTCCTCAATATAGATGCCCCAAAAAGATAAGAGATAAAAACAACAAGGAGATCAAAGCCTGATCCTCCTCCTTCTTTAGCTACTCTTCTCTTCTCCACTAATGCGCTACACAAGTGAGAGTGTGTGTGTCTCAAATGAGGAGCACTACACCTCTATTTATATTCATCCGTTCACTTAAGTTAACTCATTCGACATGTAGGCTCGAGTTACACATGTAGGCTCAAGTAACCACACTGGGGTGCTGATGACCCACCTTTACAATTAGAGGGGAATACCTCATGACTCTTATTAGGAGCATCGGGGTACAATGTAATACAAGTGGTTCTCTCGGTAGGACCATTGGGGACCACAAAAGATACATATAGAATATTCTTTGAAGTTACAATATTTCAACACTCCCCCTTAACGAGAAGGGTATTCTATAGCAACATCAACAACAACAAGAGTAGAGATAGGGGACATCATCAACATCAGCAGGGTAACACATCTATAAATCATTGGAAGCTTTTCAACATCATGTAGTCTTCATATTCAATATTCAGTCTTCATCATCATTAATTCTTTGACTGCTTCGATCAGTAACATCTTCAGCATTTTGATCTTTCAATCAGTAACAACATCTTCAGCACTAGGACCTTTTGATCAGCAACATCTTCAGCACTTTGACTGTTCGATCAGCAACAACATCTTCAACATTTCAACCTTTCGATCAGCAACATCTTCGGCACTTCAAATTTTCGATCAGCAACAACATCTTCAGCATTTTGACCTTTCGATTAGCAACATCTTTAGCACTTTGACTTTTTGATCAGCAACAACATCTTCAGCACCTTGACCTTTCGATCAGCAGCAACATCTTCAACACTTTGACCTCTTGATCAACAATATCATCATTAACACTTTGACCTTTCGATCAGCAGCAACATCATCATCATCATATTCTGATTTGTCGATCATAATCATCATCACATTCTGATATTTCGATTAGAAACATCATCATCATACTATGATATTTCGATCAAAAACATCATCAACATACTCTGATCTTTCGATCAGAAACATCATCATCATACTCTGATATTTCGTTCTGAAACATCATAATCATAGTGCATCATCATACTCTGATCTTTAGATTAGTACGTCATCATCATCATACTCTGATCTTTCGATCAGTATGTCATCATCATAATACTCTGATCTTTCGATTAGTATGTCGTCATCATACTCTGATCTTTCGATCAGTACGTCATCATCATCATACTCTGATCTTTCGATTAGTACGACATCACCATCATCAGCAACAACCTACAAACCACAACTCAAAGACAAAAAGTCTTTGGATCACTTTTGGACTTAAAGTCCAGGGATGATACAATCCCACCACATTCTCAACAACCGAAGTTACCGGATTGATTACGGGAGAATCAGTCCCTATCACTTTAGGACTAAGTCCAAGGACGATGCAATCCTACCACATTCTTGAGGACCGAAGCCACCAGATTGATTATGGGAGAATCAATGCCTATCACTTTAGGACTATGTCCAAGGATGATGTAATCCTACCACATTCTCGAGGACCGAAGCCACCAGATTGATTACAGGAGAATCAGTCCCTATCACTTTAGGACTATGTCCAAGGATGATGCAATCCTACCACATTCTTGAGGACCGAAGCCACCGGATTGATTATGGGAGAATCAATCCCTATCAGTTTAGGACTATGTCCATGGATGATGCAATCCTACCACATTCTCGAGGAACGAAGCCACTGGATTGATTACGGGAGAATCAGTCCCTATCACTTTAGGACGATGTCCAAGGATGATGCAATCCTACCGCATTCTCGAGGACCTAGGTCACTGGATCTATTATGGACAGATGTCCCAGGATGATACAATCTCTCTTCATTCTCGAATACTGAGGTCTCCGGATCACTTTAGGGAAAGTTCCCAATGATGATACAATCCCACCACGTTCTTGAGGACCAAGGCCACCGGATCTATTATGGACAGATGTCCCAGGATGATACAATCCCTCTTCATTCTCGAAGACCGAGGTCTCTGGATCACTTTAGGGCAAGTGCCCAGGGATGATACAATCCCACTGCAACATCACTACTCCCCCTTTCGGGGAAGGTCTTTTCAAAACACACCAAGCTTGTCTCGAAAGTGTTCGAACTTCACTCGGGACAGAGGCTTTGTCAATACATCAGCAACGTGTTCATCAGTACTCACATACTGGAGCTTTATGGCTCCCTTCTGCATCATATCTTGAATGTAGAAATACCTGATTTCTATGTGCTTTGATCTGTCATGAAACACAAGGTTCTCTGTCATCTTTATACAACTTTGGTTATCACATAGAATCACGGTAGTGTCCAACTCTAGGTTGAATAATCCTGACATCAGCTTTTGAAGCCATATGGCTTCACAACTAGCAGAGCAAGCTGCTGTATATTCTGCTTCAACTGTGCTTAGTGCAACACTGGATTGCTTTCTGCTAAACCATGAGATCATAGCAGATCCCAGACTATAACATCCACCTGATGTGCTTTTTCTATCTGAGATACTTTCGGCCCAATCTGCATCTATATAGCCATACAATCTATACTCATGGCTATTATCATAATATAGACCAAAGTCTATAGTTCCTTTCAAATATCTCGTCACATGTTTTGCAGCTACCAAGTGAACCCGTCTAGGTTGAACTAGATATTGACTTAAGGTGTTCACAGCAAAACAAATGTCTGGTCTAGTATTTGTCAAATACATCAATGACCCAATGATCTGTCTGTAATGAGTCACATCCACTAACTCTGATGAGTCATCAGTTAACAACATCAGATCAGAATCCATGGGTGTGGACAAAGCTTTGCATTCCAACATATTGAATCTTTTCAATATCTCTACTGCATACTTTCCCTGGTTGAGAAAGATTCCTTCTGAACTTTGGCATACTTCCAGACCTAGGAAATAATGCATTAACCCAAGGTCTTTCATCTCAAATTCTTCTGCTAGTCTCTTCTTGCTTTTCATAATCTGTTTCTCATTTCCTGTCAAGAATAAATCATCCACATATAGTAGTAGGATGACAGGTTCATCTTCTACAACCTTGAGGTAAAGGTTAGGATCAACTTTACTCTTGGTAAAGCCCATGCTTGACAGGAAACTATCTATCCTCTCATACCAAGCTCGAGGAGATTGTTTAAGACCATACAAAGCTTTCTTCAACTTTCATACATGAGTATGCCTGTCTTCAACTTCAAATCCTTGAGGCTGTTCTATGTAAACTTCTTCTTTGATAACACCATTCAGAAAAGCTGTTTTCACATCCATCTGGTGTAAGTCCCACTTCATTATGGATGCAAGTGCCATGATATTTCTAATCGAAGTATATCGTGCTACAGGAGCAAATGTCTCTTCATAATCAATTCCCTCTTTCTGAGAGAAACCTCTGGCCACAAATCTTGCTTTATACTTCTCGATACTTTCGTCAGCTGCATGCTTTATTTTGAATATCCATTTGGAGGATACTATACTCTTTCCTTTTGGTTTGGGAACTATATCCCATACATCATTCTTCATTATTGACTGGTATTCTTCAGTCATTGCTTCTACCCATTCTTTCTTCTGTACCGCTTCTTCATAGTTTGCGGGTTCTTGTTCTACCAGATCACACATCAAAGCTACATAGTTGGAAAAAGTATTAGGTTTCTTTCTTTCCCTTGTAGAGCCTTCATGAGCTCCATATCTTTCTGCCTCTTGTATAATTTCTCTTGTCCAAGCAGGCTTTCTCTTTCTTGATATCTCCATCATGGGAGGTTCTGCCATGTCATGTTCTTCAGGAGCTTCATCTTCAGGGAGACATGTAGTTTCTTTATTTCTGGGTGGTGTCTCTTCTTCATACACTTCTTCAAGTTGGCACTTCCTGGATCTCTTGAGAGCTACCTCTTCATCAAATGTCACATCTCGATTGATTTCCATGTGATGGAATCTAGGAATGTAGATTCTAAATTCTTTGGATGCTTCACAATATCCAACAAATATCCCCTTCTTTCCGGAAGGGTCTAATTTGGTTCTTTTCTCTTTTGGTATATGAATATATACTGGACAACCAAATATATTGAGATGACTTACCTCAGTCTTCTTTCCTGTGAATATCTCTTCTGGAGTTTTGAACCCAAGAGCACTGTGAGATATTCTATTTTGTACATATACAGTAGTTCTTGCCGCTTCTGCCCATAGGTGCATTGGAAGATCTTGATCATATATCATTGTCTTCATTGCCTCCATGATGGTTCTATTGTTTCTTTCCGCTACCCCACCCTGTTGGGGATTGTAGAGAGTAGTTAGTTCCCTCTTTATTCCTGCATCTTTGCATAAGACATCAAACTCTTTTGAGGTGTACTCTCCTCCATTGTCTAATCAGAGAATCTTAATTTTCTTGTCTGAAAGATTCTCTATCAAGGATTTGAACTCCTTGAATTTCTCAAACACTTCACTCTTTTCTTTCAAGAAGTATATCCAAGTCTTTCTTGAAAAATCATCAATAAATGTGATATAATATTCAAAGCCACTTAAGGATGTGGAAGACATTGGACCACATACATATGAATGAATCAATTCCAATGTACCTTTTGTTTTTGTTTCACTCTTCGAGAATGGATTCTTGATGTTCTTTCCCTTCTCACATCCTTTGCAAATGCCTTCATGCTTGATCTTCATTTCTGGTAATCCTGTCACTACTTTGTTCACATGAGGTAGAGCCTTGTAATTGATGTGGGCAAGCCTTTTATGCCATAGTTCACTAGGGTCAGTGGACTCATGCACAAAGGCTGTTTCTGAGTGCTCCTTGAGTATATACAAGCCCCCTTCTTCTTCACCAATGATGATTGCATCTTCAATATTCTTTCCTTTGGGCCACATAAGTACTTGACCATCTATGAAAGCAACTCTGAATCCTTTCTTATCTAAACCTGAGATAGAAAGTAAATTCTTCTTTAAAGTAGGTACATATAATACATCTTTCATTTTTAAGGGATTACTTGATTCAAGTTTGTAGCTTGCTTCACCAACTCCTTTGATCGGATATTGATAGTCATCTCCTAGGGATACTTTCTGAGGAGATCTCTTTTCTTCAAGCTTGGACAGAGTTTTCTTTTTTCCCGTCATGTGCTTTGAAGCACCACTATCAATAAGCCAAGTGTCTTCTCCAGGAGTCACAGACCCAGAGAGAGCATAAAACAGTACATATTCTTCCGCATCTTCTTCTCTTGCTTGATTTCTTGAAGGTCCTTTATCTTCTTCTTCTTCATCCTCATATTCAGCTATATGAGGATGATATCTTTTGTTGTTGTTGATCCTCTGCTTATATTCTTGCTTCTTTATAGGACAGTTTCTGGCAATGTGTCCTATCTTGTCACAGTGGAAGCATTGAAAACTAGAGTAGTCCTTACTTGATAGAATTTCTTTCGATCTTTGGAATCTTCTAGGAGGTTGATGCTCTTTGTGACTTCCCTTCTTGAATATGGGTTGATTCCTTCTTCTTTTTCTGGTATGAGTGGCTAGGGCTTGATCATGTTCTTTTTGTAAGGCTTCTCTATTTACCACTCTAGTCTCCTCTTGAATGCAGTCTTCCCATACCACATCAAACTGCATGCTTTGCTTCCTGGCACACATCATTTGAATGAATGATTCCCATGGTCTAGTGAGACCATTGAGAGCAGTCATAACCATTTCATCTTCATCAAGCTTATATCCAATAGCTTCTAGTTTCTCTTTGATCTGAGAAACCTTCGTGACGTAGTCTTGGATGGATTCTCCATGAATCATCTTGATGCTCTTCAGTTGTGCTCTTAGATTCATATTTCTGTTAATGTTTCTTCCTTCATACATTCTAGATAGGGCATCAAACATTTCTTTTCGAGTCTTCTTGGATGACACTTGAGGGATCAAGTGATCCTTGATGGAGTCAACAATAATCCTTTGTGCCCTAATCATATGCTTTCTGTGCTTCTCCTTGGCTTAAACTTCTTCAGGTTCTATAACTTCTTCTTTGACATACTTATCAAGATCATTCTCTTGGAGAATGAGACCAATCCTGTATTTCCATGCTTATAAATTTTCTATGCCTTCTAGCTTGTCCTCAAGCTTAGTGCTTGGGGTCATCTTGTTAGAAAATCAACAAAAAATTGAAATTTTGCAAAATGAGAAACTGAACTTACCAGGAGATGTGCTTGAGTGAGGTGAGTTGACTGATGTGCTTGGATTCTGGAGATCTCAATTCTTCCCAAATCAAACTTGCAAGATTCAGTTTCTGCAGTTTTCTAGTGCAGCTGTCAAACTAGGGTTTGACTTTTTCAGAGATTCACACATCCAAAAAACTTGATTCTAGGATCAAAAGATGCACTCTGGGAGGGCGCAACTTTCTATTCAAGTAGTTTTTCGAGACTCAAAATGTTTCTCAAAAACCCTAATTTCTTCCGGGTAGAGAGAGAGAGCTATTTCACCTTGTGAAAGCTGTCCTGTTCAGGTTAGCTCTGATACCATGTTAATTTTTCATATGCTAAGCTAGAAAATCAGTATTTCATTTCATTTTCATAACTAAAGCATATAAATAGGATCATTGAAAGAAATAGTATCACAAGAACAACACAAATTTATCCTGGGAAAACCCAGCAAAAGCTTCCTCAATATAGATGCCCCAAAAAGATAAGAGATAAAAACAACAAGGAGATCAAAGCCTGATCCTCCTCCTTCTTTAGCTACTCTTCTCTTCTCCACTAATGCGCTACACAAGTGAGAGTTTGTGTGTCTCAAATGAGGAGCACTACACCTCTATTTATATTAATCCGTTCACTTAAGTTAACTCATTCGACATGCAGGCTCGAGTTAAATCATGTAGGCTCGAGTTACACATGTAGGCTCAAGTAACCACACTGGGGTGCTGATGACCCACCTTTACAATTAGATGGGACTACCTCATGACTCTTATTAGTTCTTCCGATTAGGAGCATCGGGGTACAATGTAATACAAGTGGTTCTCCCGGTAGGACCATTGGGGACCACAAAAGATACATATAGAATATTCTTCGAAGTTACAATATTTCAGCAATAATGAATACATGAAATAAATTGTGTTGTTCTAAACTATATTGCATTGGATTTGGGGACAGGGGAATGGTGGGGACGAGTCACCAGGACGGTTAGAGCACACCCCCAATTTTTTAGGGGAAGGTTGGGGATGGCACATACACACACACACACAGAGAACGGTGAGGACGAGGCCCTGGGACGGTTAGAGAACACCCCCAATTTTTTAGGGGATGATAGGTTGGGGATGACACATACACACACACAACATCAAAAAGTTAGAATTCATCATAAACCATTGTAGTTGCTTGTAAGCACAATAGTCTTTACTATATAGTATTATGCACATCTCTTTCCATAACTTTGCTATGTTTTTCATTTGGTATATGTACAAAGGAAGTGCAATGAATTCCACAAAGGAAAATCACATGTGGCTATCTGCCACAAATTGTTTGGTAGATTGACATTCTTGAGCATTCAGTGTGTTGTCCCCATTGTCCGATTTTTCTTTTTAGCGGCTCCATTTTTTTGTGGATTGTAAGAGAATATATTATCTCATGACACCATTCCCTGTATAAATTTTGAAGAAAGCATTGCACTCGAACACCTCTCTACTAGTAGCTCTTAGCATTTTCAACTTCGTTACACGGTGATAGTGGAACGTTTGACAAGGTAATAAGCCCAATATATTCAACAATAAGTTGAAAATTTTACTGCAATTTTACTTGGGAACATTATACATATTGTAAAGTGCTCCACTATTGTAAATGATTGAGGACTATAGATGAGCCAAGAATGCATCCTTCTAGAGATTGCTTACCTTAAATGGATTGTATGTACATTAGACTAAGTCAGAATTAGACAACTACTAAAATAAAACTGAACTAACACATGCAAATTGTCTAACAAATTGCTAGGGATAACATGCAAACAATTGAGAGTAGATTCCTGGAAATAGAACAACAATAATTCCTACATAATGATTAATCTACTGCGCCATACTGCAGAATCTAGAAGAAAGGAAGTGTGGCTTCACTGTTCAGTTTGAATTGCATGAGCTGAATAGCCCAAATCTGTTCACATGTGTGCCCAGGACTACCATACATGTTCCTAGGCTATAGAAGACTACAAGGTACAGTCTAACAGTCCCTCTCATTGAGGAAAGTGTTATTTTGAGATTAATATTTTCAACACAAGGTGTGAAAATAAGTGAAATTATTGTGTATCTATTAATAATAGACTAGAATAGATTTTTGTTCTTTGTAAATTTGGTTATTTATTTGACCTTTTCTACAACATATGTTATCCATGCATTTTTCCATCTGTATGCTAGAATGGAGGTTACACACTGGGCTACTACTACACACAGTGTCCAGAAATTGTGTTGTATTTCTCCATAAGTAATCTATCAACACTAATGTAATTGGAAAGATCATTGGTGCTAGTTATCAGACTCAGTCAAGTAGACCCAGATCTGCTGATTCTACCTACCCTGATCCCTACCTAAAATGCAAGTAGGTTCATCTTGGACCTGACCATTGTAGATCAAACCTGGTTTGACCCAGTTTGATTGGTGGGTCTGGGTGATACAAAAACCCCACTAAGCCTTGAAAAAACTGCCATGCCCGGAAAATTATAAATTTTGGTTTTTGGGTATTATCAAGCTCATTATTGGTCCTAAGATGTTATATTTATGTGGTATTTTTAGATTTTGTCATATGATTACAGATTTGACTTTGAGTCTTGAGTCTTGACAGTAGATAGTTTGAACACTTTTTTTGTTTTGGTTCATGAATCATAATTTCATGCCATTCTCCTTGACAGTTATGAAACCTGATGAATGATATTATAATTTATGATTGATTGTAAATTGTAATTGTATGATATACTTGGATATGCTATTTTTGCATTGCCTTACGTGCTTTTGCTTTATATTCTAAATTGAAATAAGTTACGAGGATATGGATTTGATCTGGATCCAGATCATTCGGATTCGGATACGGATCCTCCAGTTGTTTGAAAATCCAGGATCCACATTTGGATTCAGGTACGGATCTTCTAGTTTTTTGAAAATCCAGGATCCACATACAATAGGGAAATGACAAGTACAAACAAATATATAAATATTTTTATAATAAATAAAAAATTAGAGTTAAGAATAAAAATCATCCAGGAACCACAAAAGTAGAACTATAACTTATAACAAAAAATGAGAATTCTCATGCATATTACTATTAGCCATTCATGTAATATAATTGATAATTTCACAAGTTAACAGCATCATTGATAATTGATAATTATTAATTTTGAAGACCATTTTAGTGTAAGCATGCAGCATGTCATAATAGGGCTCATATCATTATTGAATAAAGTGGTTTTCTTGAATTCTATTGCAGGACTAAATAATAGTGTGGGACCTGGGTGAAGTGAGCAACAATGTAGAACATAATGATAGATCATACCTTGACCATGATAGATCAAACCTTCAGGGAAGACCTCGATAGATCAAAAGTTGAGAGTAGATATTGACATAAGGATAAATCAGATCTTGAATAGGAATGGGGTTTAGGGTTTTGGAAGTCTTTCAATTAAAAATTGATCGTTTGATGGATCGGTGGGTCAAAAAATCACTGGAATTTTCAGAATCTATTTCAAATTTTCAGGATCCATTTCATTTATGATTTTACACAGTATCCATTTTATGGGCTTAGCATCCATTTCATTTTGTAGGGGATCCACTCCCAAGCCACATCCTACACATAGGAGTGGCAGATCTTGTAACACAAATTATATTGAGTTTTATCTTCTTTTGTCTCAGCTAATTCCAAATACAAAAAATAATTTTCTTGAAATTCTATAATTTTGTATTTTTAATAATTTTGAGTCATTTTGAGGCTGATTCTCAGGATTTTTTCAAGTCCCGAGTCAAGTTTGACTCTTAAGCTAAATTGAGCATTGTGCCAATTTGAGTTTGGTTAATTTGGCCCCAACATTAGGTTGTTGGCATGTGAAATCCTTGCAGGGTTAGGTTTTTGGGCCAATGGGTTGTGCTAAGGTGCACCACAAGATTGGATTGCAGGTCCTCAAGCTATATTGAGAGGATAGGTTGCAGTTTCTGAAGGACTACAATAATGGGTTGCAGGTCACTGAAAGGATTGCAAGGTATGTCTACATAGTAAAAGAGGAAGTGGAAAAAGTCTGAGTAGAAGAAGAACTTTTTAACTGATGTATTTTGAATCTTATCGTAATTGAATGCATAAAGTATTGTGCTTCTTCCTGCAATTAAAATTTTTTAAAAGGTGTATTTTCACTCTGAATTTGGTTTTACATGATCTTATTGGTCGTGCATTGCACACCATGCTTCTTGAATTCTTTAGTACCATAATTTTTGTATGTTCTCTATATGAATTTACCTTAAATAGGCTAAGGATAGGTTAGCTGTTGTAGGACGTTTACTATGTAGGGTTTCATAATATCTATTTTCATGAAAATGGTATTCTATCCTTAATCTTTGGCTTGTTCCATGCTATAAATTTAGTAAGAATTTAACAATTTATTGACCTTCAATATATCTAGCTATGGTTTACTAAGTTGTTTTAGAAGAATTTCTCTTTTTGTTCTTCGTAAATTTTAAGCATGTTGGTTACATGAAATTCCAACAAACTATATAGAACATGCAAGAAAAGGCATCATAATTATGTAACTACTTTTAGATCATGTATTCAATGTCTTGAAACAACTTCCTGGGAGTGAGATTAATATATTATAGTTATGAGCTCAAGTAGACTCTTTATGAGGAATACTAGATACAATATCAAAACATTTCAGTATGGCTGTCATCTTTTTTCCAAGAAAAAACTGTATTTTCTATTCATAGAACTAAGAAGAATGAAAAATACGTTCTTAAGGTGCAAGGTGCACATTACGTCATGATCTTTCAAAATACTGAGAACATCATAGTAGGTTAAATATATTACTGTCTATGTAAAAACCTCCAATTGAAAATAAAAATCCCAGAGATTATCATATCTGCATGAATGAAAATACTGAGTTTCCAACTGAAAAAACATGTCCAAGACCGTTTAGATAAAAATAGAGCCTATAGAGACTTCCATCCCAGTAAAAAATATAAATTATTAAATTCTTCTAGATGCATCACCCTTCAAAAGCATTTTAAAGGAACATATCTAGTTTGTAGATCCCAAGTAAAGTCAGAAAAATCTGCACCATTCTCCTTGATATGAAGTAGACCTGGTGTCTTGGCCAAGCCCTCCTTAGTGTGTCAGCACTCATATTCATCTCCCTGCATATATGCGTGAATTTTATTTTGGAGAACTACAAAGAAACTGTCTGTGACTGAGTTTCTAAAGACTAGAGAGAGATATATAATATGTCTTCTTCAGTATTCATCCATATAGCCACCAGAAAAGAATCACCATAAACCTATAGATGAGAAATATTCTTGTTCATTTCTAGCCTCAAAAGAGGTTTGAGGGCTAAAAACTCAGCATAATTGTTTGTACCTTGACCTACATGATAGTGAAATGAAAGTAATGCTGGTCCTGAATATATAGAACCCCACCAACTTCACGGGTTTAATTTGCTCCCTGACAAGCACCATCAAAACAGGCCTAGGGAATAGACTTTTCCACAACCAACTCCCCAATGACTCAAGACTTCAAAATTTTTCTGAGTTTTTATATAACTGCGCAATAGCACATATCTTAAATGAGATATGAAAAGTTGGAGACAATATTTCCTAAAAATACTTTAATTTGCGAGCTAACAAGATGCCCCACATAGCTCAGAAATCCTTTTTGTCATTTTGTATGTCTTTTCCATTGGAAAATCCTACATGATTGTTCTCCGAATCAGATGAATTCAAGATTCAAAATCATCCTACCAGGAATTATTTATAGTATATACTAATCCACCTCCCAATATCGTTCCAAACTTGCAAAGCATAGGGATAGTGGAAAAAAAGTTGGGAAACATTTTTGGCCTCATTTCTACACAACTAACACATGTCTGGAGCATGCTTCTTCTTCTTTTGTAATAAATCCCAGGTTGGCCAGGATGACCTGGACCCCTCAGATCTTTCTTGATATGGCTAGCAAACTTCTTGAGCAATATCTTTGGCCAAAATGACCCCTCTGAAATCTTTCTTGATAGCAAAGGTGCAGTAATTGGATTGATTTTCCTTAGAGTTGTAAATATTTGATATTTATAATCATCCAGTCATAGTCTAACATAAGCTTCTTAACTTATGTAGTCCTGGTTTCCACTATTAGAAATATATTATTAAGGGTGAACTCTTTTTGAGGCAAAACTAATATGTTTTGAATTTTATTTATGAAGGTTCGGATATGGAGTACAACACCAGTGGGAAAAGAAGTGGATGCTGATCAAGCAGCTCATACATTGCTGGAAACCATTCGTGACCACTTTGACTCTGTTAACTGTGTCAGGTAGGATAAACATGGTCGCTACATAGCTTCAGGTTCTGATGATAAAGTGATTCTTATCCATGAGAAAAAACCTAGGACTGGCACTACAGAGTTTGGCAGTGGAGAACCTCCCGATGTTGAGAATTGGAAATTTGTGATGACTTTGTGAGGGCATACTGTACATGTGGTAATTTTATGTTGACATATTTTGACTGCCTTAAATATTTCAAAACATTTTAGTATGGTTTTAGAATGCAAACATGTTGATTCAACCTTCTTTTGGATATGATATTGACTATATTACTGATCGAGATGGTTTATATCTCTGTACTAATTGAAGTAGGTGGATCTCAACTGGTCTCCAAACGATTTAATTTTAGCTAGTTGTATTTTGGATAATACACTCCAACTTTGGAATTTGAGTGATGCATCTTCTATTGCAGTTTTAAGAGTTCATACTAGCCTTGTTAAGGGAATTTCATGGGATACAATTGGTTCTTTTTGTTGATGTATTTGTAACTTCAGAATGTATTAACCTGTATATATTATACTCCGATGTTTATTTCTGGAAGTATTTATAATGTAATTGAGTCATGTCATGCCCCGATGTTCCAATCAGGAGATTCAATAAGTAAACAAGTCATGTAAATTCATTGAGGTTAACCCTCCATTTTAAGTCGGGGCAATAGTCCCCACAATTGTGTGAAGGTTAACCCTCCATTTTAAGTCGGGGCAATAGTCCCCACAATTGTGTGAAGGTTAACCCTCCTTGTTGATCAGAGGGAAAAGTCCCCACAGTTGTGGGGCACTAGGGTTATTAGACTCTCCTAGAGATGTCGGCCCTAGTAAGTAATGGTTAAGTGGGGCTGACATGTTGAATTGGACATTAAGTGAATGAAATAATATAAATAGAGAGTGAGCCTCTCTATTTATCACACACACACTCACTCACTGGGGCGCATGAGTGAGAGAGGAGAAGCTCTTTCAAGAGAGAGAGAGAGAACAAGCTACTGGAGATCATCTTTATGTTTTCGGGTTTTACTGCTGCCATTGGTGCTCATTCTATCTCTGAGGAAGTTGTGGGGTTTTCTCCTTTATGGTTTCCCCGAGGAAAATTCTTTGTGTCTCTTGTCTCTTGTGTTTATTGTTGTGCATGTTAGTCTCTTAGATAAGATCCTAAGATAATGCTAGCTTGAATGATAAAATCTAACATGGTATCAGAGCTAAACTGAGAAGAAGACATTGTGCAGCTGCAAAAGCTAGGGATTCTTACTTTTTGGGTCTCTCTATACAATCCATCAGCAAAAGTATGCTAGGCTGAATCTCCATTGAAGGGCACATCTTTCTGTCAAAGCAGAATTCGATTCCGGGCATTTTCAGTTTTTGGTGCGGGAAATTAGGGATTTTTACAGAAGAAGAATTTTTGAATGATCTTGGCATAGGATTTATCTTCTCATAAAAATCAAATTTTAGAGACCTGGGTAGAGATTTTTGGTTGGGTGTAACTTCGGGAAAGTCAAACCCTAGTTTGACCCCGAGGTGGAAAAACCCTAAATACTAAAACTGATATGTTTTGGTAAATTCGCTATATATTGGGATTTCAGAAGTCTCAGGGGCCAAAAATTTCACAGGTAGAAGATAAAATCCTTATGTACACTGTATCCATATTTCAGCCTCATATTCACTATATTATCGGGGATATGATTCCTCCAAGTTAGGGTTCCAGCCTCTTCCAGGAATCATCCCTAAACAGGACACCTGGGGAGAATTGCTATATCTCGGGATACCAAGATCCAAATGAAATTTCTCAAAATGTTCCAGAAAGGGCATGAACTGTACCTTATGTGGTATAATTTTCAGACCTTGAAGATGAAACAGTGACACGTGGAAGTCCGTACAACTTTTCTATGCTGAACAGTCCAGAAATAGAACACCTTGGGAAAATGATTATAAGTCCCAATTTGTGAAACCAATTCTGATTAAACATATGGTGTTGGAACAAGTATAGGTGAGGGTACCTCAGTGTGAAGTTTAAAAAACAAAGGAGCAGTAACATAAGAGATACCATAGAAACAATATCAGGAATATATGCAGAAGAAATTGGTAAACTAAGGCTTCCTGTTCCGGGAGCTTCCCTCCATTTTTTTCAGAAAATGAGTACATTGGATAGCTCAAATTGAAGAGTTATATATTTCTATCCAATAATATCTAAAAGATTCAAATTTTTGAAAATTAGGGTTTCTCTGACAGACCCTAGATCAGCCAGCTTCAGAACCAGAACGAACACCTCAAATCGGTAAGATCTAATCTTTTGCTATTTTCATTTGAGGTTCTCATTTCAAAGTGATATATGAAATGAGCTTGATGATAAGATTGGTGAAGCTGAGAAATTCCAAGCATGGAAGTATATGATTTCTCTGAAGAAAATGAATTGGACACCTACACAAGTAGAGAGGTTCTAGTTCTAGAGGGAGATGAGGCTAAAAGCCTTACACCAGAAGAACTTGGTCAAGGCCAAGAAGATCATTGTTGATTCAATCGCGGATCACCTTATGACACAAGTGTCTTCCCTAAAGACACCAAAAGAGACATTTGATTCCTTGACCAAGCTATTTGAAGGGAAGAACATAAATTGGAATATGACTTTGAGAAAACAGTTGAAGAATGTGAAGATCCAGAATGAAGAGACCATACAATCATAATTTACGAGGGTCTCTCAGATCAAAGAACAACTTGTAGCAGTAGAAAAAGAAGTGGAGAATGCAGAAATGGTGATAGCCACCTTGAATGGCCCCCGAGGATCATGGGAATCCATTCATGCGAGGAATGTGTGCCAGAAGGAAGTGATTACTTTCAGCAGACTTTGGGAAGAAGAAGAAGCTCGACTCATAATAAGAGAAGAGAAGATGGGAGAAACTGAAGAACAAGCTCTCACCATCCAAAGAATATCTCTCAAGCAATGAGGAATACAAAGGACTCAATTCTTGAAGAACCTCTTATCCATATTGAGCATTTGGATAAGAAATGATGCTGTTATGAATAAAGAAGATGATGAAGCTGAAAGAAGGAGTCTACCCACGAAACAAAAAAGATAAGTATTCAATTGTCATTTCATGATATTGTTTTTGTTATGCATTTGTTTATATTCAGTTGATGCATTATGCATGATAGAATGTTTGCATTAATGACAGTATACTACTAATATGCATGTGATGGGTAAGTAGCTCATGGGGCTATACAACTCTCCATTGCTACTTATCTAGATTGAAACCTCTTTGCTGACATATTGGATTAGTGCACAAACTCAATGTTGTCCTGGTAGAGATGGAAGGCATCTAGAAAATTTCTGTGAGATATGGATGAATGTTGTATTGGATAAAATAGTTGCATAATCATATATCTTGATGCAAAATAATTTTTCATTATGAATATACCTTATGAAATGTTTCTAATCATACAACTAATGCATTTGACTTGTAGGAAATATCGCGTAAAATCGCCTACAAGCAAAGAAGGATGAGACTTGTTTCGAAGAACAAGTGATAATAGTTCAAGATGAAGAATAATATGATGAATGCAGTTACATCATTGATGCAGAATATTCCAGCCATGAAGAAGTAACCAAGAAGAAAGGGAAGACCAGTTCAAGAAGAATGATGTCTAGGATGTAGTATCAATACATGAAGGGTAGTTTGTAGTTCCATCTTGCAGCAGATGGAAACATCATGGGATACAAGGAAATATTCATAGCACAACGCTTCTCATGAAAAGAAGGCATAGACTACGAAGAGACATTTGCAGCCAGTGGGAGTTGAGACACATGACAGGCAGAATCATGTGTGCAAATGAAAGAAGGCCTTGTACAAGCTTAGAAGACACCCATGGGATAACACATACATGAGGAGCTTGATGAAGATCTGAACCTTTGATACAAAGGTTGAAGATGATGACAAGCTCACAGATGGGTACGAGAAGAACTTTTGAAAAAGTTCAAGATAGAGGATCTTGGTATCCAGTGATCCTAGATGGATACATAGAATATTAGTAGGGGAGGAAGCTACTTGTCACTTCGGTACAGAATGTTTCAATACATAGAGTACGAAAGGAAGAGGGGGAATGATGCTCATCTTCAGAGGGAGTGACTACAGAAGATCCCGAGGTTCAGCATGGTACGACAGGATGGATGGCTTACTGATGGCTCTAGGATTTACTGAAAGTAAAGTAGATTCCAAACTTTACTTCAAGGTTGAAGGAGAAATACCAGTGATGCTCCTGCTATATGTCGATGACTTGTTCCTGACATAAAAGAGGAACTCATTAAAGTTGCAAGAAGGAGATTTGCTACCAATTTTGAGATGAAGGACTTGGATATGATGGACTATTTTCTAGGCATGGAGGTGTGGCAGAATGCAGATGGAATTTCCCTGGGACAAGGGAAGTATGCGGTAGAGATCCTGAAGAGATTTGGGATGATGGATTGCAAAGCCATGTCCACACCTATGGCATCGAACCTGAAGCTATTGAGTGATGTTTCATTAGAAGCGGTTGATGCCACAATGTATCACCAGATGATTGGGTCCTTGATGTACCTGATGAATACGAGACCAGATATTTGCTTTGCTGTGAACACCTTGAGCCAATTCCTGACAGATTCGAGACATGTTCACTTGATTGCTACAAATCATATTCTGAGGTACTTGAAGGGTACAGTTGATTATGGGCTCAAGTATGAGGCAAATCAGAAGATTAACCTGGAAGGTTATGTTGATTTAGACTGGGTAGGCAGTGCCATTGATAGAAAGAGAATTTCAGGATGTTGCTTTAGTATGGGATCAGGTGTGATCTCCTAGTTTAGTAGGAAGCAATCCTGTGTGGCACTCAGTACAGACAAAGCAGAGTATGTTGTAGCTTGTTCGGCTAGTTGCGAGGAAATATGATTGACGAAGCTATTGTTTAATTTATTTGATCTCCAGTTGGATGCTACTTGTATATATTGCAACAACCAAAGTTGTGTGAAGTTGTATGAGAAACCGGTGTTCCATGACAAGTCAAAGCATATCAAGATTAAATATCACTATATCAGGAATATGGTGTAGAGAGGAGCAGTGAAGCTCCAGTATGTTGCGATGGACGAACATATAGCTGATGTATTGATGAAGCCATTTTCCAGAGTGAATTTTGAGTACTTCAGGGAGAAGCTTGGTGTTCTCCAGATCGAGGTTCCCTCTAAGGGGAAGGGATGAGTCCATGAGCCATTCTGACATGGTGAAAGGATTGGTTCCTTCCATGGTCAGATGTAAGGGCTAAGCCATTCTGTCATGGTGAGAGGATTGGTTCCTTCCATGTCAGATGCGAGTGCTAAGACATTCTGATGTGACTGTAGGATTGGTTCCTACATGATGAGATATAAGTGCTGAATGCCATTCTCTGGGAGAATGGAGGCACCTGGTCAGTTACTAGAAATACTCAACTTGGGGTTGAGATCCTTTATGACATGATGTGTGAATAACGTTTCCTATCATGGTCAAATGTAAGTGTAGAGCCTTTCTGACATTATGTGTGAATAAATTTTCCTATCATGGTTAGATTTAAGTGTAGAGCCTTTCTGACATGATGTGTGAATAAAGTTTCCTATCATGGTCAGATGTAAGTGCAAAGCCTTTCTGACATGATGTGTGAATGAGTTTCCTATCATGGTCAGATATAAGTGTTGGGAGGGCCTTTCTGACTCAGTCAGATATAAGTGCTGAAGAAGATGAAGACCTACTTGGAGGATAGGCCTACAACTAGCATGAAAAAGGGTTGGCTCTGCAGAACTTCCTGTGATGAGAAGAATGAAGAGATAGCACCATTTGATTGAGATAGCGGAAGAAGTGATGATGGTGATGATCCAATGATGATCCAGCTTTGATGATGATCCAGTTTTGATGATGATCCAGTGATGATCCATATCCAGTGATGATCTAGACTTGATGAAGATGACTTGACAATGAAGATGACTTGAAGATGAAGATGACTTGATGATGATCCAGATGATACAGAGAAGAAGACTTGTGCTGATAAATTGTGTCTAGAGAATACCTTCCTAGTTAAGAGGGAGTGTTGATGTATTTGTAACTTTAGAATGTATTCACGTGTATATCTTATACTCCGATGTTTATTCCGGGAAGTATCTATAATGTAATTGAGTCATGTCATTCCCCAATGTTCTGATCAATAGATTCAATAAGTAAACACGTCATGTAAATTCATTGAGGTTAACCCTCCATTGTAAGTTGGGGCAATAGTCCCCACAATTGTTTCAAGGTTATCCCTCCTTGTTGATCAGAGGGAAAAGTCCCCACAGTTGTGGGGCACTAGGGTTATTAGACTCTCCTAGAGATGTTGGCCCTAGTAATTAATGGTTAAGTGGGGCCGACATGTTGAAGTGGACATTAAGTGAACGAAAGAATATAAATAGAGAGTGAGCCTCTCTATTTATCACACACACACACTCGCTCACTAGGGCGCATGAGTGAGAGAGGAGAAGCTATCTCAAGAGAGAGAGAGAGAGAGAGCAAGCTATTGGAGATCATATTTATGTTTTCAAGTTTTACTGCTGCCATTGGTGCTCATTCTATCTTTGAGGAAGTTACAGGGTTTTCTCCTTTATGGTTTCCCTGAGGAAAATTCTTTGTGTCTCTTGTCTCTTGTGTTTATTGTTGTGCATGTTATTCTCTCAGATAAGATCCTAAGATAATGCTAGCTTGAATGATAAAATCTAACACTTTTTTTGCTAGCCAATCAGATGATAAAAGTGTCATTATTTGGCACACAAGTGACTGGAGTCTAGAACATAGAACGGAAGGCCACTGGGGGGGATTAGTAAGGCCTTGAATCCATTTTTCAGTAAGACTGCATGTTAAAATGCTAATTATTGTTGTAGCTTTGATACTGTGGTAACTTGTTTGTTAATACCGCAGGTCAGTTCAACATTCTTTAGGCACCTTGGATGGTCACCTTGTGGGCATTTTATTACAACAACACATGGATTCTAAAAGCCAAGCCATTCTTCACTTGTATTAGAAAGAGGAGATTGGTATGCCACTTTTGATTTTTTGGGCCATAATGCTCCTGTTGTTGCTGTGAAGTTCAACAATTTTATGTTTCACAAACATCAACTCAATGGATCATAGTTAGTACACCATGAACAAGTTGACGTGAATGGACGTGCTAATGGTGCAGTGAAGTCAGCTTCAAAGGATTCATCACCATATAATGTAATAGCAATGGGAAGCCAAGAATGTAGCATCATCATTTGGACCACAGCCAGTCCATGCCCTATTTTTGTTGGAAAACATTTTTTTTCTCAGAGTGTTTTTGATCTCTCATGGTGAGAAATTTTCTCATTGAGTTTCAATGTTTTATATATCAATGTTAACAAGATATAATTGAGGGATTTTCTCTTTTATTATGTAATCTAATGTTCTCCCTTCTATGAAACAAGATCCCAGATGGATATTCTATTTTCTGCTATTCTTTGGATGGAACTGTGGCTACTTTCCATTTTGAGAACAAAGAATTGGGACACAAGATTTCAAACACTAAGTTAGATGAATTTAAAAGGAGTTGATATGTGGATGTGAGAGGCTGTCAAATGAACTTAGCTAAATGTCCTGCTCAATTGTTGCTTGAAGTAGTTGCAGTAAATCAATATAGTATCAAAAAGGTCATTACAGGTTCCCAGCGTGGTAATATTTCTAGGAAGCCATATAAAAATTCTGGGAACTTAATTGGGGAAAATTTACCTACAACGAGTTCTGATACTCAGGTCTTAGAAGTTGGAAAAAATACCAGTGTTTCAGTTTTGGGTGGTGTAAATAAAACTACCTCTTTGAAGGCCACCAATCCTATGAAACAAAGAGAGTACAGGAGACCAGATGGTCGTAAGAGGATTATTCCAGAAGCAGATGGAGTTCCTGTGCAGCAAGACATCCCTAATTGAACAAATGGGCCTATGGTGGAGTTAACTATAATCAGAATTTTTGTGATAATATGAAGAAAAGACATCAGGCATATAGTTATTTAGATGTCAGAGTATTGTCATAGATCAATTTGATGCAATAGTATGGGTTTTATTTAGCCTAGGATATTGTTTAAGAAATGATATGTATATCAGGACAACTATTTCAAGGAGGCTCTCAAAATGCGTATTCTTCTTGAATAATTTCATAGTGATCATGGTTTTCCTTGTGAATGGTGCATTTCCTTTGCCAACATAACTTTGGGTGGGAAATGATTGCGGGGTTAATTCAAGACATTTTTGGGCATGGAATCTCTTGACCTTGGATGTACTTACCTTTCTTCCTATAGTTAATTGTGACATCAATCCCTTTATATGGGAAAATCACTCCCCACAAAAACTTCATAGCATTGATGGCTATGATCTTATGAATTTTTTTTTGGTTGTGGGATGAAATCAATCTTATTCATATCCTTTCATTGCAAGAAATCTTGCTTATAGTGGCACTGAAATAGTGCAAGCATTCCAATATCTTCCCCTTGTCTTCTTTGAAGTATTTCTTCTACATTTTTTTTTATATATGTTGGATTTGGAAATACTTATGTTAGTATCATTTGATTTTAAGAAATATTAAGAAATCTTACTTAGAGTGGCACTCAAATAACAAAAGCATGCTAATATTTTCTATGAGTATTCTTATATAATTTTTGTATATGTTGGATTTTGGTTGAAATACATTGGTGGGGACAACTTGGAAGTTTAGAAACTTGATCATTGCATGGAGAGTAGCTATAACATTGCAATTAAATTGTTTACTCAACGGGGAGATTGGATTGTTGAACACACTAATGCTTGGATTGGTTATCATTGAAAATATTTGTTTTTGTAGAATGTGATGAATTAACATACAAAATAATGATTATAAAGTTACTATAGATACATAATGGCTTACCTTGTAATAGTCCTTCAAGTATTTCAAATGCATTTATTAAGTGCACAAATGACTTGAAGGACTAGTACAGGGTATGCTATTATGGATCTATATTAACTTGATAATCATTACTTTGTATGCTTGAATGATGTAAAATTTGTTTGAATATCATCATTATTAAGCAATAACAACTTCTTAAATGGTGCTAGATCAATGGTAGAGAACCCACCTAATTATAGGAAGGAGGTTGGTGGTTCGATTCCTCCATACCCTATTAGAAATTTGTGACTACGAAAACAACTAAATTCACATATATACGACTATTAGTAGCTAATTTCCCGTATCTGATAGCGCGACTAACGTTTAGTCATATTTAGCATAGTCATTAATATGTTATCATCTAGTAGTTTATTTAGTCGTATATTTGGTCATTAATTGCTGCAATCAGTTACTAAATCAGTGACTAAATCCGTGACTAAATCAATGACTAAATCATTGACTATCAATGACTAAATCATTAACTATCAATGACTAAATCAATGACTAAGTGAAATATGACTAGCTATAAGATAGTGGAAATTAGCTACTATTAGTCGCCGACTCAAAAATAGTCGTTTATAGCCTGATTTTACTCATTTTTTTAGTCGTTAATTTGTCATTTTGTACTAGTGTACTCTAACATTTGAATCTAGACTGGGTTTGTAAGAGAAAATGGTGTGAGGACCTAGGGAAACACTGACATGAGCCTTACATGACCTAGGGATTCTTAGGAAGATGGATAACCTAGTGAGGAAGGGTCCTAGGTTTAGCAACTAGCCTAGAAAAACTAAGGAGAAACCCAAGGGCGCCCTCACAAGGAGATGTGCCTCAACTTGCTAAGGTGACAAGAAGGAAGGTAATGTCCTATCCTAGGGAAAATTGAATCTCTAGGGATACCACTAAGACTTGAACATGCACATCCACCAACATCCAAACAAAAAGGTAAGAATCTTGACCTCCTTGTTCTTGTGTTCATCCAACAAATCAAAGCATCACCAAAAGCATAGATTCACCAAAGAATTACCAGAAAATAACTTGCATTAACAAAAAAATTTCCTCAAGAGGAGTGCATCCATCCAAAGACACCCTAACAGGGATAAAACAAGTGCATAGTGTATTATCCCAAGGGTCTCTTGTTAAGATGAAGTGAGGAGATCTATTTATATGATCTCACACTCACTTTTACAAAAAATTATAGGTTGACATGCCTTTAAAATAAGTAAATTTGAAATTATCAAAATCAACTGAAAATTAAAAGAAAATATTAATAAAATATAGCCTAAGGTAGGATTAAGGTAGGATACCCAGGGTATTTGTATACCATGTGCCAAAAATTTCCAAAATAAGCAAATCAATTTAAATGAAAGGCTGGAGTGAGCTGGAGGTAGGGATTTCTACCCCATCTAACCCATAGAATTTTGTAAAATATTTCAATGCCTTCGTCAAAGCATGAAAAGTCCTGGCATAGAGGGTGAATTTCCTTTGAAGAAATAAGGTTGAGGAGAGCAAGGACCCACTGATTTAAGAGAAAGGAGGGTGTCCAAGGTAGTTATGAATGAAGACAAGTGTCTTCTATCTGAAGCAGAGGCCACTAGAGCACATAAGTAGGATATGGAGCCATGAGACCCAGTGGTCAACCCTTAGGGGCCCCAAGCACCAACCTTGAGGTTAAAAACCCTTTAAAGGGAATTCAATAGTTCCATTAAGCCACCGTACCCATAAAGGAGGTCCAAAGGGCCGAACCATGACCACCATTGCTCAATAACACATCTCCTAGTTGAAAAATTTGGTCCTCTCCCCTGGGGTACACCTAAAGGTGCGTTGGGTATAGGTGCAACATAACATTGGCTCCAAATGTGGGATTAGTGCTCTTACTGGGAGTGCTCGAGAACCTATGAATCTCCTAGTACATGTATACCTACAGACATATCAAATTTCCGAGAGATTAAAAGCATCTATAGGAAGAGACTTCCATCCTACCTTGTTTGCAAACTAAGGTAAACGAACTAAGAAAAATAGAAACTAACTAGACAAATGAAAAGACATAAAATGCAGTGCACAGAAATATTCCTAATGCAACTAACCCTACCTACTCTAAACATGGTATTCAAAATATGTTAGGTGAAATCATACCACTAGTGTAACCATTTAAGTAAGTAATTCATATAATTCATACATGATGTATTACCTTTGTCCTTTAGTGTAGTCCAGGATAATACCTCATTGATGATATGTTGAGTACATACCATGATCTTCATCCAGGTGAGGAAAGAAAATTGTACCCTCTGAATAACTTGGAAGATTTGGAACTGGAGCCACAGATAAGCATTGCTTTGACAAGCTTTGTTAATCCATGCTTCTAGTGGACTTATATATGGGTCCCCTCCATCATACCTAGGTGTTGAGAAAAAAAATTGTCTGCAATTGATTACTATACTCTGATCTAGAAAGGTACTTGATAAAGCAGGTGTTCACATATCCTTGTATGTCAACCACATTTTTAAAGTGTAGCACCAATGCAAACATAAAGTACAATGACTACAAATAATGATAACATTGAATATATAACCTTTGGATGTGTTTTCCTAAGCCAAACATAAGTAGTGGAATGAATTTACTGAAAGAAACTAAAATGTGCTTGAAAGAAGTACCCTTTGTACTAGCAAGTTGAGCGATAGAAAACTAAACAATAATAGAATTTGTATTGTAAGAATTTCAATAGAAATTGTTAATTTCTACAAATATGATTCTAGACAAGGTAATTATTCTCCTAGAAGGCAAGTAATTTGGGTTTTTACTTATGCAACCTCTTTCCATATAACTCTGTACAACTATTTCTGTAGCACAAGTGTCATTGCATTTGCTATATTCTACAAGTGCGTTTAACATTGAAAACGCGATTTTGTGCTTATTTGATCTAAGCTAGTATTGCTTTCATATTTCAATTATTAGGTTTTTCTCTCTTAAATTATTGAACCATTGATCTATAGGAAAATGAGAGAAATTGAGAGGTGCGATTGTGTAGTGGAATATCAAGAACAATGTACACTGAACAAGACAAATTTGATAAGAATTGATCAGTAAATTACAACATTAATATTCATTAATTCAGCAGTATCACAACAATGTTACAATAAGGAGAATTTGAATCATGTGGATAAGATTTGAATCTACCAACTCAAGATGACTGAAAAGCTAACTAGGAGTGTCTAAATCACTGCATGGGGGCCACTAGTCTAACTCCTCATGTCTAAATTAGTCTGACAATCAGTTAAACTAGTTAAACAAATTACACTGATGAGGTAGGTGGAAAAAGGCACCACTTTCCCATGCAACCATGAAAACTGGCTCTATACTAACTAAAAGTGATCTAACTAAATGTAACTAGAGGTTGACTCAGCATAAATGACTACCTACAACAACCAACTGATGGAGGTTGCTGGTGGCACTCAGAGTGGCTCCTATATCATATGGATTGGTCTCAAAGGCACATAAACTCATGCATGAACATGCAGTAAGTAGAAGTGAACCTTTATATGTGTTCCCTACACTCTAGTATAGTAATAATGTCTCCCTAAGCTAGACAAGATGACCAAATAGACTATATATGGACAAGTGAGGATTATATAATCCTAACACCTCCCCTTAATCCCAACTTGGACAAATTTGGGACCTGGAAACTAGGCCAAAAGTCACCCATACAATCTAATGAAAAATAAAATTGCTTAATAAACTAAGGAAAAGGGGGAAAACCTCATGGGAAACCCCCCCTCCCACTAAAAAAATAAGTAGGGAACAAGAACAATGAATCAAGCCTTTACATCGAGAAGAGATCTAAGAAAGACAAATCTCTTTTCTGTGGAGGACTTGGTAAATATATCTACAATATGTCCCTCTTTAGGACATTAATGCAGTGTGATAGTTTTTTCATGCATTAGTTCCCGAATATAGTGCATGCGAACCTCAATGTGCTTTGTCCATTGCTTCTAAACTGGATCAATGGATATTTTATGGTACTCTTCTTTTCACAATAAATGTCCACTGAAGGTGAAGTGCGAATATCAAATTCTTTCAAGATGACATGCATCCAAACTACCCGAATATCTGCATTTACAACCCCCCTATACCCTGCTTCTGCTGAATAGAGTGCAAGTGGTGCTTTCCTCTTATTGGACCAACAAATTGGCCCATATCCCAACATAAACACAAATATTGAAGTGGATTTTCTATCATTCCCATCTCCAAACTAGTATGAATCTGTGAAGCCTATGAGATCAAGCTGTGCACCAACTGCATAATGGATCCCATAATCTCTAGTACCCTGCACATAGTGTAAGATACTCTTTGTTTCCTTCTAATGCAACTCATGTGGCTCCTTCATGTACCTGGAAGCAACAATCACAACACAGGATATGTCTGGTCTCGAATGTGTGAGATATAAAAGGCTCCCAATGAGCTATTTGAAAAGAGTGTTGTCTACCAATGGTGTAGATCCGCCTTCCTCTAGCCTGATTCCAAATAGGAAATGAAAAGGGGCTTCCTTACAGTCTTCCATGTGGAATATTCTGAGCATGTCTATTGAGTATCTAGAATGTGAGATCATTATTCCCGAAGTATTTTGAATTACTTCGAGACCAATGAACTGTCTTAACAGTACCATATTAGTCATAGAGAATGCTTTTTTCGTAGCTAACTTGATGTTTCTCAATCTAGGAGTAGAGCTGCTAGTAATGAGCAAGTCATCCACATACAACACAATCAATAGCAAGGATCCCTGTTTGTTTTGCATGTAAACATTGCAATCTGATTTGCATATTTCAAATTTATGTGACATGAGGAAGGCTTCCATTTTGGAATACCATGCCCTTGGGGCTTGTTTGAGCCCATAGAGTGATTTACTCAGTTTGCAAACTAATGACGGATCCTCAATGTACCCCTCAGGTTGTCTCATGTGAATCTCTTCCTTCAAGTCACCATGGATGAAGGCACTTTTCACATCCAGGTGATGTACCCTCCATCTCTTTGAAGCTGCAACTGGAAAGGAAAGTCTGATGGAGTCCATTCTTGCTACTGGAGCTAATGTCTCATTATAGTCCAATCCTTAAACCCGTCAGCATCATTTGGCCACCAACCGAGCCTTGTACTTGGTTTTGGTTCCATCAGTGGCTATATTGGCCTTGTAGACCCATTTGCACTGAACTAGTTTCCTCCATGGAGGTAAGGAGACAAGTTCCCAAGTTTTGTTGTCTTGTAGTGACTCAAATTCCTCATCCATAGCTACTTGCCACCTTGGATCATGGAAATATTATTTGAATGTTTGAGGATATGATCCCAACATCATGAAGCACCTCTCAGGGAGAAGTGGATCTATGTGGGACAATGCAATATACTCTTTATGATACTGGGACCTTGTTATTCTTTTATCATCTGGATCCCCAGCAACATCCCCAACCGCTTTAATGAGCTATTGAGCCCATTTAGGCTACTGAGATGAAATAGATGTTGGATCTAGATCTAGATCCTCAATATCAAAATCATGCTGATCTTCCTCTTCTTCTGAATCTAAATCTGAAATGTTAGACAATAAACCTATATCTGCAAATGGAAGTAAAGGAGTTTCAATACCTTTATTTGTGTCAAATGGAAGCTGTGGTTGTATTGGATCTGAGTATGGCATGAAATGTGAGAATTCATATGCCTTGGAGTCATCGTATGCAATACCTTTCTCTATAATATTCCCAGTTGAGATATATGTGATCTCTACTGAGTCAGGTCCAAATACCACTTGCTTTGGTGAGCCAGTGTGAGTCATCTGATATACATATAACAAATTTTCTGCAAGGGAGGGAACATAGAGTACATTTCTGAACTCTCCATCTTGGATTTTAATACAACCACTTCCTGCTGCTTAATAGGTAACATAGAGTACTTGAGATTCATCACCCATATGAATAATAGGTCCTCCAGTGAGATTGAGAGCGGTGAAGGATTTCCTGAAGGAAACCATGCGGTTGGATTCTCTAGAATCTATCAAGTAAGCATTCGACCAAGTGAGGTATGCCTTCAAGGAATGACACCTCTCATAATCTCCTATCGGTCCATCATCAAACTTATTTACTCTTTGTGGAAGATAAATATTGTTCTGTTCAGGGAGTGTTGACAGTTGGTCGATTGTCTTCTTCATGCACCAACTTTATGGATAAAAGCCTCTCATACAGTATGGACATCTAGTCTTCTCAAATTTATTCTTTTTCTTAGAACCCGAGGCTTCATCAGAAGATCTCTGATTCTCCTTTGGATTTGAAATAGTGGATTTGGGATCCTTCCCTTTGTACTTCCCTTTGTCTTGCGCATTGTTTGAGTCTGACATCAAGAGTGCTTGATTCTTGGAGGTTTGAATCATTCCCATTTGAACCAATTTATCGTTCTCTTGTATTAAGGACTCAACAAAAGAATCTAGAGAAGGAATATTCCAATTGAGGATGGAATCTCTGCCGGAATGGAATGTAGAGACAAATACAGAGTACTCAGATCCAAGATTTCTCAGTACAGACAGCACAAGTTTCTCATATTTCCTCTCCAATCCACATTGTTTGCATTGCAGTACTATTGACTTGTATTTTGTAAAGAATTTATGAATATATTCGAAATTGTTGGGTTGTAAATCAACGAGCTCATTCTCCAATATGTGCCCTCAAAGATCATCTTGTTTTCCAAATAAAGATTCAATCTTTTCCCAAGCTTCTTTTGGAGTCCTAAGTCCCTCAATGTGGAAAAAAAGATCTTGGGAGATAGGAGTGCACATGAAGCCGAAGGCCTCATCAAGCCGATTAAAAAATTTGTTCTTCTCAACATGCTGTCGGGGATCAGTTTCTCTGCCCATAGTAATTCTATACAAGCCAAGCTTGTGCAAGGCTGCCTGCATATCTTCCCTCCAATCAAAATAGTTGAAGGGTGTAAGGATTTGGGATACGAGAGATGAAGAATCCATATTTCTTTATGCTGAAACAATTAATTCCTCAAGAAGCTACGTAGGTACCTGCAAATTACACTGCAAAACCAAAATCAATTCATAATAATGTCAGTTTCAAGCCTTTCCACCTCAACATGTACACTTTCTCAGAGTCCATCATGTTGGACACTATTTTTGATACCTATTTTACTCCATAAACCTTCAATACATCTCCTTAATCCTTTATATTTCATCCATAAACACTCATGTTTCATCCACAAGGCCTTAAAATTCAATAAAATAACGTATTATTGTTGCTTCTCTTAATGAATTGCATTTTGTAATTTTTAAAGCATTTAAATTTCAATTTCAATAAAATTACAAAATTGGCTAACTTCACGTAAATGCTCCTAGATTTGGATATTTGTAGGATAGTTGGGTGCAATCTAAAACACTCAGAACAATCCTTGATGTCCAAGGATGGATTAATTGCTAACTGCTTCACAAAATAGGTTTCAGAGGTGTCGAGTCAACGCTGGTCAAATCCAACCACATGCGTTGCCATGAAGCATAAAAATAGGTCCGTTCAGATTTTGCAGATATTTTTCCTATTTTCATGAATCTGGAGAATGAGCTCAGAGATAATGGTGAGATGCCATTTATAGTTTACTAGGAATATAACATTTCTAGTTTTAAAACAATCAGTATAAATATTTGAACCTTTTATGTAATTTCCATCCCGCGATTGGTGAATATTTGCGTTTGAGATAAAGACTTTAGATTTTGAATAGCTATGTGTGTTAAATTTTATATGTTGTGGGATCGAATTAAGTGTTAAGAGTTATGTGAATCTACCTATGTGTGTGAGTGAAGAAGTGGAGGGTCCACACTGCCAAGCCTGCGCACTCATTTATTTCATCACTGCGTATTGGTATGGTTTTAGATTTTCTATAGTGTTCTATTAAAGATTTCAAAACTACATTTCACAATCAAATCTCAGTCTATGTGATGCAAGTAGGTTTTCATTGATTGACAGTAGTATATATTTTTGTTTCCAGCCTATTGTAGATTGTTTCCAGTTCCATTTTTTATTAGAGAATATACTTAGTTGTTGAAGTAATCAAACACATTGTGAACTGACTTGTTGGAAAAGAATTCAATGTCTTCCTGCTTTCAACAATGAAGTAGCAATGTTGTAGTTTATTTCAGTGGTTTTGATGTTTTAGTTTTAGAATATTTTAGGTGTCGATGAGTTTAAAAATTCTAATGAATACACTTTTCGTAAGGAAGTTTAGTATTTCTTAGCTTACAACATTCAAATAATTCTAGATTAAATTCCAAAGCATAGTGTGTTTTAAACTAGTCTAGTTCTAAGTCCATAGATTTTGGATGTGCTTCTAAGTCTTAGGATTCTGGATTGACAATTAAAATATAAGCTTTTATTTACGACAGTAGATTGGGCCAACATTTGACGTCATTGCGGGGGAAGCATATATAGAAATAGACTTAGGAAGTTTAGTTTTCTTTAAAAAAAAAATACAAAAACACAGACCAGAATTTAGTTTTATTTTATGTCAAGATAGAGAGACGAAAAAGGAATGCTTGTAACACCCCCCCCCCCCCCCCCCCCAAAAAAAAAAAAATAGAGATAGAAAGAACTTCTTCATCTAAGAAGAAAGGATTTATTGTAGAAACTGTTTATAATTTCAAAATGGTAGAGGAAGAAACCTCTAAAATGATGAGAGGAGGACTAACCATAGAACAACGTAGAGAGAATGAAAGAAGGATGGAGATTGAAAACAAACGAAGAGAAATGGCCGAGGAAGAAGTATTAAGATGACTAACCACAGAACAACGAAGAGAGTATGAAAGAAGGTTGGAAATTGAAAACAAAAGACGAGAAGATAGAAGAAATGAAAGAGTGGAAGATCGAAGAAATGAAAGAGTAGAAGATAGAGGAAATGAAGAAGAACAAGAGACTACTTTTAGATTTCCAATCTTAGATACTAGTATCATCCTGGGAGAAGAAGTAAAAATGAAAAAGATTCCACCATCTATTTTACCTAACTTTTATGGTATGAATTATGAAGATCAAGATTCATTTTTATTTAAGTTTGATATTTGATGTCGTAACTATGGATATACTGATGATACACATAAACTTCACCTCTTTCCTGCTACTCTTAGAGTTGCTGCATTGAAATGGTTTATGGGATTAGGAGAACATACTATAACTAGTTGGGATGACATGAGAAATATTTTTCTTAAGAAATATCAAGCATAATGTAGATCTAAATATTCAAAAGATGATATTTTTAGGATGTCTCAGCAAGAAGATGAAAGTTTAGAAGAATATCTTGAGAGATTTATGTATAACCTACAAAAATCCAAATATAATTCTTTGACTTCTGATATCATCCAAACAATCTTTTTGAAAGGTATACGAGATGAGTATCTTGATATTATTAATGTAATGGGGAAGGAAGATATTTCCTACTTACCATTTAATGAAATTATAGAGTTATGCCAAAAGTATTCATGAGGAAGAGCCAGAAATGGAAAAAAGGGATGTAACTTCAAAAATAACCAAATCATAGAGCCAGAAATGGAGTCATAGAAGAAGTATATATTGAACAACCACCAAGATTTGAAACACACGACAAGGAATCACAAGTATGCAGATAAAATAAAGATATATATGGGTTAAAACAAGCACCGAGAATTTAGTATGGAAGGATTGATGGACTCCTAATGAATTTGGTCTTTACCAAGAGTAAAGCTGATTCCAACATTTATTATAAGGTTGAAGATGACGGAATTATGATATTACTATTATATGTAGTTGATTTATTCTTGACAAGAAAGGATATGCTCATCAGTGAATGTAAGAAGAAACTTCAAACATAATTTGAGATGAAATACCTTGGCACAATGCACTATTTCCTAGGTCTTGAAGTATGGGAACTTCCTGATGAGATTTTCCTAAACCAAGGAAAGTACAGAGTAGATATTTTGAAGAGATTTGGGATGTTATATTGCAAAGCAATTAGCACTCTGATGATGACATACTTGAAGCTACTAAATGATGATTCTCTAGAAAGAGTAGATGTCACATTATATAGACGGATTATTGGTTCACTAGTGTATTTGACAAATACAAGACTAGATATATGTTTTGTCATGAACACCTTGAGTTAGTATATGGTGGAGCCCAGAAATGTTCATCTAGTTGCAACAAAACATGTGATGAGGTACCTGAAAGGTACATTGAACTGTGGACTTAGATATAGAACCAACATTGAGTTCAGATTATGTGGCTATACTGATTCAGATTAATGGAAGTGATGAAGATAGAAAGAGCAGTTCAGGATGTTGTTTCAGTTTGGGATCAGGTGTGATCCCATGGATTAGCAGAAAGCAAACAAGTGTTTCCCTCAGTACTACCGAGGCTAAGTACATTGCAGCATGTTCATCCTGTAGCGAAGCAGTTTGGTTTCACAAACAATTGGAAGGATTATTCGATACCAATATGGATGCAACTGAGATCTATTATGACAACCAGAGTTGCATCAAGTTAATAGAGAATCTGATGTTTCATGATAAGTCTAAGCATATAGAGATAAAGTGTCATTACATCCGAGACATGGTACAAAGAGGAGATGTGAAGCTCCAAAATGTTCATATAGAGAAATAAGTTGCTGATATGTTGACTAAGCCTCTGTCTTTTGTAAAGTTTGAACACTTTCGAGACAAGCTTGGTATAGTCTGAAAGGACCAGTGTGCTTGTAGATGCTGATGATATTCGACTTCACTTGTGGACAATAGTATCCTTTTTTTAGGATGGTTCGACGGACAAGAACACACTCTTGAGAGTGGTCCTAGAAATGAAAAGCTAAATATGGTTCATGATGATATCTCTCTCTTCTTGAGAGTGATCCTACATTCACTTGTAGGATGGTGTCATATAAAAGAACATTCTCTTGAGAGTGGTCCTAGCACTGATAGGATCAGGATGGTCTATGATGATAATACTCTCTTATGCTGAGTGGTCCTACATTTAGTTGCAAACGAGATCTACATTCAGTTGTAGACAATAGTATCCTCTATGAGGATGGTTATGTGGACAAGAATACTCTCTTGAGAGTGGTCGTAGCACTGATAGGATGAGGATGGTCCACGATGATAGTACTCTCATATGTTGGGTGGTCTTGCATTTAGTTGCAGACAAGATCTATATTCAGTTGTAGACAATAGTATCCTCTCTGAGGATGGTCCACAATGATAGTACTCTCTTATGGAGAGTGGTCGTGCATTCATTTGTAGATTAGTTCCTGCATTCAGTTGCAAATGATGATGTTCCAACATTTAATTATGTTGTGGGTGATTTAGCTCAGTGATTTTATACTGATAATGCACGTCATGCTCGACATGATGTCAAAGATGATGTTGGGATGATTCCAGATATGATGACTCTCAAGATGATTCCAAAGATGATGCTCAAGATGATGCCAGAGATGATGATGTTAGAGATGATTCCAGAGATGATGACGCTTGATATGATGCTAGAGATGATGATGTTCAAGATGATACTAGATGATAGAGATGTTCATGGTGATGATGTTCCACAGATGATGACGTTGTTGATGTAATTGTGAAAAATTCCTATCACATATAGATTCACCAGTCAGTTGTATAGACGTGTTGTTGTATTGTAAGAATACCTTCCTTGTTAAGAGGGAGTGTTAACAAGATGTAACTGTGGAAGATATTCTATTTTGTATTATTATTGGTATTACCCTTTTTAGAGATGTTGTTCCTTTGATTAGGGATGTCATTGATGTAATTTTTCTTGTAAAGTATTGAGGTAAATCCTCTGTTGTAAGTTGGGGTAGTAGTACCCACTAAAGTATTATTAAAATGTATTTTTGAGTCTTCCAAGGAAATTCAGTCCATTTGGGTTATTAGGCCTCTCAGTTGATCTATATAAATAGGAGAGGTGCCTCCCTCATTTGGACAAGTAGAACACCAAAGTAGTTGCGTTAGAGAGAGAAGAGACAAATAATCTAGAGGAGAGGAAGCATTCTAGTCTTGCTATTGCGTATTACACTGTTCTTGGTTGATGTCTATATAGAGGAAGTTTTGCTAGGTTTTTTTCCACAAGGGTTTCCCAGGATAAATCTTTGTGTTCTCTTTTGTTTTGATGTGCTTGTTATTTTTTCAGAGATGCTTTTGTTTTGGTATAACAACTATTAATATCTTAACACATACGTTGTATCCCCCTCCTCTAGGATATGGCTCTTGCCTCTACCTTGAATCTCGAAGTTGATCCTCCAAGAACATTAGTCAACACCCCAAGTTTTCATGAAACTTCCTAGTGCAACTATTAAAATAAGGTATAAAAATATTCCCATGCTTAATAACTGTATCAAATCCTAGCCTATAAATCCTAGATTACAAACCCTATAGTCAATCCTAGAAACTCTTATTTGTACCCTAAAACCTAGTTTGAATTCTAAACACTAGAAACCCTAGTTTGTAGCATAGAGCCTAGTTTGTGTTCAAAATACAAGAAACCCTATATTGTAGACACTAACTGTCATATACAGATCACTAATATCATTTATTCAAAGTTTCCATTGACCAATATCTAGTATCAAACATTCAAACCTTTACATCTTTTCCTTTGGTCCAATTTGGGATGTGTCCATGAATGGATATTGGGACCTACTTGAAAACAAACATAAAAAATATGCGTGGCTTAGATTAATGAACCATCAACTATGTTGGATTCAAGACTTCGGGATAGTGCTAGGGGTTCCCCTCTCCTCTAGTTCAATGGCCCAAAGATCCTCTTTTAGGTCAATTTTGGAAACTAGGGTTTTGCTCAATAAGCGAATGTGCAATTTTTGCACATAGGGGTCAACTTTACAAATTCCTTAACGAAGAAAATTTTCTATCGTTCCCATGTGGAACCTTCCTAAACACACTTTCAAGACCTCCTTGAACCCAGATTTGTTACACAGTTGGAATTCTCTGCCTTGGTTAGAGATTTAGTAGGTCTCCCTGAAAGCCTCTAGGAGGTGAGATTCAACGTGCCATAACATTATAACCATGGCTGAATCGACGAACCTTTGAATCCTTTGGACTCAAGAAATCAGGATAGTGCTATGGGTGCCCCTCTCCTCTGGTTCCATGGACTAGGAATCTTCTTTTATGTCAATTTTGGAAACCATGGTTCTGCTTAGTAATAGAATGTGCAATTTTTTGCACATAAGGGTTAGCTTTTCAAATTCCTCGACCAAGAACTTGTGGTTAGCGTTCCCATGTGGAACCTGCATAAACACACGTGCAGGACCTCCCAAAAATAAGTTTTGTTGCATGGCTAGAATTATATGCCTCGGTTACTCATTCAACAAGTGTCCTTGAAAGACTCGAGGAGGTGAGTGTCAACATGCCATAGAATGATGATTGTGGCTTAGATTGATGAACGGTTGATTGAGGACTCCATTGGATTTAGGACATTGAGAAAGTGCTAGGGGTTCCCCTATCCTCTAGTTCCATGGACTAAGGATCCTCTTTTAGGTATATTTTGGAAGCTAGGGTTTTTCTTAATAAGGAAATGTGCAATTTTTGTGCATAGGGGTAAACTTCCTAAACACATTTACAGGACCTCACAAAACCCAGTTTTGTTGCATGGTTTGAATTATATGCCCCGGGTAGGGATTCAGTAGGTGTCCCTAAAAGCCTCTGGGAGGTGATCTTCAACATTCCATAGAATGATTACCATGGCTCAGATCGACAAACTTTCAAATTCATTCAGGAAGTGATAGGGGTGCCCCTCTCCTCTAGTTCCATGGCCCAGATATCCTCTTTTAGGTAGATTTGGAAACTATGGTTTTACTTAGTAATGGAATGTGAAATTTTTGCACATAGGGGTCAACTTTAAAATTCCTTGACCAATAAATTGTGGCTAGAAATCCCACCTGAAACCTACCTAAACAAACTTGCAGGACCTCCTGGAACCCATTTTTGTTGCATGATTAGAATTCTATGCCTCAAGTACTCATTCAGTAGGTGTCCCTGAAAACATATGGGAGGTGAGGTTCGACATTCCATAGAATGATGATCATGGCTCGGATCGACAAACTGTCGACTTTGTTGGATTCAAGACATCAATGTAGTTCTAGGGGTGCCCCTCTTCTTTTGGTTCCATGGCATGCAGATCCTCTTTTAGGTCAATTTTGAAAACTAGGGTTTTGTTTAGTAAGGGTCTATGCATTTTTTGCACATAGGGGTTAACTTTGCAAATTCCTCATATGAGAACTTATGCCTAGTGTTCCCACATGGAACCTACCTAAACACACTTGTAGAACATCCAGAACCAAGTTTTGTTGCACAGTTGAAATTCTATGCCCTGATTAGGGATTCAGTAGGTGTCCTTGAAACCCTCTAGGAGGTGAGCTTCAACATGCCATAGAATGATGATCATGGCTCAAATCAACAAACCATTGAATCTGTTGGATTCAAGACATCGAGATAGTTCTAAGGGTGCCCTTATCCTTTGGTTCCATGGGATAAGGATCACCGTATAAGATGATTTTGGAAACTAGGGTTTTGCTCAGTAACGACATGCACATGTTTTGCACATAGGGGTCAAATTTACAGAAAATTGATTTTGGTTATAGAATTAGACATCGAAAGAGTGGCACTCAAACCAAACACATTGAAATATCAATACATTTTTATGTCCTTAGTGTTCCACGCCATTTGATGTGTCCTTAATGTTTCACTATATTTTCATTTTGAACAATTAATGTTGTTTTTTAGAATTCAAAGTTCTAAAGAAAAAATGAAGGTGATGTTTCATCAATAATATCCCTCTGATCCTTGTTATATTTTTCATTTCCCTTGATTTTTAATTGTAGTTTCTTAGGATCCACTTGCAAAAAATATATGGTCAAGCTTGCTATTATATTTCATTTGAATTTGACAAGTATTCAAGTTATTTGTTAATTTTTTGGGGGTATACAATTATTCATACACATGGTTTATTTTGTGTTGTTGACCATGCATGACCTATATTTGTTTTTTTTTTGTATATGATATATATGCATCCCATATATTTCTTAGATTAAAGTCATCTTTCCAAATGCCAATTTCATTTATGTGGGACACATAGGTGCATCACTTAGGTGTGTCAACTTTGTGCATCCTTTAAATGTTTGTTAGGTTCTTATGTGGGTAAGGTGCTTATGTGTTACATTTACTTAGGTCAATTGAGTAGGTGTGTTGGGTGGTTATGTGCATTAGGTATGTTTCAAAGTGAATCGGGTAGTTAGGGTTAGGATCATTAGTAGGTTATGTGTTGAGGGTTTTGGAGGGAGTGGGTTATTCATAAACGGGGTTAAATTTGTATGGATTAGTGTTATAGGGGGTTGCATGGGTCAAGGTAAAAGATAAGTATCACATATGTGGGATAAATAAGTGTGTTTACTAGGTGTGCCATCTATGTGCATCCTTTAATATGCCCAACATGTGCTTATATGTACGTTAGGTATTCATGTACATTAAATTTAGATTGTTTTGATCCTTATGTGTGTTACTTGAGTACATTGGGTGCTTATGTCACTGAGGTGAAACATGAGATGCATTAGGTGGTTAGGGATAACAATATTAGTGGGTTAGGATAAAATGGGTTTGAGTGTAGTTGGCGGGTTGTGAATGGGCTTATGATAAAGGGATTGATACTTAGTTGTATTAGTTTCTTATTTTGTAGGCTTTAAGTTTGATAGTATATTATGTGGATTAGGTGCATCATTCACATGATTTCACATGTGATTTCATATAATTCGATTATGGTCAAGAGTAGGTTGTAAATGTGCATTATTCATGAATTTATAACCCACATCTCCATGCAATCGTAAAATCTATAAAAAAATTGGAACATTACACAAAAACATTATTGGCCACACATGTATGAAAACACATGTGAAGATGTCAAGATCCAATAGGAAACATATATTATATCATGGAAGTTATAATACAAAAATAAATGACCCTTAGATGGCCTATCTCCATCTTGAACTTTGACTCCGTTTCCCTCTTTGTTTTCTTTGGATATTCCAAGATAGCTTTGTGGTCTCCATTTCAACTCTTCACTGAGGGTGCTTCCTTAGTAGCCTTTTCTACTAGTATATGTGTTACCATGGAATGATTTTATCTAGTCAACTAAACCTTACCTTAGGATATTCCTCTTCCTCTTCCTCTTCCTCTTCTTCATGATGATCCCCTACCATTGTTGGTCTTCTTCTTTTCTATAGGCGTAGTAGAAAATATTGTCCAATTCTTTAGTATTCATTATGGGCTTTTATCATTAAGGTATTTGATCATATGCTCTAATACCATATTATCCATAAATAGTAAGCATATAGCTTATCCATTTTACCAACATGGATCCTAGGGATTGATAACATGAAAAAACTTATTACATCTATTTTTAAAGAATAATGTGCGAGAAAGATTTAGAGGTTAAAAGAAAATTGAGATATTATTAGGAGGCCAATAGCCCTAATCTAGAAGTTCAAAATTATCTCCCAATTTTAACAAGTTCAAAGAAGAAGAATGAACTCTTGTGAGCTCCATAGTGAAACAATGACTTGGAAAATTCCTAAAACACTGTTGGCTAAAAGGATTTTCCATCTCTATGAGGTTATGAACATTGAGGATGAAAATCATATTTTCTTAGAATGCCTTACATACTCCCACATCAAATCTGGGTTTCAAAATGTTTGCTGGAATACATACATTTCTAATCTTCTAACTCCTCAAAACTATGGTAAGTTAGGAATGATTCTCTTTAAGCTTTTTTAGAATAGAAATCAAATTTTAAAGCAAATCAAATAATTTCTTTCTTTTATTTTATCTTAAGGTTCAATAAACTATATTTTGTCTAGATTTAATCATCATCATCCTAAATCATACACATATTATACCATGTTACACATATTATTAATCTTCAAACTCAAACATCATAAAATTTGGATTTTTTTATAAATTTAATATTCAATTTAAGATTTAATAATGTTAAAAAACTTTAAAATAATTTTAACTTATCATACTTAACTTGTGGCTAGTGAACACCCATAGGTAACAAGTTAAGTGCCACTAATAAGTTATGAGTTACTTTTTCTCCCAATATTATAATTAAATGAGTTATCCACCCATCAACTAAGAGTTATCCATGCATCAACTACTAATTGTCCATATATATATATATATATATATATATATTATCATTATATTATAATTATTTATTTTGAATTTGAAACTAATACCCTAGAATCAAGAGAGTACACATGTCTTATACTTGTGCAATATAGAAAAAGCATAGATACTTATCCACCCCAAAATCTCAAATAAAAACACCTATTAATGTATTAAAACTTCTAAAGTATTCCAAATTTAGTCAATCATTTTCAATAAAATTCCAAAACAATTTTGTGTTTCAACTTAATATTAATACTTTCACATTTCCACCTTCACAAGATCATGATCATAAGAGTCCAGTATAGCAATTTGATTTTCAATGAAATATTAATACTTTCTCAAAGTGATTGTTTTCCAGCTGCTTTGTTTCAGACTGCAATTACATGTTTTTGTTTTACAGCCATAGAATTTGAAGACTTTTGTGTTACTATGTTATTTTTATTTTTGACTTTTGCGTTATTTTTGTTTTGACTTTTGTGATTTTTTTGTTTTGTAATAAAATCGACTTTTGTGTATTTTGTTGTTTGTTTTGTAATAGAATTCGAAGACTTGTGTGTATTTTTGTTGTGTTGAAATTTTTTTCCATAAACAATAACATGTTTGTCATAATTGAATTTGAAGAATTTTATGTTAGCAAGATGTCAATAGAAGATACGAGACAATAATATATGTGTATTGATATTTTATATTTAAATGTGATTGGTACAGAATTGATCGAAATTAATTCCGTACACTAGTTTACAAGCTCATGAACAACACCATTAATCAACTTCTACATACATATAAAGGGCTTCGATATGTCACCATTAATCAACACTAGTTTAACTTGGTTTAGCTACTTCGATATGTGACCATGATTCAAATTAACTAGCATACCTCTAAAGAGGGGAAATGAAACATCGAAGAGAATTTCGATATGTTTTAAAAATGAGAGAAAGTTGTGTGTAGATAATATAACTTTATGTGATGAAAGAAATTCTAGGAAAATAAGCGAAAATAAGTTACATCAAACTTTTAAATCACCACAAAGGTGAAAATAACTTTTCTCCAAAAAGATTTGTACATAAAGTTTTTAGATTTGAAAACATTCGGTGAATAAGTCAATGTTTTCACCTCGATCCTTTGAATGCCAATGGAATCTTACAGAGCAAAAAATTCCAAAAATCCAAGGGGCATAGTTATAGGAATTTTCCAAGTTTTAGGCAAGTTTAGAGAACCTTAAAACTCCTGGATGTGGAGGAACTATACCTTTGAAACTGAGACCTGACCTGGACGTGGAGAGACTATACCTTTGAAATTGAAACTTGAACTATGTGAGACATCAAAATTTCTGCACATCATAATTTGCACAAGTGATACCATTTTTCCTATCTACCATTTGTGTGGGTCCTCTTATAATCTCATGTATTGAAGATCATTGAATGGCCAAATAAGGTTGACAAGTGAAGAAAATATTATGTTTCAAGTTTTTAATATCCCAATTCAATCTTCGTATTGAATATCGCTAGTATATAGTCAGGATGTCCTTTAGTAGCTTATTGCTTAATTTTCATGACATAAGGGATGCAAAATCCAACCTACTTTTGTGCACACATTGTAGCTTAGGGGGCACAAGTTTTGATAGACGTAACAATTCCATTGAATTTCTTTTTACCTTTTCTCTTCACTACAGGTAAAGGCAAAGGCATGGCGCCCTTCGCTCCTTGTGGATCCCAAAACCATCACAGTAGAATGTGGAGGCCCTCTAAGTCGTAAGCTTTGATATATGAAACCGAAAATTACAATCCAACGAACATAAAGTCATTTTCTTATTTTTACACTTCTTTGAAAAATAAATAATATATATATATGACCGCTCATTAGACTCCCATAAACCTTTCTTCAACCTTCAGATTCACATAAGTCTTTCTTTCTTTTTCAAGTTCTGCAACTTTGGTTAGCTCCATTAGTAGAGCTCATTGTCAGGTACAACTTTTTTCAAAACCATGGCGGCTGCCTAGCCTGTTGATTTTTTAAATCCCAACCAACCTTCAAATCACCCACGTGCTTTCCAGTTCAATGTATTTATGGCTCACGGAGTTTGGGTTTTTAGATGTACAAACCGAGTGTCTGGTGGACCTACACAATTGTGTTTCAGATGATATGCATGACCGCTAAGTGTACCATGGAAAATGTGGAAGTAGATGATTGGAACGATACAAATATGTATGTCAAACTATGAAAGTTGGATAAGAGATGTTATTGAGAGCTCTTCTCCCATCGACTTTGGCGTTGGACAGATGCACGTCTCATGGCCGTCAAACCTGAAGCTAAACAGGACGAAAAAGTGTGGGTATTTTCATACGAGGATCTGCAGAAAATGCATTACCGACATGCATCAATTTGTGAGTCGAGGAGGCTTTATATGTCGGTCCTCTTGGACACCAAGCACGCTCTCCACAATGACGTTCTGCCTGACGGGACTATCATGCACAGAGGCACTCAAGATACTTACCACCCATATGCCATGGGTCGTACGGACGCCATCTGGAGTACCGACTGTCTCGAATTCAAACCAGAAAGATGATTGAACGAGGATGGGAATTTTATCCTGAAGAGTCCCTTCAAATGCACAGTCTTCGAAGGAGGCCCGTGGGTATGTCTGGGAAAAGATATGGCATTTATTCAGATGAAATATGTTGTTGCAACTATGGTTTCTATGTTCATATTGCAACACGTAGTTGAACATTCGGCTATGGGAAATCCAAATCTCATTCTCAGCTTGAGTGCGTGCATGAAGGGTGGTTTTCCCGTTCTACTTGAAAAGAAGAACACTAATTGGTAGCCCTAGTATCCCCATCATATCTTCGTTCGATTCAATCTTTTTCACTTATTAAAATACATTTATAAATAAAGGATATCCAAATATCATCCATTATACTTTAAGCTTTTAACTCTCATTTATTATTATCCTTGAAAAAATTGAAAGATAAATCCCCCGTCTTTTTCTTGAAACAAAATTTCAAATAGGTTTTGAAAAAAGTAAAATATAAATCCCTTGTCTTCATTTTGAAACAAAATTTCAGTTAGGTAAGAACCCATAGATTTAATAAAATAATAAAAACAGTTTATGTTTGCTCAAATAATTTTGATTTGGATTCAAGTTAATTACTTCAATGATGGATTTAAGTTAATGAAACTTCATTGCATGTTGATGATTTTTATCCTTTAATATTTGCTTCAATTAAGGATTCTAGCAACAAATTTGAGAAATAGTCACAAAGGTTGAATATAAGTTAATTACTTTCAAGAAAATGAAATTTTAGTCTATAAATTTCAATCTTCAAAATTTTCTTCTATAAAAACATTTAGCAACAAAGTGGAGATATAGTCACAAAGGTTAAATATGAGCTAGGTACATCCAAATAAATAAAAAATGAGTTCTACGGATTTTCTAAAAAAAACAAATAATTTTTTTATTTATAAGAATTACTAGTAGCAATTAAACTTCCCTACCTTTAATTTATAAACCAAAGCTATGTTTAGTTGAAATTAGACCTTTTAAAATTGAAGTTATCCAAATAATTATAAATGCACAACTCTCCAATTGGAAAGTAACTCCAATAAAATAAGTTCCTTTGCTAGTGTGTTAGATCATTTAGCTTCTCCCAAAAATCTCCACTTATCAAAAATCTCCACTTATATGGAAACCTTGGTAAATAAATAAATGATAATGTGAATATAGTTATATATTAATTAATGTTCTTGAAAATGTTTAATATGGTCATTTTATATTAAACACCTCACTTTATTTTATAATAACAAGTTATACACTAAAGGGTCATAGCACTATCCCACTTAAAATAATATAATAATCTTGCTTTGCAGTGAAGCATTCATGCAGAGTCCGGACTAGAGCGAAAAAGCTATGCCAGGTAGCATGCTAGTTGGAAAACGGAAAAAAAAAACAGATGAATTCAAATCTACAGATTCAAAAACCGACTAACAAAAGAAAGAAAACAAATCTTGGTGCATTCTAATGCATTTCTTTTATGGTCTCACGGGTATCGATGGTGTGATGACTTTTTCAATGTTTAATCTTCCAGTTGTTGCTTTTCTTATATTTTGACAGCCAAAGTATACAAAATAACTTCTGTCAAATCTCTGTTGTCGCTACAATTTGGAAATTACTCGGTTAGGTTTGAGTTGCTTTCTAGTCTAAGGTTTTTATAATCAAAAACTTGAAAGAAAGAAATCCATAATATTTGGGAGTCCCCTAGGTGTCTCTAATTCAATATGTGTGATTCAATATCAGTTCGATTTCGAAGTTTAGAGTCTATTTTCCTAGTTAGGCAATTCCATCATTTTGCAGAGCTTAGCACACCATGAATACGCTTTCTTTGAGGTGATTTGCAGTTTTTTCATCAATTGTGTAGTTACATCAATTCACTCTTTCTCTGAGGTGATTTGCAGTTTTCTCACAACTACATCAATTCACTCTGAATTTGTAGTGGCTTTATTTATGATTTTGCTGTGGGTTTATTATCCTTCATTCTCCTCGAACATAGTAACTAATTAGTATCTCATTTAACTGTTAACTCGTATCTCATTTTAATGTTAATAATCCAATTTCCAAATGGATCAAAATTTAATCCATATTCAACTGCTCCTCCGATCTCCGGCTCGCCCGCGGTCGTGGTCGCCTGTCGGTGTCACCAGCCGCGAGTTAGAGGCCAAGCGATATTGCTGCGCTCCTACCTTACAAATTATAATAATATAGAAATAACGGAATTATAATAAAATAAAATAAAGTACAAAATAAAGGCCAAGCGATATTGTCTCTCTCCGACCTTATAACGCGGTTACCCCATTCAAGACAGTACAGACACCGCTGCATCGTTGACGGTAATCAATCCAGCCGAAAATGAAGGAAACGAAACGCTGGATTCCCGGCTTGCCCGCCGCCGTTGTCGCCTGTCGGTGTCACCAGCCGCGAGGCCAAGCGATAGTTGCTCTCCTACCTTAAAAATTTATAATAATAACGAAATTATAATAAAATAAAATAAAGTACAAAATAAAGGCCAAGCGAAGCGATATTGTCGCTCTCCGACCTTATAAGTTTATAACGCGGTTACCCCATTCAAGACAGTACAGACACCGCTGCATCGTTGACGGTAATCTATCCAGCCGAAAATGAAGGAAGCCAGACGCTGGAATCCAGCCAGTCTCTAATGGAGTTTTAATGTACTAGATACATGTAATATTTTAGTCGTTAAAACTTATAACGAGCAAGAACCTGAATATAATAATGAAGCTCATCTGAAAGTAATATTCATGTTAATTACGTCAACAGGCTTATATATGTGATATTTTGGGGATGGACTTGCTTGAGCGAATGATCAAGATTCACCAAAGCTCGAGAGTTGTATGGTTGTGATCAGTTTCTTTGTTTGATCTTTAAACTAAATTCATTTAGAGGTTTGTTTAGGATCAATTAAATGTTATTATGGAAATGGCATCCAGGTGTGGGTGATCACGGGTGATTGTAGTTTATGCTGCAATGTGGCAGGATGGAGCCTTTCCAGGTGGTGGAGGTTACCCATGCTTCTAGTAATGCAGTTGCAACCTATCTTCATTCCCTCTCTTCATTCCGTTTCCGTAACTGCAATCCATTGCAACAACCTCTCTGAGCTCGTCGTGAAGGTGAAGGAATCATCGCATGGTGTTTTTGTCATTTCATTTCGTCGAGGATTGTAATTTTTGTTCACCCAAGGTTTTGTGGATCTCCATGCGATGATGAAGGAGAAGTTGTTGCGAGCACATTCTCCTAAATCGCTGGTGTTATGAGCGAGGAACGAGCATCTTGGACGCACTTTCGTGGAGGGTTCGCACCAGATCATTCCAGCCTTTACACTCCACATGCGATGTACATGCTATGTCTTCATTTCCAACTTTTACATTCCACATGTGATGTACATGCTGTTGTGATATGGACTGATTCTTTCCTATTCTTACCCATTCTTGTCTATTCTCTCTATGATTCTTTCCTATCCTGTAGATGGTTGTTTCCTATCCTTTTTAGGATTTGCAGCTTGATTATAGGATTTGCAACATGACTGTAGGATCGGCAAATCGATTGTAGGATCTGGAAATTGATCCACTGATGTATATGTACCTGTACAATTCATTGTAATAAAAACAAAATTATTTTTCTCTTGAACTCTGTTTTGAACTTGGTATCAGAGCCAAGAAGCTTAAATCGTTAGTACTCTCCATTGAACCACGACCGAATCAGATTCTAAAACATCTGGGACCAAATTTGCTCCCATTATTATTCAATCTGAAGGTTCGTCGTTCAATGCAGGGATTGTACTCGATGAAACAAACTATGATTTGTGGTCTCAAATCACGGAGATGCATATTGCTGAGAAGGAGAAACTCTCTTTCATTCGTGGTAATTCACAGTCACCTACCGAGAAGGATGATGGATATGAGAAGTGGTATGCAGACAATCAAAAGGTCAAGAGATGGCTATTGATGTCTATGTCCCCAGAAATCATGAAGCGATATATTCGCTTACCCACCGCTCGAGATATTTGGAAAGCTCTTTCAAAAGCTTTTTATGATGGAGCAGATGAATTGCAGGTGTTTGTCTTGAATCAGAGGGCCTTGTCTGCAAAACAGAATGGCAGAACACTCTCGGTGTATTATGGAGAATTAACCGAGATCTTTTGTGAGTTGGATCATTGTGATAAGGTGATTATGGAAAGTGAGAATGATGTTGAATCTTATCGAAAATCAGTTCAGCGACAAAGGGTGCATATTTTTCTTGCTGGATTAGATGGTGAATTCGAACAAATCCGTGGTGAAATTTTGAGAAAGGATCCTATCCCCGAATTGGAAGCATGTTATGCTTTGGTCCACCGTGAATTTGTTCGACTTGCAATGATGAATGGAGAACCAGAAAAATCTGAAGTTTCATCCATGGTGACTCGAAATTGGTCTAATCAGAACCGATCTTCCCAAAGCCAGCCTAAGAACACTGATGGTGCCAATAAATCCACCTACAAATGCACTCATTGCAATCAAACTGATCATACCAAGAGCCACTGCTTTGAACTTGTGGGGTATCCAGAATGGTGGGATCATAGCCGCGATTCACGAAAGAAGAATTCCAAGAGGACCTCTAGTGTTGCAGTGGTCGAAACAAAGACAACGGATGGTGTTGCTGGTCAGATCTCGGCATTAGCAGCAGCGGCAGGTAATGGTGGTAAGGTTTTAAATATTTCTACACTTGTTTCTAATAGTGCATGGATAATTGATTCTGATGCTACGGATCATATGACGTTTGATTCTAGATAGGTCTCGCCTCTTAAACCATCCGCACAAAAATTTGTTTCCACTGCCAATGGATCTTCGGCCCCAATTATTGGAGAAGGGTCTTTACCGCTCACATATACTTTAAATCTAGATTTTGTTTTAGTTGTTCCATCTTTGGATTATAATCTGTTGTCAGTTTCCCAAATCACCACTACCTTACTTTGTATTGTAATTTTTTGGCCTGATTTTTCTGTGTTTAAGGACATCCGAATGAGGCAAACGATTGGTTGTGGTGTTAGGCGAGGAAAGCTGTATTACTTGGACTTAGTGTCAAAGAGTTAGGACAAGTTACGTCAAGATTTAACGATGGATGGCTTTGAGGGGGAGAAGAAGAAATCTAAAATCTGGTTATGGCATCGATGTTTGGGGCATGCCTCCTTTGGTTACATGAAGAAATTATTTCCTAGTTTATTTATAAAATTTAATGTTTCTAGTTTCCGCTGTGATGTTTGTGAATTTGCAAAAAGCCATCGTGCTTCGTTTCCATTAATTTTGAATAAAAGTCCAGTTCCTTTTATGGTCATACATTCTGATGTTTAGGGTCCGTCCAAAGTTACTACCTTTGGTGGATCACGTTGGTTTGTTACTTTTATTGACAACTGTACCAGGATGACTTGGGTGTGCTTGATGAAGTCTAAAAGTGAAGTGAATTTGTTATTTCAAAATTTTTATAAAATGCTTCGCACTCAGTACAATGCACATGTTCAGGTTCTCCGTAGTGACAATGGAGGAGAATATTTGAGTTCTAAACTTCAGCAGTATCTGAAAGGACAAGGAACTATTCATCAAACTACTTGTCCTAATACACCTCAGCAGAATGGGGTGGTTGAGAGAAAAAACCGCCACTTGTTGGAGGTTGTCCGTGCTTCATTGATAGAATCCCATACGCCATTATCCTATTAGGGAGAAGCACTTACCTCTGCAGTGTATTTGATCAACCGGGTACCCTCCAACACTATTAATTTCCAGACACCATCTCAGGCTCTCGCTGAAGCGATTGTTGCTCCAGCTGTCCCAAATTTATCTCCTCACATCTTTGGTTGTGTAGCTTTTGTACACCTCCATAAGCATCAACGCAACAAGTTGTCTCCTCGAGTGCTACGATGTGTCTTTCTTGGATATGTTGCTTATCAAAAGGGGTACTGATGCTATCATCCTCCAACCCAACGAATGTTTATTACATTAGATATAACTTTTCATGAAGACTTGATGTATTTTTCCTCTGAGCCTGAACTTCAGGGGGAGTACTAGAAGGAAATTCAGACTCTAGACTATGATGATCACATCTTTGAAGATGTGGTTGTTCACATCCCGAAAGTAGGGGAACTCTTTGATGTGCTGAATCAAGAAGTGGGTGAATTGGATGTGGGTGGTTTGAATTTGGATCCAAGTAGTGATGAACACCAAGAAACTGAAGTTGTGGCTCCACCCATGTCCGAGTCTCTCACACCACAGGAAGCCGATACACCAAACCAATCGCTTGCTGAGGATGCTCCTGAACCATTTAGAAGACAGCTACCACAACGTCACACCAGAGGTATTCCTAAACCCACATATGAACCCAAGATTTCCAGTAACGTTAAATACCCCATGAGTCATTATGTGTCTAACCATCATTTGTCAGAATCAAATCAGTCATTTGTAAATAAGTTATCTACTGTATCTATTCCTAACAATGTGCAGGAAGCCTTAGCTGACCCAAGGTGGAAATCCGCTATGAATGAGGAGTTGAAATCTTTGCAGGAGAATAAAACCTGGGAACTTGTTGACCGTTCACCAGGAAAGAAACCAGTCGGATGTCGATGGGTTTACACTGTGAAGTACAAAGTAGATGGTGCAATTGAACGCTTTAAGGCGAGACTGGTGGCAAAAGGATACACCCAAACCTATGGGATCGATTATACAGAGACATTTGCACCTGTAGCTAAAATCAATACAGTACGAGTCTTGTTGCCTCTTGCTGCAAACTTGGGTTGGCCATTACAACAGTTTGATGTGAAGAACGCCTTTCTACATGGCGAGTTGTCTGAATAAGTTTACATGGAACTCCCACTAGGATGCATGATACCAGAAACACATAGTCGAAAGGTGTGCAGATTAAAGAAGTCACTGTATGGGTTGAAACAGTCTCCGAGAGCATGGTTTGGAAGGTTCACAAAGTCTATGAAAGCCTTTGGTTACTGTCAGACCAACTAAGACCACACTTTATTCTTGAAGAAACAACAGGGTAAGATAACTGCACTTATTGTATATGTGGATGACATGGTGGTTACAGGAAATGATCCCGAAGAAAGGAAGGCTCTACAGGATTACTTGTCTAGAGAATTTGAAATGAAATACCTCGGCCTCTTGAAATATTTCCTTGGGATCGAAGTGTCTCGATCTAATAAGGGGATTTTTCTATCTCAAAGAAAATATGCCTTAGACTTGTTACAGGAAACTGGCATGTCAGCATGTCAACCTGCTGATACACCAGTGGAAGAAGGATTGAAGTTATGTGTTGGGTCTAATCAGGTACCAGTTGATAAGGGGAGATACCAGAGACTTGTAGGAAGATTGATGTACTTATCACACACAAGGCCGGACCTTACCTATGCCTTGAGTATTGTTAGCCAGTTTATGCATAATCCTGGTGAGCAACACATGAATGCAGTTATGCGCATTCTGAGATATCTGAAATCTGCTTCTGGAAAAGGAAATTTATTCACTAAAAATGAAGATTATCAAAGCATGGCTGCATATACTGATGCTGACTGGGCTGGAGTAGTGGATGACAGGCGTTCTACTTTAGGTTATTTCACCTTTGTAGGAGGTAACCTTGTTACGTGGAGAAGCAAAAAACAGAATGTTGTTTCCCGATCAAGTACAGAGGCTGAATTTAGAGGTATGGCACTTGGAGTATGTAAAGCATTGTGGCTAAGAATTCTCCTCAAAGATTTGGGCTATTCGCCTAGGCAGCCAATTCGACTGTATTGTGATAATAAAGCAGCATGTGATATTGCTCATAATCTGATTCAACGTGATCGAACAAAACATGTGGAGGTAGATAGATTCTTCATTAAGGAGAAGTTGAATCAGGAGATCGTGGAGTTGCCTAAGATTCGATTAGAGGATCAGTTGGCCGATATTCTCACCAAAGTAGTTTCAAGTCGAGTGTTCTCAAAGTTTTTGGGCAAGTTGGGCATGCGTGACATCTATTCACCAACTTGAGGGGGAGTGTTGCGATATGGATTGATTCTTTCCTATTCTCTCTATGATTCTTTCCTATCCTGTAGATGGTTGTTTCCTATCCCTTTTAGGATTTGCAGCTTGATTATAGGATCTACAGCATGACTGTAGGATCAGCAGCTCGATTGTAGGATCTGGAAATTGATCCATTGATGTATATGTACCTGTACATTCATTGTAATGAAAACATAATTATTTTTCTCTTGAACTCTTTTTTGAACTCATGCCATGTCTTCATTTCTGGTTATTAAATTTCCTCTGCTGTAGAATTTACAGTAGGTTTAATACCAAACTTCTTAGGAGTCGAAATGAGTTCCTAGGAAAGCTATGGAGTCCTATGTAAGAAGGGATTTGCTACTTATTAACAATTCTTTTGTGCAGGAGTTATAATACGCCAAACCAGGTCACATTGAAAATATTTCAAGCACCATGCGTGGATTACAACGACGACTCCATGATGGCCACTTTTGCAATGAAAGAATTGATGACAGGTCTTGGTGTCACATAACTGAAATAAAGACCGTCGAGGAGCAAGTTCTTGATCAGGATATCGCATCTTTTAATAAACAAACTGTGCACAACAAATCTTCGAATTTGGAAGAATACATGGCACCAAATATCGATGACAACATGTTTTAGTAAAAACAAATTTAGTTAACAATAATATGCATGTTTTCTCTGTTCATCTGTTGTCTGGCAAGGAATACCACTTCAACTATGTATTTATATGCTCCTTCAAGCTTTTAGCGGTCACATTTTTAAGGGTTTACAGGGTAGAATATATTGACGTTGTGCTGCTATAGACGGTTTCATACTCAATTGAAGAGATTTGATGTTTTCCAAAGCTATAATTGGATTTTTAAGTGGAATAGCACTTTCATGAAAATCTTGTCGTAGCCTTAAATTGGTGTTGTGTTTTTGGCTTTTTCTTTGTTTTGCTGGTCCTTAAATTGTAGTTTTATTTTACAGTTATTATGAAAATATGTTGGATTTCCCGCATGCGCTTAACATTTCAGTGAGTACGGGGAGCTAACAGACTATGTTATAATGAAAGGCTGTCACACTGGCTAGCCTCGGGGATTTGAGTTTCTGACTTATGCCGACCCCTCTGTCATAGAAAAGGTTATACAGGACAAGCATGTATTTGATGGAAAAACTGTAGGTTTATCTTTATGGTTTAAAAAACAATCTATTTCTTATTGCTATGTTTCAAAAATATAACATTGAGCATTGAATTACAGGTGGAAATCAAAAGAACCATTCCAAAGGGAACTTTGATGAAAGGCCAAAGAAAAATATATTTGTGGGCGGTATACTTACCAATTACGGAAGGTTGGTGAACTATTACCAATTTACAGATCTTTTGTCATTATTTTGAACTCTTTCATATCCGAGAGGGGATGAATGCACGTTGATACGGTGCATTTACTATAGCATTCCCATTGTAGCTCGTCTTACAGGGAGTTTGTAAGGAATATAGCTGTGGTCGGACATGTTTCGGTCTGGCTGTAGTTGTTTTCTATTTGTTGTTTTCAGAATGCATATTTAATTTAAAAGTGTAACTTTAGCAGAATTTAGGCTAACCAAAATTCCTATATCCTACATATGAGTTCGAGGACTACTTTTCCAAGTTTGGCAAAGTTGCAGAGCATCAAATTATGCGGAATCGAAGCACATAAATTAGAATTTTGTAATTAGTCATGGATTTTATTTAATAAAAATAGTTTTTATTTTAATAATTTTAGAAATTCTTTCTATATATATTTCAATATCATATCTTTATTATAATGTCTTAATATTTTTTTAATTTATAAAAAAATAAATTATTTAAATAACTTAAAAAAAAAAATGTTGACTTAAATTTTTATTCATTTAATTTAATTACTAAATATTCATATTTTATAAAAATAATAAAAATAATAACTATATAATAAACTATTATATACAATGAATTTTTCATTATTAATATATATATTAATTCAAACTATTAATAGCATGTTGTTAATAGCATAAGAGAATTGTTGACTTAACTTTTAATTCATTTATTTTATGTTTTGAAATATTCATATTAAATAATTACATATTTTTATAAAAATAATAAAAATAGTTATTATATCATAAAATATGATATACAATAAATATTACTTTTGCAACCTCATTATTTTTATTTCAATATAGTATAAAATATTCATATTCAATAAATACATGTTTTGTAAAAATAATTATCATATTCTATAATATTATTTAAAACGGATGATTTTAGAGTAAATAAATAAAATTAAAACTTAAAAAGTAGAAGTTTTAGATTTTGAAAGTTATAGAGTAAATAAATAAAATCATAAATTAAAAAGTATTCTTTCAATTAATCTAATCCAAATATAAGAAATAAACAATACAATCTAAGTTAGAAAAACACTTTTAGCAATTTCCCAATCTATTATGTTTGAAATTAAACTTTGAAATTTAGTTTTATGATAGATTCAAAACATCGCATTAAATGGAATTTTAGGCACATTAATATTATATAATATCACCAAAGAGAAGACTTTGGAGTAAGGGGTTATCTCATGGCATTATTTTGCATTATGACATTCATAAGGGTTATGTTGCATTTTGACTGGTTTTTATAAAAATTGGTTTGGGTTATGTTGCATTTTGACTAGTTTTTATAAAAATTGGTATACACTCACAATGGCCATGATGTTACACATTAATAATGTGACAAGGTTGTCACATTACAACATTCATTAAGGATTAAAAAATGATATACAATGACACAACCTAATATGTGACACATTAATAATGTGGTATTGACGTTCACATTGTGATGTATATCATGTATTATGTTGCATTGTGGCATTCATTAAGGATTAAAAATTGATATTCATCGACATAAGCCTAGATGTGACACATTAGTAAAGTGACATTCGACAATCATCATGTTGTGTTCAATTGTGGCGTTCATCTATGGTTATGTCACATTGTGACATTAAGTATGGGTTATATGTTTAACATGAAAAATGGTTATGTCCTATTAAGGATTAAAAAATGATATATACAATGACACAACCCAATATGTGACTTATTCATTATGTTACATTCAACGTTCATGAAGGATTATGTTTCATTCTGATGTTTATGAAGGTTATGTTACATTACATCATTGGGAAAAGGTTATATGTCTAATATGACAAATGGTTATGTCACATTCTAACGTTCATTAAGGATTAAAAGATGATATACACTGACACAATCTAAGATGTGACATTCGAAGTTCATTGTGTTATGTTGCATTGTGATGTTTATTAATTGTTATGTCACATTATGACATTGAGCAAGGGTTATATGTCTAATATGACAAAGGGTTATGTCCCAAACTAACATTCATTAAGGATTAAAAAATGATATACAACCACACAACCCAATATGTGACACATTCATAATGTGACTTTTGACATCCATCATTGTCACATTCATCAAGGGTTATGTCATATTCTCATGTTTATTATGGTTATGTTACATTCTGACATTCATTATGGATTATGTCGCATTCTGTTATTTAATAAGGGTTATATTACATTGTGACATTCATCCATGGTGCATTCCTTAGTGGCTTTATTGCATTGCATCATTCATTGACGCTTACATTGGATTGGAACATTCCACCATTGTACATTCCTTAATGGTTTTGTCGCATTGCGACATTCATCGAGAGTTATGTTGGATTTCAGCGTTCATAAAATAATATATTGGATTACGACATTTATCAATACTTATGTTGGATTGCGACATTCCTCAATAATGCATTCCTTAATAGTTTTGTTGCATTGGGACATTCACCACAACGATCGAAACATTTATTCATGGATATTGAAATTCATAATTTCGGAATGCTTGTCTCACATTATTTGCCATCATGTTGTAATAATTTTCTTGATATATATATTATATATAGTCGTTTGAAAAAAGAAATGGTTTAAACCATCCACATTATACATAGTAATGTAGAATATTATGTCAAATTGTGATGTTTATCAAGGTTTACGTTTCAGTGCGACGTTATTAAGGGTTATATCACATGCATTGGGACATTCATCGCAACGATCGAAACATTTATTCCTGGATATTGAAATTCGTAATTTCGGAATGCTTGGCTCACATTATTTGCCATCATGTTGTAATAATTTTCTTGATATATATATTATATATAGTCGTTTGGAAAAAGAAATGGTTTAAACCATCCACATTCTACATAGTAATGTAGAATATTATGTCAAATTGTGATGTTTATCAAGTTTTACGTTTCAGTGCAACATTATCAAGGGTTATATCACATTATGACGTTAAGACATGGTTTTTAACAGTGTTTGGTTGGTATATGTCAACACAACCAAAGACGTGACACATTAATAATGTGTCTTTGGATGTTTAGAAAACTTCTTTAAGAATTTTCTTGATATATATATAGTCATTTGACTAAAGGAACGATTTAAACCATCCCCATTATACATAGTAATGTAGAATGTTATGTCGCATTGTGATTTTTATCAAGGTTTACATTTAACTACGGTGTTATCAAGGGTTATATCACATTACGACGTTAAGCCATGGTTTTTTACAGTGTTTGGTTGGTATATGTCAACACAACCAAAGATGTGACACATTAATAATATGATAGTGGGCGTTTAATAAGTGTTATGTCACATTGTGACGTTTATCACAGGTTATGTTACATTAGTGACATTCATCAAGGGTTATGTCACATTGTGATATTTGTCAAGGGTTATGTCACATTGTGATAATGCCTAAGATATGACACATTAATAATGTGTCTTTGGATGTTTAGAAAACTTTTTTAATAATTTTCTTGATATATATCTATATCTCTATATATAGTCGTTTGACAAAAGAAAAGGTTTAAACCATCCCCATTCTACATAGTAATGTAAAATGTTATGTCGCATTGTGATGTTTATCAAGGTTTATGTTTAACTGGGACGTTATCAAGGGTTATATTGTTAGTTTTTCAACATTAAGCTAGCATATCATTAGGATCTTTAACTGAGAGAACAACAAGCACAACAATTAAACACAAGAGACAATGAAGACAGTGTTTTTCCTCAGGGAAACCATAAATGGAGAAAACCCCGCAACTTCCTCTGAGATAGAATCAGCACCAAAGTGAAACCCAAAAATAGTAAAACAATCTCCCGACAGCAGCAAGCCCTTTCCTCTACCCCTAGTGTCTTTCTCTTCCTCAACTATGTGCTACACTTGAGTGTGTGTGAGTTGTGTGTGCTAAATAGAGAGTCCAGCTCTCTATTTATACTAATCCAGACTTGACTAAAACCCTACCAGGGCCGACCTCTACTAGGAGAGTCTAATAACCCTAGTGCCCCAGAACTGTGGGGACTTTAACCCTTAGATAATCGGAGGGTTACCCACTATGAATTGACATGACTTGTTTACATTATTGATTCTCCTGATCGAAACATCGAGGCATGACAACATGACTTAATTACATTATAGATTCATCCCGGAATAAACATCGGGTTATAATACATAAGATACATAGATGAATACATTCCGAAGTTACAAATACATCAACACTCCCTCAAACTAGGAAGGTATTCTTTCGACATAATTTTCAGCACTGGTCTTCTTCTCTGGATCATCTGCATCTTCAAGTCTTCTTAGTCTTCAAGTCATCTTAGTATTCAAGTCATCTTCATATTTGAATCTGGATCATCTCTCGATCTGGATGATCTCTGGACAGCATCACTGGATCTGGATCTTCCCTCGATCTGGATCATCTCTAGAGCATCATCTCTGGATCTGGATCTTCCCTCGATCTGGATCATCTCTGCTGGATCATCAATACTGAATCTTCACTAGTGCTATCTCATGATTCTTCTCATCATAGGAAGTTCTATAGAGCTAGCCCTTTTTCATGCTAGATGTAGGCCTAGCCATCAGGTAGGTCTTCGCCCAACACTTACATCTGATCATGTAGGAACTAACCTATAATCATATCAGAAAGGCACGCCTAGCACTCACATTTCACCATGTGGGAACCAATCCCACAACCCTGTCAGAAAGGCCCAACACTCACATCTGGAACATACGAGGAACCAATCCAATATGTATGTCCAGAAAGGCTCTGCACTTACATCTAGCACATACGAGGAACCAATCCAACATGTATGTCTAGAAAGGCTCTGCACTTACATCTGGCACATGCGAGGAACCAATCCAACATGAACATCCAGAAGGGCCCTGCACTTACATCTGACACATGCGAGGAACCAATCCAACATGCAAGTTTAGAAGGGTGTGCACTCACATTTGACCTGGTAGGAGCCAAATCCTACACCCTCGTCAGAATGGCCCCCAGTCCCAGACTGAGCTACCTGGTAACTGATCAGGTGCCTCCATTCCCAGAATGGCAGTTTCCCTTACATCTGTCCTACTTGACAGAATGGCCAACACTCACATATGACATGGGAGGAACTTAATCCTTTAGCCATGACATAATGGTTCAGCCCTTACATCTGACCTACTCGTTAGAATGGTTCTCTCAGTCCCGGACTGAGTGTTCTTGGTAACTGACCAGGTGCCTCCATTCCCAGAATGGCAATTAGCACTCATATATGAAATGGAAGGAATCAATCCTCTCACCATGACAGAATGGCTCAGCCCTTACATCTGACCATGGAAGGAACCAATCCTCTCACCATGTCAGAATGGCTATGGGACTCATCACTTTCCCTTGGAGGAAATATCGATCTGGAGAACACCAAGCTTCTCCCTGAAGTACTCAAACTTCACCCTAGCCAATGGCTTCGTCAATACATCAGCTATTTGTTCCTCTGTCGCAACATACTGGAGCTTCACTGCTCCCTACTACACCATATCCCTGATATAGTGATATTTGATCTCGATATGCTTCGACTTGTCATGGAACACTGGATTCTCTAACAACTTCATGCAACTCTAGTTGTCATAATGTATACAAGTAGCATCCATATGGAGATCAAATAAATTAGATAGTAGCTTCCATAGCCATACTGCCTCACAACTAGCTGAACAAGCTGCGACATACTCTGCTTCAGCTGTACTTAGTGCCACACAGGATTGCTTCCTGCTAAACCAAGAGATCACTCCTGATCCCATATTGAAGCAACACCCTGAAGTGCTCTTCCTATTGATGGAACTGCCTGCCCAATCTGAATCAACATAACCCTCTAGGTTAATCTTTTGATTTGCATCGTACTTGAGCCCATAATCAATTGTACCCCTCAGGTACCTCAGAATATGCTTTGCAGCAATCAAGTGAACATTTCTCAGATCTGTCAAGAACTGGCTCAAGGTGTTCACAGCAAAGCAAATGTCTGGTCTCGTGTTCGTCAGGTACATCAATGACCCAATCAACTGATAATACATCGTAGAATCAACCGACTTTGATGAAGCATCACTCAATAGCTTTAGGTTTGATGCCATAGGTGTGGCCATAGCCTTGCAGTCCATCATCCCGAAGATTTCATCTGTACTCTGCCACACCTTCATGCCTAGAAAGTAATGCATCATACCCAAGTCCTTCATTTCAAAATCGGCAGCAAGCTTTCTCTTCGTATCAGTAATCAACCCATCCATACCTGTTCCAAACATATCATCTACATACAATAGAAGCATCACTGGGTTGCCATATTCAACCTTGTAGTAAAGGTTGGAATCTGCTTTACTCTTGGTAAAGCCCATACTAGATAGAAAGCTGTCAATTTTGCCGTACCAGGTCCTGGGTGCCTGTTTCAAACCGTACAGGGCTTTCTTCAATCTGCCCACATGAGACTCCCTGTCATGTGTCTCAAAACTGAGTCGCTGATCCACATACACTTCCTCTTCTACTACACCATTCAAGAAAGCAGTCTTGACATCCATCTGGTGTATCTTCCATTTCATCACTGCAGCCAAAGCAAGTACTGACCTAATGGAAGTGTATCTGGCTACAGGAGCAAAGGTTTCTTCATAATCTATTCCTTTCTTTTGTGAGAAGCCATGAGCCACAAACCTTGCCTTATATTTCTCTATGCTACCATCCACAGCATGCTTGATCTTGTAGATGCACTTGGAAGTTACAACTGACTTCCCTTTTGGTCTTGGGAAAACATCCCAAACATCGTTCTTCATGATTGATTGATATTCTTCGATCATCGCATCCTTCCATTTTTTTCGCTCTGCCGCCTCTTCATAACTGGAAGGTTCTTCTTTGATAAAGTCACATAGTAAAGCTACATATCCGGAGCAAGATCTGGTTCTCTTTCTTTCTATGTGATTTTCTTCTGGAGCACCATATCTTTCCGCACCTTGGATAATTTCTCGAACCCAAGCAGGTTTCCTCTTGTGAGGATTCTTCTCCTAAGGTGGATCTACAGGTCTTTGTGGTTCTTCAAATTCTTGATGTTCTTCTTGAATTTCTTCATTCATGGTTGTATCATGAATTCTGGGAGCTTCGGATTCTTTAGGTTCTTCAGCAGGTCTCTCTATGGATTTGTTGTAAGCTGTGTCTTCATCAAATGTTACATCTCTGCTGATGTCGATATTCTTGTATCCTGGGAAGTATATTCTATAAGCCTTCGAGCTTTTAGAGTATCCTACAAATATACCCTTCTTTCCTGAAGGATCTAGTTTTGTCCTCTTTTCTCTTAGAATGTGTATGTACACTGGACAACCGAATATTCTTAGATGGCTGACTTCTGGTCTCTTGCCGGAGAAGACTTCTTTAGGAGTCTTATTTTTGAGTACTCTGTGTGGAGTACGGTTTTGTACGTACACTGCTGTTCTGGCAGATTCTGCCCAAAGATGCATAGGAAGATCTTGATCATGAAGCATGGCTCTTGTAGCTTCCATGATGGTTCTATTCTTCCTCTCTGCAATCCCATTCTATTGTGGATTGTAATGAGTGGACAACTCCCTCTTAATCCCTGATTCTCTGCATAGCTCTTTGAATTCATTTGATGTGAATTCTCCACCATTATCTGATCGAAAGGTCTTGATCTTCTTGTCTGTGTGGTTCTCGATCAGGGCTTTGAATTCCTTGAACTTGCTGAACACTTCATCTTTGTTCTTCATGAAGTAAATCCACATCTTCCTAGAAAAGTCATCAATAAAAGAAACATAGTATACATACCCGCTTAATGAACTTGATGACATTGGACCGCATACATCGGAGTGGATGATTTCCAAGATTCCTTTTGCTTTGCTTTCACTACTTGGAAATGTCTTCTTTGTATTCTTCCCTTTCGCACATCCTTTGCAGACCCCTTCATGTTTTGCTTGTATTTCTGGAAGACCTTCAACAGCTTTGCTTGCAAGTGGTAGTGCTCTGTAATGCACATGTGCAAGCCTTCTATGCCATAGTTCATTTGGCTCTACTGTGTTATGGACCATAGCTTGTTTTGAGTGGCCCTTTAGTTTGTATAAACCTCCTTCTTGTTCTCCAATCACTATTGCATTGTAAATAGTCTTTCCTCTTGGCCACATATTGACTTGACCATCTATGAATGCAACTCTCATGCCTTTTGCATCTAGTATCGATATGGATAGAAGATTCTTCTTTAATCCTGGTACAAATAGAACATCCTTCATTTTTATAGACTTTCCAGAATCTAGCTTGAAGGAGGATTCACCACTACCTTTTATTGGATATTGGTAGTAATCTCCTAGCTTCACCTTATGGGGTGAGTTATGTTCATATAGATTCCCAAAGGATTCCTTGAAGCCTGTCATGTTCTTGGAAGCCCCACTGTCAATAAGCCAATCTTTGCTCCCTTGTGTGAAAGTTCCCGTGAGAGCAGAAATCATAACATATTCATCTTCACTTTCTTGCCTTGCTCTCTTCTTTGGAGGATCACCATCCTCAGCAGTTTGAGCATGATGTTTTCTTTTGGAGTTCTTCTTCTTCTTGGACCCATTCTTATTCATAGGACAGTGTCTAGCAAAGTTCCCTATTTCATCACATGTATAACATCTGATTTTAGATGAACCTTTCTGGTGTGAATGCTTACCTTGGTGATAATGATTTTCCCTTCTTCCTTTCTTTGAGTGTACTGTGAGAGCTTGATCTTCACTTCCCATCTTCACCTCTCAAGCTGCTATCTAAGATTCTTCTTGAGAACATTTTTCCCATAGTCTGCTGAACTTGACCAACTTCTTCCTAGCACAAATTCCTTGGATGAAAGAATCCCATGACCTAGGAAGGCCATTCAATGTTGTCATCACAATCTCTGCATTCTCCACTTCTTCATCTACAGCTTCTAATTGTTCTTTGATCTGGGAGACCCTTGTAAAGTATGACTGGATGGTCTCCTCATTCTGGATCTTGAAATTCTTCAACTGGTTCCTTAGAGTCATCTTCCGATTGATGTTCTTCCCTTCAAACAGTTTGGTTAGGGCATCGAACATAGCTTTAGGTGTCTTGAGAGAGGACACCTATGGGATAAGGTGATCCTTGATAGAATCAGCAATGATTCTCTTTTCCATAACCATCTTCTTCTTATGTAAGGATTTTGCCTCAGCTCCCTCTGGAACTAGAACCTCCTCATGAATGTAGGAGTCTAATTCATTCTCTTCGAGGACCAGGGAGATCCTATACTTTCGGGCTCAGAAGTTATGAGCTCCCTCAAGATTTTCATCAAGCTTGGTATGATGAGACATCTTTAAAATGAGAATCTTAAATGGAAATACAAGATATCTTAGATCTTACCAGGTCAGAATGTCGGATCTAAAACTTGAGCTAAAATCCTGTAGAGCTGGTTTAGGAGCAAATTAGGGTTTTTCTTTTCCGGAGTTCTGTCTACCCAAATTCCTTGAAATTTGTCCCTAACTTTGATTTTGGGGAGGATATCAATCTAGGCCTGGTCTCACTGAAAAATTCATTTTCTGTGAAAAGCCCTAATTTTCGGTAGCAGTGACAGGTCCAAAACTAAAAAACCTCAGAATTGGATTCTGCTTCGACAGAAAGATGTGCCCTAAGGAGGAGAGTTAATCCTCCTTACTTTTGCTGAAAATATGTGGAGGAAGATCCACAAACTAGGAAGCCCTAGTTCCCACAGCTGCACAGTGTCTTCTTCTCAGGTTAGCTCTGACACCATGTTAGTTTTTCAACATTAAGCTAGCATATCATTAGGATCTTTAACTGAGAGAACAACAAGCACACCAATTAAACACGAGAGACAATGAACACAGTGTTTTTCCTCGGGGAAACCATAAATGGAGAAAACCCCGCAACTTCCTCTGAGATAGAATCAGCACCAAAGTGAAACCCAAAAATAGTAAAACAATTTCCCGATAGCAGGAAGCCCTTTCCTCTAGCCCCAGTGTCTTTCTCTTCCTCAACTATGCACTACACTCGAGTGTGTGTGAGTTGTGTGTGCTAAATAGAGAGTCCAATTCTCTATTTATACTAATCCAGACTTGACTAAAACCCTACCAGGGCCGACCTCTACTAGGAGAGTCTAATAACCCTAGTGCCCCAGAACTGCGGGGACTTTAACCCTTAGACAATCGGAGGGTTACCCACTATGACTTGACATTACTTGTTTACATTATTGATTCTCCCAATCGGAACATTGGGGCATGACAACATGACTTAATTACATTATAGATTCATCCTGGAATAAACATCGGGTTACAATACATAAGATACATAGATGAATACATTCCGAAGTTACAAATACATCAACATATATCACATTACGACATTAAGCAATGGTTTGTTGCAGTGTTTGGTTGGTATATGTCAACACAACCATTGGTTGGTATATGTCAACACAACCAAAGACGCGCCACACAAATAATGTGATAGTGAGCATTTAATAAGCGTTATGTCGCATTGTGACGTTTATCATAGTTTGTGTTACATTAGCAACATTCATCAAGGGTTATGTCACATTGTGATATTTGTCAAGGGTTATGTCACATTACGATATTGCCCAAGATGCAACACATTAATAATGTGTCTTTGGATGTTTTGAAAATTTCTTTAAGAATCTTCTTGATACACATACACACACACACACACACACACACACACACACATAGTCATTTGACAAAAGAAACGGTTTAAACCATCCACATTCTACATAGTAATGTAGAATTATGACATTGAGCCATGGTTTTTTACAGTGTTTGGTTGGTATATGTCAACACAACCAAAGATGTGACACATTAATAATGTGATAGTGGGTGTTTAATAAGTGTTATGTTGCATTGTGACGTTTATCACAGGTTATGTTACATTAGCGACATTCATCAAGGGTTATGTCACATTGTGATATTTGTCAATGGTTATGTCACATTGCGATAATGCCCAAGATGTGACACATTAATAATGTGTCTTTGGATGTTTAGAAAACTTCTTTAATAATTTTCTTGATATATATCTATATCTATATATATAGTCATTTGACAAAAGAAATGGTTTAAACCATCCCCATTCTACATAGTAATGTAGAATGTTATGTCTCATTGTGATGTTTATCAAGGTTTATGTTTAACTGCGACGTTATCAAGGGTTATATCACATTATGACATTAAGAAATGGTTTGTTGCAGTGTTTGGTTGGTATATGTCAACACAACCAAAGATGTGACACATAAATAATGTGATAGTGGGCGTTTAATAAGCGTTATGTCGCATTGTGATGTTTATCACAGTTTGTGTTATATTAGCAACATTCATCAAGGGTTATGTCACATTGTCATATTTGTCAAGGGTTATGTCACATTGCGATATTGCCCAAGATGCAACACATTAATAATGTGTCTTTGGATGTTTAGAAATTTTCTTTGAGGATCTTCTTTATATATATATATATATAGTCATTTGACAAAAGAAACGGTTTAAACCATCCACATTCTACATAGTAATGTAGAATTACGACATTAAGCCATGGTTTTTTACAGTGTTTGGTTGGTATATGTCAACACAACCAAAGATGTGACACATTAATAATGTGATAGTGGGCGTTTAATAAGTGTTATGTCACATTGTGACGTTTATCACAGGTTATGTTACATTAGCGACATTCATCAAGGGTTATGTCACATTGTGATATTTGTCAAGGGTAATGTCACATTGCGATAATTCCCAAGATGTGACACATTAATAATGTGTCTTTGGATGTTTAGACAACTTCTTTAATAATTTTCTTGCTATATATCTATATCTATATATATAGTCATTTAACAAAAGAAACGGTTTAAACCATCCCCATTCTACATTGTAATGTAGAATGTTATGTCGCATTGTGATGTTTATCAAGGTTTATGTTTAACTATGACGTTATCAAGGGTTATATCACATTACGACGTTAAGCAATGGTTTGTTGCAGTGTTTGGTTGGTATATGTCAACACAACCAAAGATGTGATACATAAATAATGTGACAGTGGACGTTTAATAAGCGTTATGTTGCATTGTGACGTTTATCACAGTTTGTGTTGCATTAGCAACATTCATCAAGGGTTATGTCGCATTGTGATATTTGTCAATGGTTATGTCACATTGCGATAATGCTCAAGATGCAACACATTAATAATGCGTCTTTGGATGTTTAGAAAATTTCTTTAAGAATCTTCTTGATATATATATATAGTCATTTGACAAAAGAAACAGTTTAAACCATCCACATTCTACATAGTAATGTAGAATGTTATGTCGCATTGTGATGTTTATCAAGGTATGTTTCACTGTGACATTATCAAGGGTTATATAACATTATGCCGTTAAGCCATGGTTTGTTACAGTGTTTGGTTGGTATATGTCAACACAACCAAAGATGTGACACATTAATAATGTGATAGTGAGCGTTTAATAAGAATTATGTCGCATTGTGACGTTTATCACAGTTTTTTATTACATTAGCAATATTTATCAAGGGTTATGTCACATTGTGATATTTGTCATGGGTGTCACATTATAATAATGCCCAAGATGTGACACATTAATAATGTGTTTTTAGATATTTAGAAAATTTCTTTAAGAATTTTCTTTATATATATATATATATATATATATATATATATATATATATGTTTGACAAGAGAAACGGTTTAAACCATCCACATTCTACATAGTAACATGGAATGTTATGTCGCATTGTGATTTTTGTCAAGGTTTACGTTTCACTGCGACGTTATCAATGGTTATATCACATTATGACGTTAAGCCATGGTTTGTTACACTGTTTGGTTGGTATATGTCAACACAACGAAAGAGTGTGACACATTAATAATGTGATAGTAGGCATTTAGTAAGTGTTATGTCGCATTGTGACATTTATCACACGTTATGTTACATTAATGACATTCATCAAGGGTTATGTCACATTGTGATATTTGTCAAGGGTTATGTCGCATTGCGATAATGCCCAAGATGTGACACATTAATAATGTATCTTTGGATGTTTAGAAAATTTATTGTTGCATTATCAACTAAAATAATCAAATGAATTAAAAATAATCAAATCCTCATTATTTGTACTCGTAACCTCCTTTACAGCATGTGACTTCATAACAAGTGAATCGCCAATGAGCCACACTAATGGCAACACTAATATTTTATTATTACTTTGATTATAATATTTTAATTAATTAACATATTCATATAATAGTATAATATAATATAATTAATAATATTATAAGTTTGATTAAAATATAACATTATAATTCAATAACATTACTTTAATTAATTATTATATAATTAATTAATTAATATAATTTTATTAGTGCTGTTTTATTTAACTATACTACTTTTATACTACTTTTAATAAATTTTATATTATAAATATTTAATTAATATTATAATATTATAAATAATAATATTTAAATCATCGTAATTAATTATAACAATTTTAAAAATTATTCATTATTAATTATTATAATAATTTTATTTTTTATTCTTTTTATTAAAAAGTTAATTGTTAATATCACTATATAACATCAATATATATATTATTCTAGATACATTTCTTTTTTAGACAAAAGCGGATATATTATATTAAGGGAGATGGTGTAACCAGCTACAGAACCAGAACCAATTTACAAAAAAGCTTTTACTGAAGCTGAAGCTAAGAGCCTAATTTGATGCCCTTGAGGAAGCGGCATAAATAAAAAACCAATTAAGTGCCCTTGAGGGAGCGGCAAAGACTAACACCTCCCAAAAAATGCCCTTATGGTAGCGGCAATCCAACAGTCTAAAGTCTATTCATAGTTTTGAACTGAAGGTTGGAGATAGCTAAATGCCTAATATATTTATAAACATAAAAAAAAACAGAAACATGCATGGCTTCAGGGAGCCAGAGACGAGCAGGATGGCGAACCCAAACTAGAAGTCTAAAATCAACCTTCCGAGCTGGATGACATACCATTTTCTTCATGCTTGAGGAATTTGAGGGTGAGCTTGTCCACCTTGAGTTCGAGCTCGACAAGTTGCTTGGAGAAAGAATGCTCTGTGTGCTTGACCTTCCTTTTAATTTTTTTCCTGAGAAAGACCAAATCCTTACTGACATGATCCAGACGTCGTCCGCCTTCATAATCCATTGCATTCACTTGGGATTGTAGTGAAATGAGTTCCTTCTTAACTTCCTTGAATTTTTTATCCACCGAGGATGGGCTCGTTGAGGAGGAATCCGCTTCCATCCTGTGAACCAGCAATTTCCAAGAAATTTGATGACAGAGCTCCAAATTGATCAGCACAATGAGAATGCCTTGACCCTTTGTGATTTGGTTCCTTATAACTTTCGACGACGCAGTGCCCAGCATCCCTTCATAACCGAGCGTACCATGAATCCAGCAAGTGCCCGAATGCTTCGACATGACCTTCATACCATAATTCACCAGGGTGTCGTGTGCGCGAATGAATTCACCCATGAAAACAAACCTTGCATCCTCCTTCGACAAGACTGCATCAGGAATCACCTCGTGTGAGAGCTCCAAGTTCATAATCTCCAATAAACCAGCGCGTCCTCCGATCAACGAGCTTGCAGTCACCTATCTGGAATCCATTAATTACAGGACAGAGCTCTGAGCATCCGAGCAGGAGTGCTTAATGCCGCGCTGAGTGAAGGGATCGGCATGCAGGATGATAATACCACCCCGTGCATGGCCACGTGAACACCACACGCCAGGCATCACAGCGGCCTGCCAGCATGTAGAGGGACGAGGGAGGGCCCACGAATCACACTGCCAATGCGCGGAGGGAAGGGTCCACGAAGGGATGAGGGGGGTGACCCATGATAAGCCCCCTGTCCTATGGGGGAGGGCAGTAAGATTCATTGGTGTTTAGAATTAGCTCCCCGGGGCTGAGGGAAACCCCTTTATTAGCCTCAAGGTTAGCAAGGGGATTGTTTTCCTGTAAAACATGATAGAAATCAATCTTAGTAAAGAGAGAGGCTTGAGCCATTATCTTGCGAAGTAAATGCCTCAGACCCAGTTGAGTTGGCAAAAGATTTTCAGCCAGCACACGGATGACAACTCTGGAGTCCCCAATGATGATTAGCTTGGTGATTCCCAAGTCCTTAGTAATTCTCAATCCTTGCCAAAGGGCCAATGCTTCAACCATATTGTTGGTATGGATGCCCAGTTCCCAAGCGAACTTGAACTCCATTGATCCTTCCGGAGTGAAGAAAACTCCGCCCCCCCCTGCCACCCCGTATTATTCTAGATACATTAGTATACTATTATAATTGAATTATATTATTGATAATTATTTTGAATTTTTATAAGTTTAATTAATATCATTTATATTAATAATATTTAATATAAAATGGTTTAGATTTTAGATTTTTACAACTAAATATATTCTCCTTCATTAAATAACTATTAAATAACTATAGTCGATTATAAAAGAAATTGTTTTATAGTTTATATTTTAATAATATTAATTCATTATTAATCGATAATTTTTATTTAGAGTTTATATTTTTATTTAAAAATATAAATACATTTTTTTGTTATTTAATATCTCAAATGTTTTGGGCATCACCATCATTCAAATCAAAAAAATCTCTATATACAACTATAGTCTTCGTCAAATCAAATATTAACCATGAATTAAAAATAATCAAATGCTCAACATTCAACTTATGACAATCTATAAAGTAATCTAATGATTATGTCTCATATGCATTATGATATAACCCTAAGTGTTATGATATATAAAATTATTGTGATACATTAATTAATTAATAAATAATGTATTTATATTTGGATTTGATTATAATGAATAGTATTTATTTAATAAAAATATTTAATTAATTAATTAATTATTATATTTAATCTATTAAAATAATAATAATAATTACTATTAATAATAAAAAATAATAATATAATAATTAATTGTAGCATATTAATATTTTTGAAATATGTCTATGGGCTCACCCGTTACTAGCAACAACCACAATAAATTAATTAATGTGTCTAATACGTCGATAGGCGTAAATTTAAGCACATACTAAATTAATTAATGTGTCTTAATACGCCGATAGGCTTAAATTTAAGCACATACTATAGGAAAAAACATTAAAATAAAAAATATGTGTGTAATTTAAGCCTATCGACATATTCAGACACATTAATTAGTATTTACTATTAATAATAAATAAATAATAGTATAATAATTAATTGTAGCATGCTAATTTATTATTATTTTGGAGATATGCCTATGGGCCCACCGGTTACTAGCAACAACCACATTCAATTAATTAATGTGTCTGAATACACTGATAGGCGTAAATTTAGGCATATATTTTTTATATTAATGTTTTTCCATATAGTATGTGCTTAAATTTACGCCTATCGACGTATTTAGACACATTAATTAATTTAATATGGTTGTTGCTAGTTATGATGAAGCTCATGTGAAAGTAATATTACGCCCAAGGGATTTTAAAAGTACTATTATGCTAATTAAGCAAGTTACAGGTTTTAACTTTTCAATGAAAACAAGCGGTCGCCTTTGCAATGCCTGCGTTGGATAGATTGCTCAAAAGTTATTAGTAGACTATTCAAGGGTTATAGGTTATAGTGCTAACGTGTCTGCCAAGTGGCATAAACTTGCTAGTTATCGATTCTTCTATAACAAAAAAAAATTTAAATTAATGCTGGATTAATAGCTCATGTGAGAGTAAGTAGGATAAAAGACAACAGTGAAAGTAATATGGACACTAATGGATTCACAGGGAAAATTGAATCGAGTTGTACATAGGTTATTTTTTTATCTTTGTTTTTCGCTGGTTTTTATCATTTTTTTATGTCATGAATTTTCACTAAATTTTCAAAACGCTTTAAAAACATTTCTAGATCTTACGTGTTGGGGGTTTTTCTGTTACCTGATTTCATTTCTGAACTTCAAATAACGAAAATTACAGATTTTATGGATTAAAATCACCCCGTAGAAAATCAGCTTGAAAAACAAAAAGTCCCCTAATTAGACAGCTCCAAATTAAATAGCCTAATGCTTTAATGCAAAGGCTGCTATGGGCCGATAGACCTTTAGATCTCAAGTAGTTTGAGATCCAATAACCTAGTGCAAATCTCAAGCAATTTGAGATCCAAGAGCAATTTAAGATCCAACAACCTACTAAACAACCGTGGTTAGTCGTCACATTAGAGCTGGCCAGCCAGTTGGTTATTGGTGGCCATGGATTTGTAGCGTGTAGGTTGTGTAATAATGACAAAGAAAGTACCTTGACAAATTAATGAAAAGGAATTTTCAAGTTGAACATACAATATTCAAAGGAAGGACGATGACAAATTAATGAATAGGTTCGACATATTTCTCGGAATTTTCAAGTTAACTGACAACATTGAAAGGCTGGACCGCATTCATGAACATGTTATAATAGCATAGCCTGGGGTAGTAGCATAGCAGCTCATTGATTTTAGAATGGGGAGGGAAAATAGCATTAGAGGACAACCCGCTCAGTTTCTGTCTTGTTTTTATCTCTTCCTGCTGCTGCTTCAGATCATCAAGCTGGGCGATGGTGGTAGACGTAGTTTCCCAAGACATCTTAGTTGTAGGCGCCTCTCTCATTGGTAATCAGACTAGGATTTCTAAGGGTGTTATTTTCGAGTTGGGCTTTTTCAATCTCAACAACAATGTTAAAGATTGGTATTTGGGTATTTCGTATGCCCAGGCTTCACATCAGACAATCGCTTGGGTGGCCAACATGAAGCAGCCGCTGCATAACGCGTCCAGTGTTCATAATCTCACAAAGGACAGGAGTCTCCTCCTGTCGTATGGAATTTCCATTGTCTGGTCCTCTCAGGGAAACAGGAAGAAGCAATATTATTCAGCTGTAATAATGGATTCCAGCAACTTGGTCGTGCTGAGTGCCGACGATAGCTTTGAAATCATTTGGCAGAGCTTCGACTATCTTGAAAATACATGGTTGCCAGGGATGAAGATCAATAACCTCCAAGGGCTGTCGTCATGGAGGAGTCCCTGGGATCCAATTCCCAAGCCCTTCAGCCTTCAGATAGATCCAAACGGGGTCAACCAGATTGTTTTGATGTGGAAGAATCACATCACATACATGGAAGATCTTTGTTGTCGACCGACTAGTATAATATTACCTATTTCAGTAATGGTTCCTACAAGTATTGTAGTATTTCTCTAGGGCATGGAATCACTTCTCTGTCGCGTTTCGTTATGGAAAAATCGGGACAACTTCGAGTATACATAATGCTGTAAAATAAAGAGTGGAGCATGGTCTGGAAAAAGCCTTTCACTCAATGTGAGATTTATGCTGTATGTCGACCTTATGGATTGTGCAACAATAACAATGTTCAATCCTGCAACTACGTGTCTGGTTTTGTTCCCAAAGATAGCAGAGAATGGGAATCTCAACAGTGGTCAAGCGGCTGTGTTTTTTGACCAGCTGTGTTTGGAAGACGACATTACAATGCGGCCATGTAGGAAACCAGACAATCACTGACGGGCTTGTAGAATTGAGTGGGACATCTATGCCCCCTCAAGGGGTTCAATAGAAAGGGCAAGAGCAGTGCCGCACAACCTGTCTCAACGATTACTTGTGCATGGCTTATGCCCACGTTAATGGCACTTTGCAGACTTGTGTAATGTGGTTCAGTGAATTGCTAAATCTGTATGATAACTCCGACGGGATATCTCTGTTTCTGTGGTTAGATGCTGCTGATGTCCCTTATACATCTAATACCAATAAGAAGGCGACTCTGGCTGGCGTGGTGGGAAGTGTGGTAGGCGGGCTGATAAATTATTTTTGCCTTTGTGTTGTTGCTTCTCTGGTGTTGGAAGTGCCAGCGCTTGTCTGCAACCGAATACGCGCCTGCTGGGCTTACTGTATTCACTTACAAAGTGCAACAAAGAGCTTTTCTGAATGTCTGGGAGACGGGGGTTTTCAGCCTCGTCTTCAAAGTGATTCTAGTAGACGGTTCTTTGGTGGCAGTTAAGAAACTGGAGGGTGTGAGTCAAAGAGAGAAGGAATTTTGCACGGAGGTGAATACCATGATACCATCAGAATCACACAACATGTGAATTTAGTTAGATTGCTGGGATTTTGTGTCAAAGGCTCTGGAAGATTGCTAGTGTACGAATACATGCCAAGTGGCTGCCTCAGTTCCTTTCTATTCCCCAAAACCCCAAGATATGATGAGCAACACAACTACACAAGCTGTTGGATTGGAAAAAGCGCTTTCGCATGGCCGTGGGGACTGCTCGGGGAATTGTATACCTGCACGAAGAGTGCAGGGATTGCATTATTCACTACGACATCAAACCGGAAAACATCCTCCTGGATTCAAATTTCTGCCCCAAGGTGTCTGATTTCGGATTGGAAAAGCTCCTAGGTAGAGAGTATAGTAAGGTCCTAACGACCATAAGAGGAACCAGAGGGTACTTGGCCCCCGAGTGGCTAACTGGGCTTCCCATAACTGTAAAGGCCGACGTCTATAGCTTCGGCATGACATTGCTCGAAATAATTGCAAGGCGAAGAAACATAGATAAGATCTAGGAATCCGGCGAGCTGTACTTTCCCGCGTGGGCTGCAACCCAGATCAGTAGCGCAAACGCCATGGAGGTGCTCGACGAGAAATTGTTGAATGACGGAGACGCATAACAAGTAAAGAGGGCTGCCATAGTGGCAAGATGGTGCATCCAAGACGAGGAAGATGCGAGGCCGTCAATGAGTAAAGTATTGCAGATATTGGAAGGCATTGTAGACTTAGCCCCTCTTCCCCAGTTCCTCCCTCTCTCGATACCTGTGCTGACGGTCCAATCATTTTCTTTTGGGATGAAGATTATATTGCACAGGAAGGCGGCAACACTGTTAATCCCTCAACTCCGCTGTAGAATATCAGAAAAAATGAATGTTTTTTCAGATTTATAGAATTCGAAAGTAAGGAAGAATCATCAGACCATCCACTGTAGAATAATAAACTCACGTGTTGTTATTATTAAAAATGTAAACGTGCTTAAAGATGTAATTGATAAAGGAGCTATCTAACTAGTGGACTTTTTAACTTTCAGGCTGAATCGGGTGAATTCACAAAATCTGTAATTTTTGTTGTTTGTTGGGCTATTTTGAACTCAAAAATTAAATTAGGTGATAGGAAAACCCAACACCTACATTTTGTAAAATCTAACAATCTTTTTAAAATGTTTTAAAAATTCCCTAAAAATTTATGAAAAAAACTTAAAAACTAGCCTAAAACGATTGATAAAGGTAAAAAGGAGTTGGACGGGCGCAGACCCTTGTAGTATTAGAGAGATAGTCCAACCAGGCCACCTTTCGTGACTCTCCTAGTAGTACTTTCTTTCCGAGTAGTATTTTCTTTGATGATTTGTAAGGGTGTCGGATGTTATTGGTGAAACTAACTTATGATTTCCGCCATGAAATAAAACCTGGTTTGAGTGATTTGTTCCAATGATTTTGGATTTATTTTACGTGTGTTTGTAAATCTTTATTTATAGAAACACGCCACCGCTGGATTAAAGATATTGAGCAGCTCATTATGGACATCATTATTTAAACTTTAAACTTAAATGAAAATAAAAATAATAAGCACCGTTTCACAGAGTAACATTGACGCGAGCTTAAAATCTGACGACATTGTAGAGGTAAGTAAGTACCCTTTCCATGGATTGTGTCATTCCTCCTCTTAAACTTTTCTATGGAAAATTCATTGTAACGCCAATGAGACACCTACACAATGTCTATCCCTTCCATTTGTTACATTAATAAAAAAAATTGGGTATGAATGTAATTGGTGTAAACCTTCCATTTCTTAGATTAAGAATTCTTTTAAGGCATTGATATCTACTTAGACATAAAGGATGGTATCTGATTTATCTTCATTGTTTCATGTATATTGTTCTTTAGAGGGTGGTTCTTCCCTCCGCCTACCGTGCAACTATGGATGATCCCGTGTTGCAGCAACCCCTCCCCTATATTGTGAGACGACTCATAGGTAATTATAATATTATTTTTATTGTTAGTTATATATAGAATTAAATCAATGTATGTACATGAAATTATTAATGTTTGTTTCTACTTTCATAGGAACCTCGAACCTCGCTTTCTAGGAGTGTTGCTACACCACCTTCCATTGATCGTGGATTAGGTAGTAGGATGGCTAGTGTCTCGCTTGATCACCAAGATACCCAAACATATTCATATAATAGTGAGGATGTGCCTCAACATCCATGTACATTACATGCATATTAATTTTTTTTTTCAATTATCAATATCTTTAATTTGTATTAGTATTAATATATTTAATCATCAACATCTTTAATTTGTTATACACATACTTTGACTAATATTTTTTTATTTGACTATCAGGTGCACAAATTGGACATGATTCCTTGACTCCACCTCCTACTCATTGGGAGGATGAGATCATACACACCACCATTGATGACATCACCTCTCAGTGTGACTAGATGCAAGGTTCAAATAGAGACCATTCCACATGATTATCCCACTAGATGGTCCATTGGATGATGCTAGATGTTGTTGATGAGTTGTTGGCCCTCCACCAGAGGGAGAGACCAATTAGTGACATAAGGAAAATTGAATGCTAGAGGAGGAGGGACCAAGTATTGTGTCTTGATAATCTTGAGGTGGTGAAATCCGTAACATAAGGTAAGGATGTTAAGGGGGCATTGTTTGATATCCCTCCTCACTGTGCTCTTGGACTACCGCATATACTCAGATATTTTAAGCTTTAGGATGCTGCACCATATGTATATGATATATTTATTGGAGCATGGGGCATGTTCCCACACCATGAGCATGTATCACTGTACTTTGCAAAGCATATAAATGCATAGTTTGTGTTAGACATGCATCCAAACTACACGAGTACTCTGTCGAATTTCTATGCCATCAGTAGGGGGATGTAATCATGAGTGTCTTGGGGATCGTAGAGACCCTGTTGCTATACATGCCCCTCTGTGATTGGTTCCCATGCCTAGCAAGAGTTTGGTTAGGTCAAAGGATGTAGTTGACCCATCACAACTCAGAGCAGAGACATGAGATATGATGGAAGGAACCATGCATACTGCATTGACCATTGCTATAGTTGATATGCATTGGGAGAGATCCATACCACCCCATGGACCTACAAATCGCAAGCTACCATGGGAAGATGATTCTAGTATTGATATGTATGACATTTACCTCTTAGTCTGACAAAGCATGTATATTGTTCCACATATTATTTATGTACTTAAGGTTTATCATTATACTTTGATAAATGATAATCTTTAATACATGTATATCTAAATTATTATCATTATTACTCCATGCAAGGGGCACATTTATGGATGAGATCAATGACACTAAGTGGTTGGTTAAGCATCTAAGCACTACACTTGTTGAGGACTCTGAGGTACATACGATAAACCTAATCCTAACTTTGAAACATATGTACATGTGTCTAATTGCAATTATTTCATCATAACTCTCTTCAGGTCCCTTGCTCAAATTGTACATGGTAGAGGAAAGGGTATTGCATATGAGCCTCCACTTGCAAGTCAGCATGCTGTGACATCGTTTCCCTTGGGTTTCGATCATCTGCCACCAGTCGATGAGGTACTATAATTTATGTTTCAATGCAATAGAATTCAAGTTAATGTTTAATTTATAATGTTCCTTTATTAGTATTTTACTAATTATATGTATGATGTGACCATACACATGAACATGTACAGGGGGTTGTCAATTAAGTAGTCATGTGGAGACATGAGTGGGATGCATCGATTCAACAAGGTCCTAGTGAGGGCCCATTGACATTCCCAGGAGATGCCAAGCATATGGATATGAAAGATCACCATCGCCTTGATCCAAGTGAGTTGATCCATCCACTTAAAATTTTAAAAATTCGTCATCTTATAAATTTTGCACTAAAATCTAACTCATTTACATAGTTCAAAATTTTAACTTTTGCAGTTTGCTGAACTAGACACCCTTTTCCACTGTATGTCACACCCACAGTAGGGGCTTGGTGCATGTGATAATGGTGATGGCTATGATCACATGACTCATTAGGGTCCTTGTTCGTTGATTTGACAACACTTGTATATGTTGTACTATTTTTATTGTTATGCATATAGATACTAGTGTTTTTTTAATGAACTTTATGGAGTGATGAGTTATCTTCATGTATATATTTTATCTTCATAATTATTTAGACTAGTTATTTATCTTATGTTTATGTTTATGTCTGATAAGTGTATGCTATTTATCTTATGTTTATTTTTATGTGGATGAGTGTATAATTTACAATTTCACAATTAAAAATTAAAATTTTACAATTACAATTTAATAAATTACTAGTTACAAGTTACGATTACAACTACAAGTTACAATTTACATTTTACAACTACACAATTCCAAATTATAATCTAAGAAATTACAATTTAAGAAATTACTAATTTTAGGTTTACACATTAATAAGAAATTACAAATTATTATTTACAATTACATTTAGATTTAGGATTAAAATTAGAATTAAAAAAAATTAAAGTGTACAATTACAATTTAAGAAATTACTATTTACAATTTATAAATAATATTGCAAATTACACTTTGCAATTTACAATCTCACAATTATATATTATAATTATACAATTACAATTTAAGAAATTACTTATTAGATTTACTAATTACAATTTACATTAAGAACAATCAGTAGATCTTGAGCCCTACACCTTGAATGCATGACAGGCATTTTGTATTTCACCAATGTTGCTAGAACTTTAAAGCTCCTTATGGGATGGGGTGGCATGCCATGAATGGATGCACTAAATGGGGATGCTCAACCTTAATCCTATCTTAATACCGCCTCCACCTAGGAACCTACTAAGGGAGATTGGTTTCGCACCTTTTTAACACATTATATCACCATTTACAGTCCACCCCTGACTAGTGTGCTCTGTGACTCATCCATCATTGACTCAGACTCATTCATCATACACTGTAGCTTCTTTAGAAATAAAGATAGGTGGTATAAGTAGCTATAAAAGCAAATATTCAAGTAGGCTTTCCCAGTCCGTCCCTCCAATCTGGATTTGCGACTGGGCTACAATCCATGTGGAAGAGCAAGGCTGCCATAGAATGTTTCTATGTTCACTCCCAGGGCTGCCATAAACTGCTGCTGATTCAAATTGCTGCCAATAATCCACATTTTACTGGTGTGATTATCCAAGGAATGTCTTCAAACTGCTGTTCCAACTGATGGGTATGCTGCTGGTTTTTATTTGTTTAGGAATTGAACCTTCAGGACAAGCTCAAGAAACCTTAAAATGCACTTTATCTGTCTGAGTTTTAATGTCTTAGAGATCTTCAAAATGCTGGTATAATGTCATGAGAAATTACTTATTAGATTTATTAATTACAATTTACAATAAGAAATTACAAATAGATTTAGATTTACAATTACAATTAGATTTGCAATTAAAATTACCATTGAAGTAATTGATGATTATAATTTACAAATAACATTGAAATGTTTAAAACAATGCTTCCTCAAGTGGAATTTTCTCTAATTTATCATGCAGTCTTGTTTTACTATTTCCTTGTATATGGAACAATGCTTCCTTCTCCTTTGGACATGTTGCAGCTGCGACAATTTCCCAAAATTCTAAAAAAATTTAGGATCCCCCTTTTGTTTTGGATTAGCTTGATTTTCCTCCCTATTTTGTTTCATTGATCTCTTAGAGCATTTGTTTTTGATACCTGGGTTGCTCAGCTATTTGATTTAATTGATGCATTTGGAAAGCCTTTGGAAACCTGCTGGATTGTTGCCGTTGAACGTATTTGAAGCTTGCCGGAATCGAAGGTTATTTGGTTTTAATTTTCCACCGTTGTGGGTGAATCTAATCTGTGGCCCTCCGCAGTTGCGGATAAGTTTGGGTTTTCGAGAAGATGAAACCTTCCGATTGCCGACCCGTTTGTTTTTCGCGGCGGGCGTTTTTTGTTGGGCATCAGACACCCCTTTGATCTTTTATCCCGCTGTTGCTGATGGGCTTTTGATTATGACTTCCGGTTTTTCTTCCGACTTATGTGTTTTCGACTGGTTTCAAGTTTTAAGTCGAAACCTTTTACCGCGTTAATTGTCCCCGTTGCGGAGGGATTTGGACTTTCGTCCTCCGACTTGAGATCCTTTCGATGTCCGACGCGCATAACTAGAGCGAAGAATTTTAGGATTTTATCTTCCGCCATTGCGGAAAGCTTCAAGCTCTCGACTTTCGATTCAAGTTTCCTCCGACGTCCGATTGTGGAGTTCTCCCGTCTCTCCCACCATTGCGGATGGATCGACGTTATGGCCTTCCGCAGTTGCGGAAGGTTCCTCATTCTCACCGTCCGACTTAGAACGACCCCCTATTCAATATGTTATGTCGCACGTCCATATTTTGTATATATATGAACGGCTCACGGGGTTTGTTTATCATTTCATCATTGTCGATTAGTGCGCTCTGCCATTATCTATCGCGCTCACCCATTTCGTCGTTGCAGTACTTTTGGTCCAGGTGTCTTCACCGTGCTCGACGGTTTTCTCCATGTCGGCTGCGTGCCCGTGTCCGGTAGGTTCTTTGCATCATCTCCTGTTCCTTTGAAGCATTCGATAAAGTTTATATGGACTTTTGTGGTTGTGGTAGTTTTCACCTAGCGGTCTGCTGGTTCCAAGCCTATATAAGTAAGGGGAGGGTTATTTTTGACTGTCAGCAGGGGGTTTTTTTTAACTCACGGAGAAATTATTTAGGTCGCGGCCTTGCTTGTAAACCCCGCGTATAGAGATGTGGGTTTGGTGCAGACGACCGTTACGCCGTCTGCACCAAGCTTCCTCGGATAGTGATGATTGTGTTAGAAAGGGGGGATTGTATAGGCGTTTTCTACAATACCTGTGGTTTCTCTTCGCGGTTGTAACCTCCACTTTACCCGCATCCTTGAATTTTTGTTTTTCCGCTCTGTTATGTATATCGTATTTTGGCACCTAGCCGGTCAGAAGGGATCCGCTGCGGTTTATAATTGGTAGCCATGAGTGCATGGGCATATGCATCATTACCGTCGCATATAGTTTCCCTTGCAAACTCACGCGGCCCTTTTCTGCTCAGTCACCTGAAACCCTAGCTGGTTTAAAGGGATAGGCGTTGTTTTTTTTTTGTTCAACGGGGATCTCATGGATTGTTGCCCTAGTCGGAGCACCATTCTCAGAAAAATGACAGTAATACCCGCAGCATATAGTCGAGTTAATGTAATTATCTTCCGCAAGCAACATAAGTCATTGTTGATGTTATCCCTGCTAAGGCTTTGTTTGATGTCGAAAACACCGACGACTAACACGAGCTCTATGCACTCAACCCTTCTCTATGTTTTCTATGCAATAGAACAATAGTTGAATGCCGCACCGTGCATTTGATGAACATGCAGTTGCTTTATGAATTGTTTTCATGGGAGAAACGGCATATTGCATAGTAGTGTAGATTTAGTAATGGCTCAAGTATGGTTGATAAAGTTAGTATTATGCAGCTTTATTACACAGGACTGAGTTTGCTTCATGCTAGGTATAGATAGGGTCATGGAATATTGCGCACTAGTCTAGTAGTTCTGATAGTCAGGGCATGTTTGGGTTATGCAGGTATGCATTTGTTTCTCAGCTTGCTACCACATTAAACATATGAAAATGTCACTTTGCATATGGATGTAATTTTATTAAAAGATGGTTGTGAAATGGTTTAATGTCATGCCGTAATGTTACATCTTATAGACATGTTCATAATAAGCCTATTAGTCATTTCAGTCCGGTTATGCAAACTTGTATCTTAGTTCCATCAACTAGTTGCTGCCATGATATACATAGATAGAATAAAGTGCTGCACTCTGTCATGTAAATATATGCATCTCGAATTGCTTAATGTCACAATGCTATACGTGGCAGGAGGAACTTACCATGTCCAAAAGATAAAAGAAAAAGGCCCCAGTGGTGGAAGAAGTGCCACAAGCAGAAGCTGAAACAAAGACTGAATATATATATGGAGACACTCAATGTGTCTCTGGTGTTGAACCCAAATATCAATGGGGGGATGTCTATAGACTCATCACCAGAAGAGAGGTTCCTGATATGGGACTGGAAGAGGAACCCATCTACGCCAACATCGAAAGATCGGCACTCATGAAGGTCGCCACTAGGCCGGAACTCTTCCCATGCTCGGAAGTCATAGGATGGATTCTGCCTCAGGCGGATGTCTCAATAATGATTCTGAAGGATGTTAATGATCAAGGTTATGCTGCGTACAACCCTGGTTATGTAGCCTTGGCCTACCATCTGCCGGAGCCCGAAGTGTTCGTGTCTAATGACTGGTTGAGTAACATTAAAATGGACCCGATAGAAACCATGAAAATAATGATGCTAACAGGGAAAGTTTTCAGGCCCATAGCAACGAATGAGTATGATACAGCGAGTCTAAGGGCTCCATACAGATTCATAGCCTTGATGCTCAACAGAATATTTGGAAGAGCTCATGGCAGGTTGTTCAAGCTGGAATGGATACCTCTCATCTTTCACATGGCCACCGATGGGACAATCTTCAATTGGCCAAGCCTGGTTTCAAACAGTCTGTCTGCTTGCTTGGCCGCAACCCAGGGGGGAGAGACCCAAAAAAAGTCTGAGTTTTACATGAGCTCGATACTTATAGATTGCATATTGTGTCATAAGCCCTTCTCGGGTCTTAGATGCATCTGGGATAGGGAGAGAATGCCTATCCAAGCTGCTTACAAACCTTTGTGGGCACATGTTTACCACAACCACTATAGAGAAGTATGCGAACAGTTCATTATGCCATTGCACACCCTCATTTTTATGAAGGAATGTGACTGTTTGTCGGAGGGGGCAATGAAAGTAATAGAAGAATACGCAGACTATTACTTGACAGAAAATGGCATGTATTTCAGAATGTTTGGTGGCTCAAAATCCCCTTCCCTGCTGCCAAAATACGCAACCGACTATATTGTCCATAAGGAGGCAGTCAGGCAAGTTTTCATCGATGGAATAGGAAAATTCATGTTTGAACACAAGAAGACTACTTACCCCCCTTTGCCATTCAAACTAGGAAGCTGCAGATTTGCTAAAGTGAAACAGGCTGATGAATTTGTAGCAGAATTAGAGAAATTCCATTTTGGCAGGATGCCATTCCAGAGGAGTGATTCCCAAGGTAAGGTTGTGGAGCATTGCAAAGAACATAAGGTTCAATTTAAGTATACTCATTACTTCGATAAGGAAGAATCTGTCTTCCGAAGTGCCCCTAACTTGACAGCTCTAAGAAGAAGATTCAAGCCAAAGATCACCACTAAAGGTGGAAAATGGGCTGAGCGAGCCGAAGCTGAGCAAGCCAGAGCTGAGGAAGAGGCCAAAAGGAGACAGGAGGAGGCCGAGAATCTAGCACAGGAAGTTGCAGGATGGCTTCATAGAGAAGAAGAAGAAAAAAGAAAAGATGCCCAAGAAGCAGCTGAGAAGGCACAAGAAGCAGCCAAAGAGGTTGAAGAAGTAGCTAGGAAAGTAGCTGAAGAAGCAAAGAGGAAGCTAGATGAGGAAATGAGAAGGCAGGAAGCAGAGGGTCAAAAGCTGATAGAGACAGGACAATAAGCTACTGAGGGGCAGACCCAAGAGACAGAAAATCCAGAGGTCCAGGATCCACAAGTGCCTACTGCCGACACTCTTGTGGTCCCTTCGCTCAGAATAGTTCCTTTTGTCCAGGAAAAGGGCAAGGAAATCCTTGATTTCAATACTGTGTATTATGATAGGGATACCAAGAGAATAATGAAGAAGATAGATAGAAAGGTAGAATCAGAAGGAATGGCTGGCACAATGATAACAGATACTGCTGTTATGATAGGGACAGATGTGGATCCAAGACTTACCATAAGGGCCTAAACTGCAATACTACATGCTTCAGAGGATAACATAGACAAGGTGATAACTAAACTGGAGTCATACAAGAAATCTTCTGAGCAGCTGAAGGATACCCTGAAGAGAGAGAGAGAGGAGGGAAATAAGTTAAAGCAGAAATTTGAGCACTTACAGAGGGATATGAGGACTGCTGCAGCTGAATTGCAGGCCCTACATGAAGAAAGGCACACTCAGGAGACTACACAAGAACACCTTGAGCAAGTGCAAGCAGAAAAACAAGAGTTGAAGAAGGAGAAGGAACGGTTGCTGCGAAAGGTGGAGGACCTAGAAGAACAGATGAAGATCCTTGAGCAGGCCAATGATTTGCATTCCCAGGGACTGACAAAGCAACATCAAGAGCAGCTTGCCTCTCTAACCGCTGATCTGGAGGAAGCAAAGGAACAACAAGTAAATCTGCAGCCTTTCAAGGACCATATCTTGGCTCATAAGGCTAAAATGCTGCAGCTATAGACCACTCTGGAAGAAGAAAGGTGCAAAGTCTTTCAGATTGACAGCAGGCTAGAAGAGATCATGGAAACTTCCTCATACTTCGTTGATTGATCTCAGGATGTTCTTGAGGTCTTAAGTGCCAGAATGGCGAGGCCGGAAGATGATGCCGAGACTCCAGAAGGGCTACCAGCAAAAGACCATCAAGCCCTCAAGAGAGATCACAACCTAGTAGAGTTTTCCATCAGTACTGCAGAAGACTTCAAGAAGGCGGTAAAAAAGATGCAGGGAGCATGCTCAGAATATTTCAGAAGGCTCCTGAATACGTACAACCGATGTCAAACAGAGGCTGAGCATAGGCTTGAGGAGTTCCCGGACCATGAGGCCTTTGTGGAAATATTGCAGAAAAGATATCAAGATGCAGAGGCTAGAACTCAACAGATTAGAACCATTGATGACCTAGTGCTGAAGAACGAGGTAGGCCACGCAACCGTTAGCATGCAATTTCTAGAAGATTAGCTTCGGTTGAGCCGAGCAAGGATCGAGGCCATCAAGAACCAAGTTGAAAAGTTTGAAATCAACATTCAGTTCCTGGAGCCATGCACATTTGAAGGCATTGCTATTGAAGCAGCAGCGTGGAAAACGTTCTTAGATAGCCAGGCGGGACCCTCCTCATAAAGGACCGGTCAACTTTGTAATAATTTAATAATTCTGTAAAATCTTTTTGAGAAGTGAGGCGTTGGGAATACTAAAGGTTGGGAAGCCCAAAGGTCACTTTGGGAAGCCCAACCATTTTACCTTTTTGTATAAAAGTAGGAAGCGTAGAGAGAAAAAGGGATTTTTTCCCCAGTAAGACTGGTGATGAGATATTGTAAGAAGAACTACTTCCTTTTGCAATAAAAAATTACAGTTTGCCTATTGAAAGAAGATCGGTGGGGTTTCAAATGTTTTGCCATGGATAGTCGAAAGATGAACTATTTTTTTTTTTCAGCATTATATCCATGAATCGTGAGATCGTTCTAACTTTATGACCTATGTCTTTGTTTAAATGATTTCTGATTTATTTTATGAAATAACCACCATGAGTAATGTATGCTGATCATAAATAATTAGCTATCTGGTTGTTGAAATATATCTCATCGTTCATGCCTGTAAAAGTAAATGTCAGCTATCTGTAATTGCTTTTATCATGTGTGCACATCCACATTACTCATATATTAATTACAAGTTGGCTCCCCAGGGATAGATAGATATATAGATAGGTAATTAGTTAGTTAATTGATTTACTTCATGGCTGCATATGTGATTTAGGTGTTTGTGAACCTAAGACGAGAGGTAAGAACCTGCGCAGCACATTGTGTAGTTCCTTACATCTGTATCACTCTGCATTGTTATTTAGGCATTTGCATTGCATACATTAAGTCAAAAATACAAAAACTCGATGGACCAGGCCGTAATCGGTAAACCCCCTTTTTTGTTACTTTGACCTACGGTGGCCGGACCATAAACCGGACGGATTCCCTATACCAAACAGTCAACGGGCTAGTTGGGAACGTTGATTGGGGAGAATCCCTTACTGTTGCCGCCTGCGAATTTCTAGGCCTCAATAGGACACTTTCTTTATTATAGAGTATTACGAATTAATAGAATTTGGTAATCATAAAAGTGAATTTGGTTATGTTTTGGAATATTCTAGTTATTAGTTTATAGGAAGCACGTGGAACAAAATTACAGCTTGTATATAGAATAAAATTGTATTTTTATTTTAATATTTTTTTAAGATTATACTAGTTTAGATCCAAATCCTAGGCTCTATCAAGTATGGAGAGGGATCAAATCTCTGTAGGTGAAAACATCTTCTCAGGTATTGCACTCAATGAGCTATTCGAGGAGAGGTTTGCACCTTAGGAGATTTGATCCCTCTAGAGCCTAGGATTTGGATCTAGGATGGTTTCAGTCGTGGGCTATGACACAAAAATTGAGTTTGATTAACATTGAAAGCAACAGGTTAAGTTGAAAACATAGATACAATTATGGAGATTATCATAATGTAAGTAATAGGTATTGAGTAAATTGTTAAACTAAAAAATAAAGCCAATAATTTTGTAAAGATCAAATAAATGAAAATATGGTCACAAGTGTGTTGAATACTAAAATTTATTTTTCATTTGTACGATTTGTAAAGATTTTTGAAATTATTTAGTGGAAGAAATAATACCATTAATTATTATTCATTTCTATAATTTGTAAAGACTATTCTCACTTTCTAATATTTTAGACTACAAAAATAACCCAAAACACATAAAAATAATCATTAATATACCCTATCAACCAAAAAACATAAATAAGAATTAATCAATATAATTTATATATACCTTATCTCTATTAAATCAAGTTTATCACAGTAAATAGAAGAGTAATCTTTTAAATTACATGGCAATTTTGAAAAACTCATCTCAACCAATTAAATAAAGCCAACATTTTGGGTGTTATTTTTTATATTTAGTGGCCACTATTTACCATGACAACTTCAAAATATATCTGAAAAATTCTTTAGCTTCTCAATAAATCATACATACTAAAAACTATATTATGTATTTTGCATTTTTAACTTGACTTACAAATAGTCGATTCACATTCAAATAAGAACAAACATTTCATTACAAATAGTTAATTTGGATTCAAATTGAACAAATGATAGCCTCTCATTCTAAATCATCTTGCTCAATCTACTATTCGAGAAGTTACATTATTCAGAATATCCCCTGAGAAATTTTGATTGCCATCACCAAAGCTACCTCTGCCTACCCCAACTCCCTCCATTACGTGCTTCTCTTTTGACAATGACATAGGCACATCAATTCTATTTCTAGTAAGGAAACCTGCCACTACTACCTATTCCAATCTGTTACCCCTGCCTCTCGGCGCAATCACAAATACTTTTTATTTGAATGAGATTTGATTGAAAAATGACTTGAAAGAATTGGTTGGTGTGTTTTGATTTACAAACTTCGACAGTAATTTTTTAATATTGCTCCTTGTGCTGCTGATCTATATATCAGTCAGTCAATCATCATGTGTCTCAACTTGTAGAGGAGTCACCTACGCTTCCTTCCTCATTTCCATCGTCTTTGCTTGCACACTCACCTACACATCCACACCCACACACCAAACAAGCACACATGCACTAACGTGCTAAGTCACTTACCAACCATTAACATTTCACCACAGAGAATTGGTCGATTCATATTCAACAACTCATCCACTTTGACTTGATGAATCCTATTTATGAAGGCATGTGACGCTACTAAATTTCAGGATTGCAGACTAAGAATTCAGCCCTCAAATAAGTCTTTGTTAAGAATACCGATGTTAAATGGTGGAACTTCATATATGGAATTGCTTTAGATAGATTCATGAGGAAGCACTGACGTACAAATCTGGAGCTTCCACATTCAAGACTTCAGACTTTGAATCTGAGAATCCAAGGCAATATATTATGTGCTATATCTATTTATGTAATGCTACTGTAACACTGCCTCAGTACGTGACCAAAAACGACATAGTGTAAGTAAAAAAAACACACACTGTAAGTACTATCCTAGCCTCATCAAAATTATAGATGAAATTAATAATGCTAGAAGATTGAAAGCAAGAATGACTAAAATGATGATTGGGGATGAATTGACTAGTGGGAAAAGGGGTAAAAGTTGAGAGAATCCTTGGGATCAAGTAAAGATTTCTTGCGGTCATCATTTTTTCGGAAACATACCAAAAGTAAGCCGTTGGAACTTGTTATTGATGTTATATTTTGCACAGAACTCGTAAAGGATGTTTAGGAGAAACAAAACCTCCACGAGGAGGAGGTTACCCCACTTCACAATAACCAAAAGTATATATATTGGTTATTACATATTATATATATAGAACATTATATATATATTGAAATTTTTTGAAATATATATATATATTGAAAGAACCTTGAGATATGTATTGGTTAATATATATTATATATATAGAACATTGTATATATATTGAAAGAAACTTGAGATATGTGTTGGTTAATATATATTATATATATAGAACATTGTATATATATATTGAAAGAACCTTGAGATATGTATTGGTTAATACATACTATATATATAGTGTAATGGAATCATAACATTATCATATATGCATTTCTGTTAACCGAAAAGAAAACACAAATAGCTTGTTGTTACTAATGGAAAAAGCGCGTTAAAGTTCAAAAAACACTACCTTAAGAAGTTAGTGGAGAGGACGTTATGGAAGGAATCTGAAGAGGATTGAACTATTTATTGAGAAGAAAACCTGGTAGTCGAATCTCACCACTTAGCATCTGAAGTGGACATTGGTTATCCTTTTTAAATTGATAATTTTTTCACAGTTGGGGGCAGATTGATCTATCGACGAAAACCCCTATAGGTTGGAGCAACATTCTCCTTGACACAGTGAGGTAAATGGCAAGACACTGTGGGGTAGATGGAAGACAGATCTATTTGCTGGGAAAGGATGCCTATTGCTGAAAGAAAGATGCGTTAATGCTGTAGGAGTCTGCAACCAAGTCTTCTATGGTCTTCCTAGCTGGGTACATAAGCTCTTCAGCTGCGTACATGTACAATACAGATCAGTGTTCTGGTAAGTATGATATTCTCTTAAAATATAGGTTGGATATGAAGGTGTGATTTATAGATTTGACTGCCACAATTGTTTTCCTTTAAAAACGTTTTAGGTCCGAGTGATTTCATTGCTTGGGAACTCGATATGATGTTACATACGATTTTATTTGCTTATGAACTGCGATTTCCCCTTCAATTTAGATCTGGATATAAAACCCAATTTGTTGCCTATGATTCTTTTCGATTGAGATCTGGATATAAAATTCATTTTTATGCCTGCAATCTAGTTCGATGAATTTCTGCCTGCGTTTGATAAATCTATATGCTATCGCCACGGGTTTGGATCTATTGCTGAACCTTAGTAATCACCCGCGTTTTGATTTTATTTTCTAGTATTGTTGATATTCTGTTAACACTAAAGCTTCTTAATTTTTAAATCTATTTATCGTACCACACCACTGGATCTGATATAAACGCTTTGAACCAAGACAAATAGAGTTGCAGCCAGCAAATAAAGTATCCTACTTCGACTCTTTTTACTTACTTTTGTTTTCCGTCGTGTTACCACCTATCTTGGAAGAGTTCTTGAAAAACTAGTTAGGATTGGGGACATGATGTGTACTTAACAACAAGCTTTTGTCATTCCTTATAACTTTCAATACCTTACCTTCATCCATGGGTGACTCGGTCCTTGCACTCAGCAAAACCCTAAACCAGCCGATAAACATTCTTGGCTCGATTGGGTTGTCTGAAACCAGCAAAACCAGTCGACAAACATGTAATGAATAATAAATATGGTTTACGCTTAATTCATGTTGTAATGAGCTCGAAATATAATTCACTGGGTTCATTTTACTGCGAGCTTGAAGGTTAATTCTGTGTGTTAAGAGGAATCACCTTTTGTATAGCCTACGTTCTGGTTCAGTTGATCTTAACAAAAAGTCAATAGGGTCAATCAATATGTAAAGGTTAGTAAATACGATCAGTTAAAATGGTCAATCAAATCGCTAGGGTCAATTTCTGGGCCTCCAGATTGTAGAAAGGGCCAATTTAACTAGTAAAGGCATTGGTCCATCCATCTTTCCACTCACTTGGCTTTCGTTTGAAGAATTGACGTGAATGTTATAATTTTTGGACTTATTAATATGAAGGCCGAGAGCTTTAGTAGTTGGATATATATTATCATGAGAGCTTAAGCATTTGTATATATATATTCTTGAATAAAGAGTAATATACCTTCTTTTTATTAGAATCATGTTTACTACAAGGATAAGACAAAAAGAATAGGTTGTTGAATTTTAATTAGATTACGGAATTAAAGTCATAGGAGATTATGCTTAAGAATGTAGAGGAAAAGGTAGCATTGGTTCAACTTAAATTAAATATTCTTACATTTTACATATTGTATAATTAAAGTGAGAAAACCTTATTATTGTAAGGATGATACTTGGTAATGATTAACATTAAAGTCTTTGCAAAAAGGAAAAAGAAAACATTTTTATAATGTTTCTTATAAGTAGTGAGGAAAAAGAAACTGCATCGGAGTAGATGAGCTGCAGAATTTTAATTCTTATTAAGGAACAAATGAATAAAAACACTAACAATTTCTGGCGTACGAAAATCTTGTTATAATAATAGTGAAATAATTACTTTAGATCGCACTTGTGAAATTTGGATAGTTAATAGTATCCATGTAGTTAAGAAAGCAATATGAGGACCCTAGAGAAATAGGGTTGCTTGAGTTACTATATTGTAGGGGTGGAAATGAATTGTCAACATGCCATCGTGTTGATGAAGAAAACATGGCGATGGGTTAGTCATGATTAATGGTTTTTAAAAAAGTGTTTTGACGACTAAAATAATTTTAAGTCTCATATTCATAGACAAAGTATCCCTTTGATGACCATACTATCTTAACTTGAAACTTGGAGAGTTTTTGTTTATAACCTCGAACCTTAGTGGATTCGTCGCCCAGATCAAGGGTGGCTTTAGACGGACCAACATATGTCAAATGAAGTCTATGGTTTGGAGGAAAGTCGTAGACACGCTTTCAGTTGCCCAAGATAAAGTCAAATTAAATAAGTATCTGTGATGGTTAGCTTTGTTTATATGATTTAATTTATCTTGTTTATAATTTTACTATGAAGTTTATGCTCTTGGATTTATAGACTGATATATAGTACTAATATATATGTTGAGTTACATGACTTCAAGTGTTGGCTGCAGAGGTTGTGAAAGGAATACGGATAAATCTCGGAAGATACATAGAGTAAAACCGTTGTATATGTACATATTTCTTAGTTAAGTATTTTTAACATCTAAAGTATATCTAACCTCATTGTTTGATCTACTCACGAGACTCATGTGTCATTTTTGATAGGTTGGACCGAGGAGATAAGTACAAAGACTGGTACCTTGTTATGTGGGGACCACAATTTAAAAGACAGGGTTAATGTGTAAATAGTTATCTCATTCCAAAGATAGTCTTGTGACTAGTGTATTGGTTGTACCTTATTATAATCTGTTTATGTAAATTAGCATTAAAGTGATTGTGTTTGGTAGATTTTTAATCTTGAAAGAATGGTATGGTTAAGTAAATTTTTTTAATCTATTCAGTATGATTAAATGTATACAAAGAGACTTCCACCTGGAGAATCTGTTCAGGTATTTCTTTTTGGGTATGTTACATATGGTATCAGAGCACATGCTACAAACACTCGAGCTTATTTAGGCTTAGTTGAAGGGAACAAATATAAGTTATTTGAACAAGCAAAGGGACCCCATCTATAATACACAAGCATACAATTTCATTTTTAAGGATTGAGAAGATAGTAACCGACAAGTCGTCTTTGAATTCCAAGTAACTATGTTCTATTTTACCAAAGCTTTATAATAGCATAACATTGCTTATATGTGAACATTGTATATATTTCATTATATATCTGAATGATATTTTATGGGTAAACACTAGTCAATGAATATCTCTTCATACTCTACAATTAGTTTCATTGAAGGAGACGAAAGTAATCGTTAAAACGATTGAAATAGTTAGACTAATAGAGCTAAGGATTTATGAATTAGGTTATGGTAAAGTCTAGTTATGAATGTTTAAAGGAAAAGTTTATATGCTAAAATGAGGAAATCTCCTAAAATCCGTTGACTTGGTAGTTCGAATTAAAATGTTTATCACCTTTCTCTACGTTTCTTGCTATTCTTGAGAGTGGATACCTTTAAGTTTCAACAATCATTTTATTTGAGTGAGTACCGTTGATACATTTTGTTGATTTTATATAACTAATTGAATTTGATTGACCCAATTGTTTGGAATTCCAAAGATGAGATTCAGATGAATAATCTATGCAAATTACTTGAATATGTTACAGGATCCATTAAGTTGGATTAAAGGCAGAGTCAACGTAAATACATATCTAACTGATGTATTGAATATCCATTTAGTTATGAAGGAAGCATAGTTATGTTAATGTTTAGATTTTTCGTTCATACAAATTCTATTACATTATAGGGGTATCAACTAGGAATTATAGGTTTGTTACATAGCAAAACTAATATTCCACCGGAAGTATAACCTTACTAAACAAAGGTATCTAGATTCTTTTTAAAACAAAGGAATTAACTTTAATTGGTTTACTTGGACATTCTACTGGTGTGAGGTTTTTCTATGACTTGGAAGTTGTCAGGAGAATATTGGTAGGAGTCTCCTTGTTTCATTCTCATATGTGATTGTATAGGATAAGTGATTATAAAATTAATGTGTAACATCAGAACATGCTTGTACCCTTGCTTGTCAATTCAATAAAAATGACAATGGTTATAATTACTTAAAAGGTATACATGTGTATTTCACGTAGTTCATAGGACGCTTATGATGAAAATTCATTTCTTATTCCACTGATCGCTACTATGGATGTTAGAATACTTTGAGCGTTTTTTATAAAAGTTATACTTTAAGGTGATCGATATTTATGAGATAGAGGTATATGTTATAGGCATGTATACATTGATAATCTATTTCATTTCGATATATGGATTGCATGAGGTATTGAGTGTAATACTAATATGTGTTATTAAAAGCACACTTGTACCTTGGCATATGAACACCATGTAAAAAAGAGGTATGTGGTTACCCTTATAAAGGTAGGTGGTTATCTTTATAAAGGTATGCATGTATATATGTAGACCATTTTTTTTTACTTACATAGTGTTAGTATGTACAAATAAAAGAGGTTATCTTGAATTCTTATAAGTGGTCAAGAAATCTATGGTAGTTCTTTTGTTTATAAACAATGCACGTATATATTTCCCTAGAAATTAATGTGCCAAGAGAATCAATTTGTATCTTGCTAAACCATGATGTAAGGATGCAAGGAAGGAACCAAAAGAGGATGTTTATTTTAGATGATAATGTAGTAAGAAACATGATTTCTTATTAATATGCTTAGGGA